>RDPX01000331.1:253836-276728 GCA_003991215.1 Morbakka virulenta
CGCAAAAGAGTACCATGGGAGACACAGACTATCCAAAACCAACGAGAAAAGATTAAAGTATCAGCAACTCGCAAGAATGAAAATCCCTCACCACAGAACATTGCATCGCTCAAAACAGAAATATCGCAATTAAAACGACTCTACCAAACTGAAATGGAAACCTATCTACAAACTAAGATCGACTCAATCAGACAGAATTCTGAAAATAAACAATCGTCAATAGCTTGGGACACAATAAACGAAATAACTGGTCGAAAACGCACCAACCAAGGAAAACTGAAAGCAACAAGCCAGAAAGATCGCTTGAAACAATGGAAATGCCATTTCGAGAACCTCCTTGGCAAAGTTCCTGGAATATGCGACGAGGAAATCATAGAGCTCTTCCCAGCACAGACCGATTCCAACATCAAAATTGGTCCTTTTAACGTAGATGAACTCGACAAAGCGCTTTCCAAAATCAAGAACAAGAAATCCCCAGGTCTTGACGAGATTCCTCCAGAAGTATGGAAAACAAAACAATTCAATGGCATACTTTTGAAATGCTGTAATGAAAAAAAAACATTAACAGTGTCACAAAATTGCAAACATTTAAAATTATGTGTGTGTTCAGTTTAATTGTATGGGAATAAAGCATGAAAGATCTTGAAGGGAATGCGATTGAAGGCCGTGTAAATGATGTTCTCAAGCAGAATTTCAAATATACTGTGGAGAGACAAAATCAGTAACCAGGTGGACTAACCATCAGTGCAACAAACATATTTAACTAACCGTTCAGCATCAAGGCAGATATAAAATTATAGTTAGAATTCTAAAGACCTCTGTAAATACCATCTCTTTATATGCACTTGGTACCAAAACATCTTAAGATGGACCTCATCTAAGACGTTTTCTGAAAATACTATACTAAAGAAAATTTTGTTTTCAGGTCTTTCACCCCAAACAAAGCTTTGAAGGCACTTTAGCGCAGAGGGATACTTTTCTTATTTGAATTTTTTTTTAGTTTTAATTGTTTTTAATATTTTCCTAATAATCTTGAAAATTCTGAACTTTGTGGACACAGAGGAAACCATGGATGTAAGAGCTTTATCATGTCATGAGTCCCGAGAGATACTTCCTCCATCGTCAGGCTACTGAAATTACTAGATAGGGCTATTTTTATACTTTTGTAGTGCGGACGTGCGTGTAGGGCTCGAGTTGTTTCGGGAAGTGGCGCCATATCTATGTTGTGTTTTTTGTGTTTCTTTCTTCCGTGCTGGAAGCCATATTACTGGAAGGGTGTAGGATATAATGTTGATGTGATTGCTGCATTGCAGGGAATGGGAATGTTCGGCTGGACACAGCGGCTGTGTCCAGCTGAACACTTTTGGACACAGGATCATACCTTTGACTGGGAAAACAAAAGAATTATAGACAAGGAAATCAACACAACAACCAGAAAAAATAAAAGAAACAATCCATTCCCTGCAATGCAGTAATCACATCAACAGTATATCCTACATGTGTTGATTTCTTCCCTCTTTCAATTCTATCTCCTAAAACATATGTAAACTCAGTAGGGTGTCACCTGTAATCGAGAAACAAAGTGGGCGCAGTACTCCCAGGAAAGTGGCTGAAGCTCAAAGCAGGAACCTCTAGCACGGTAATCTATTGGTTTAACCACTCGGCCACTGCATATGAAAATTTTTGTATAAAGTAAGTGAAGTAAAATATCCATGGAGAAAGATCACAGGAAAGAATAGAATAATTTGGCTATGTTACCTTTTGTGATCGTCATTGGAAACACAAACTTCGAGGAAGTCATCAATTAATGAATAAAGGTTTTACCCTTTACAATGGAGTTATTACTATTAACAGGTAAATACTTGCCTTGGAAACAACTGAACTAAAATTGAAAGATAACTTAATAATTGGCAGATATATCCTCCTGTTAGATTCAACCCTCTGGAAGGATTGAGCTTAATTTATTTCTTCTTTTTCCTTCTTGGTCTCAGTTTAACGAATTTGTATATTTTTTTTCAAATTCGAAGAAAAGTGAGGGGAAGAAAATAGAAAAACACCGAAAAACGAAAACTGAAAATAAACCAAAAATGACACTGTACCCAAAAATAGCTTCCAGTTCTGTTGAGGGGGGAAACTCATTAAAAAATTGTCTTTCATGAAAAGCTGCTCAAAGAGAAAAATAATAGATCCTGTGGAATTTATCCTCAAATGTCATGCAAACAATGGTTGGTAAACATTGGCCTGAGAACAAATATTCCGGTTGAGTAAACCATCTTTTAAAGTAGCATCAGTCAAACATAGTCAAGGTGACAATATCATATATATTGAAGTAAATCATTAAAATATCTATTTACAAAGCTGTCTTTTGTAAGAGCTGGCGAATAGGCTTTGTTCTTTAAAAGCAAAAGATGTCCGATAAGCACGTTTTTTTTGGCTACCAACTTTACACTCCACAAGATTCCCCATTATTCTTTTTTCCTTGCACAAATTTTCAAAACGGAAATGAAAAAAGGGCATAAAAACATTACTTAAATGTTAAATATTTCCGTAATTGCATTCAAAATTTGTTTTTTCATTGGCAAAGTTCACCCACAGTGAAACGATGCCTACCAATCGTTTTGCTTCTGGTCTTTGTTGGCATTATTCTGACTGCTAAATTTATGAAATCAAAACGTTACTAGGCCATTAAGAATGTAATACCTTCATTATGTAAACTGATGTTTTTCCCTTGTTTTCTTTAACAAATTTAAGACAAAAATGGTCACTGGGAAAACATTTCGACCTATTTTACATATGAATGAATAAATTAGCCATTATTGTAATGGCTAATTTATCTATTCACTGTGATAAAGATGTTTGTAAGTCTGGGAAAGTAGAAAGGGAACAATAATTAACAAGTTGAAAAAGGACCCAGCCTATCATATCTGGTGGCTTACAAAATTAATGTCTCTCTGAAAATCCTTGTTGTTCCCAGGAGTGCTGTCTTTTGTACCACTTGTACTTTACATCATTCCCAATCTTTTTCATGTAACATTAAAAGCAGTGTGATATGCATCCCAGTGGGCCAATCACAACAAGAATTACTGCAACCTACTTCGTAGTCCAGTCTTCCAGTTTCTTCCTTTAATTGCTCATAATTCTCCAACGTTTCTTGTCCTTTGTCCTAAATCCTGCAATCACCTGGAATTCCAAAGTCTATTATCTTTACTTATTTCTGTTTCCTATCAACCAGGTCTGACCTTCTTGTTTGAGTAATCCTGTAACACTGAATCATTAAAATCCGCACCACCTTAAAGTCTTGATCCTCTCCAAATTCTTCTGGCTTCTGTCCATACAATTTTGTGGCTCTTTCAAATATGCACTTTTCCTGTAACAAACAATGAATATACTTTGCTACATTGTCATGTCAGCTTCTACACCGCCAGTTTGGCACACGCGCTAAAAAGATGACTGATTATTTCTCCCTTGTCACCACACATTCTGTATAACGATGTATCGCTACTTTTGTCAATATAAGACTTCGTGTATTTAGTCCACAGAGACTGTTCCTACACACTGCACACTAATCCTTCCTTGCACCCTAACAGGTCTCACCTCCTTTACCATGACCAGTTCTTTTTCCAGTCATTCTTATCAGAATTTCTAGTTAAATACCCATGCATTTGTTTTCCTCAATTGTTTTCCAAGTACCTTTTACTTTTTCTTATATTCATTTGGAGCCACTACTTCTTCGGTATATATTGTCCCAAGATCTCTTACTTTTGACATAATGTTCCCTATGATATGCTTAATATACTAAGCTAGATTGTTCATCTTAGTTTGTCACAATTCTTACAATTTATCAGCCTCTTACCACCTTTTTTTCCTACCACAATAATTTCTTGCTGCATAACTTTTACAGTGAAGTTCTTTATCTATCATCCTAAATTTCCTAGTTCTTCTCTCCATATATTTTAATTTGTCTTTCTTCCATGTTACAAGTCCTGGTTCGTAGCACATCAGTGGATCTGCCCCGGTATTGGTGCGCTGATCTTATTTTTTCCACTAAGCTCTGATTGCATTACAAATGGTACGCTTTTGAAATATTCCCTTCGTTATGTGTTCTTCATTTTCTCTTTCTTTATTCTATCCAGTTCCAGTTTACACAGATACTTACACCCCTCCTCCCCAACTTCCTTAATCTTTTAGTCGCTGACAAGTTCAATTTCTTTACTTTTTGTTAGGTTTTTACATTTCCTGGTTACACCACCATACGTTTTGAATCCAAATTGCTTACCTATATATTGGCTAATGAGGTTAACAGTAGATACTAGGCTGTCAATTTCATTCTCATTCTTTGCAAACAACTTCTAAAAGTCCATAAACAACAGATGATTTATCTTCATTGCTTATTATTATTATAATGTACGGTTTTCTTATGGATGCTGTTTATTTACAATTACTTACCGGGTCACACCCAGTGAACTGAGGCAAGCAGCAGTTTCTACGAGCAACTTAATTGTTTAATAAATGTAGAGTATAAAAGAAAATATAATACAAAAATTGTATTAATTGATTAAAAATTGTATCAAAAAGTATAAAAGTTCTTGTAAAAAATTGGTTCTTTATGTGCACAAAGATTTGTTTTAGTATATTTGCGGTGCTGGTAAGGACAATCTTTTGTATCTCCTGTAGGTTATGGTTACCCGGAATTTTTGCAAGATGTTTATCTGTTCCCTTTTTAATCATTCCTAAAGCTCCTATTATTACTGGAACCGTAGTTGTTTTAAGATTCCACATTTTAGCAATCTCGATCTCAAGATCCTTATACTTGCTCAACTTATCAAACTGTTTGACGGAGATATTTTTATCGTTCGGGATGCTCATATCGATCAAAGTAAATGTTTTCGCTAGATGGTCTTTAATAATAATATCTGGGAGGTTAGCTTGAATGGCTCTGTCAATATTAACCGAAAAGTCCCATAAGATGGTAACATTTGGACCATTAACCACTGGCAGAGGATGGTGTTCATACCAGTTGGTAGGTGTTTCTATGTGATAATGCTGACATATTCCCCAGTGCAAATACTGTCCAACACTATCATGACGTTTCACATATTCACTCGGTGTCAATACCGGGCATCCCGAGACTAAGTGGTCGATGGTTTCAACAATTTGATCGCAAAATCTGCACTTAGGATCGGCTCCGTTCCTCAAGATGTTAGCTTGATAGTTTCGCGTAAAGAGAGATTGATCTTGTGCTGCAGTGATGAAGTCTTCCGTCTCTGCCTTCAGTCCGGAACTCCTCAGCCACTGATGGGTTGCAACTTGATCTACATCAGCGTTTTGGCTTCGGAGAACGTACTGTCCATGCAGGGCTTTCTGGCTCCATCGTTGGGAAAGTTGGTCCTGTTCATTTTTCTTGGCAGCTTCTTTTGCCTTCTTTGCCAATTTGGTGACAGGTACTTGTTCTCCTTCGACCATTGGATCTACCTTTAGCTCACGCTCAAAAGTATTAGATTCCTTGATAATAGAATGCAGTTTCTTACTAATTTCATGTCGATTGACTTGGGACAACATCCAGTCATTTGTACATTCAAGATAGTGTTTCATACCAATAATAGTAGTTTTAAACAACAGTTCTAGTTGTATGAGCCCCCGACCCCCATTGCTTCTTGGTATATAAAGACGATCAACGTCAGCTTTAGGGTGGAGCATGCGATTGGATGTTAGTAATTTTCTAGTCTTTCTGTCCATTCTTTGGAGATCTGGGAGATTTCAATTGATTATACTGAAACTATATTGTACAACAGGGATCGCGAGAGTGTTTGTCGCTTCAATGCGGTTTTTCGAGTTTAATTCTGTCTTCAACACTAGCCTTATGCGACGAAAATACTGTTTGCGGATTTTCTCTTTCATAGTTGCGTGGCTAATACCATCACCTTCCTCAACACCTAAATACTTATATGTGTCTTCTTGATCTATTCCCTTCATAATAGTATCTACATCGACATTAATTCAGTTTATCGTCATACCCAGGACAATTATTATTACTATTATTATTATTACTATCATTGTTATTATTATTATTATTGAATGAAAAAAGCTTTGGCACATGCCATAATAAATAACTATCAAATATTGCTCGTTAAAAATACAAAAGATGTTCAGATATATGAAAAAACTATTCTCAAACCTAAGAGACAGTTTTACTCAGTGCAAGGCAAATTTCGAATCCAATTGTGTAATAAAACTAAATAAAATTCTACTCATAAGGTGCTTATTTTCATCAATCAAATATTTGTCTCGCTTACTGTCTCGCTATCTATTAATATTGTCTTTTGCATTTTCACAACTGTCCTGAGCAAAATTCCTACGTTTTCAAAAATGTTTTTCATATCTTTCGTCACTTGTTTCATACCACCTCCAAGTGCGCCAGTTATCACAGGTGCAACCTTAATATCGTACTTAGGTCGTTTTTCTCTCATTTCTAGCGCCAACTGTCTAAACTTAGCCATTTTTCTAGACGCGCGTTCACAAATGTTCCGTTGCTTTTGCTTTTTCTTTTCTTTGCCCTCTACAGTCAAATCCGGGCGTCTTGCTGTTGTTATTTTTCGTAAGTTGAATTCAAAATCCCATACTACTTTTGCTTTGTGGTTTTCGATAGTCGCTCCTCTCTCCCATTTCTCTTTATACCAAACTGTATCTTGGTTGAAAAGGTCATACTCTTTTGCCCAAACAGTTGTCATGATCATCAATGCTCTGTTTTGTCTCTTCAGGTATTCACTATTTGCTAGCACTTTGCATCCAGCAAAAAGATGTTCAACCGTTTCTTCTTTCTCTGTACACAATCTACATAGCCGACCATCCATCAAGCTTCGCGCAACCTTCAGAGCTCTCGTCTCCACCGTCTGCTCCAGCACCATCATGATTGCTGCAGCTTTTCTGCCATATAGGTTCTGCTTGAGCCAAATATGACACTCTTCTTGTTTGTGATAAAATTGGCTTTGCTGTTCTTTGATCTTGTAGTCTTCAATCCTTTTCGTTTCCGTACCTTTTTGTAAGCTAGTCTTGACTTTTTGCCATGTAAGTTTCCATTTCCTTCCTCTACCACTCTATCATCGATCCTAATTGATCTTCCTTCAAACTGCATTCTGACTTCTACTTCTGCAATGGTCATAGCTGATTCCATTACTATCGCACTCTCCTCCTTTTTCATCTCTCTTATCTATACTGCTTTAATCCATTGGTTACTTGACTTCTCCATATAGCAAGCAACTCGTAATCTTGTTTCTTTGTACACACCTCTCGTTGATTTCCACCCTCTTCCACCTTTGTTTTAAATACAGATGTTCATCACTTGCTTGTCTCCCTAACATGTTCTTTTCTCTTAGCTGTCTTTTAATCACCTGATCCAATTCTTTTAGTTCACCAGTGCTGAATTTGCATATATTCATTGCCTACCATGCCACTGGTAGCACTTTCCTGTTGATTTTCTTGATTGAATTTGAATCATTTAATTCAGTATTTACAAGCATTTCCAGTCTCTTCAAAATCTCTTTCTTTACTCTGATGAATACACTCTTTGTCTTTATACCATCAGCCTGCTTACTTCCCTTGTAAATTTCATTTTTATCCGGATCCATGGTCTTCATTCTATCTTCCAGTACTTGAAGTTCTTCTCCTCTTACCATCTTCCCCTTCTCGAAGAGTATCTCTTCACATTTAGATACTCTTTTAGCAGCTCCTGTGTCATAGTTAGCTTGAACTAACATCTAGTTTACGATTTTTAGGGCATTATGACTTTCTTCTTATGACCTTTAAATCATCCACAAACAAACTATGTGTTCTCTTCACTAATCGATTTCCTGGTTCTCCCAATAGGTACCCTCTAGTGTGCTGGAGTAATACACAAACAGGAATCTCGCTTATACAGAATCCTACTGGGAAATAACTATCTCCTTGTAAGAATCCAGACATAATTTGAATCCATCTGCTTATCATCTTTTTATTCCCGTCCCAGGTCTCTTATCTCGTCCTCCATTTATTCATTAACTCTTTAAGCANAACATCTAGTTTACGATTTTTAGGGCATTATGACTTTCTTCTTATGACCTTTAAATCATCCACAAACAAACTATGTGTTCTCTTCACTAATCGATTTCCTGGTTCTCCCAATAGGTACCCTCTAGTGTGCTGGAGTAATACACAAACAGGAATCTCGCTTATACAGAATCCTACTGGGGAATAACTATCTCCTTGTAAGAATCCAGACATAATTTGAATCCATCTGCTTATCATCTTTTTATTCCCGTCCCAGGTCTCTTATCTCGTCCTCCATTTATTCATTAACTCTTTAAGCAATCTGATAATAGCTTTCGGTATTCCAATCCATTCATGCACCCTTATCATCCAGTCATGATGTACTCTGTCATAGGCTTTTTTGTAATCATAAAATGCTACTGCCAAGCTCCGATGATACTCTTTTACTTCTTCCAAATGCATTGATCAATTATCAAGTGGTCTACTGTTCCTAGCACTCCTTCCACTGCTCCAAGCTGTCCTTCGTCCCAGATCTCATTGATCATTGTGTGTTCTCTCATGTACTTTGCTACTAATTCTATAAAAATTTCGTACGATGTATTAATGCATATTATTGGGTTGTAGTTCTTTTCATCACTCAGATTCCTTTTCTTTGGTATTAACACCGTTCTTCCTAAGAGCCACCTCTCTGGTGTCATCCTTGTGTTTCTATAAGTATCCATAAAGGCTCTTCCCAGTGCTTTTTGTGCGGATTCAAACTTCTTCCACCAAAGGTTTTATAAACCGTTTACTCCTGGAGCTGTCCAATTTTATGTCTTTGCTATTTCTTTCTTCAATTTTCATCGGTGATTTCAAATTCAGCAAGAACATTTACTTTTTCATTCAAATCAACTTTCATTTCCTCCATCCACGGCATATTTGGCGTTGGCTTGTTCTGCTCCCAAATTCCACTCTGGCATTTCACCTTCGTGTTTATCTGTTCCATTTCTGAAAATAGCTTCTCTAATCTCTCTGGAACATGATATTATCCTTCTTCCTTTGTCCCTTTTCAATATACTTTTGTAATTTGAATTTCTTGTAAAGCAGTTTATCAAGCCACTGTTCTTTCGCATTTTGCAGATTGAGGGTCGTTGTCTCTCTTCCATTCATTCTCTGGGCTATTGTCTTTAAAATACCTTTTTTTCTCTTTTCGTTGCTTTTCTTTGTTGTCTTCTCCGATGCAATTCATTGGGTGTCAGTGCTATATTCTGTCTCAGCTCTTTCATCTCAGTTCTGAGTTTACGCTCTCTTCTATTTCCTCCCTTTGCTTTCCTTTTGCCATTTTGGTTTACTTCTTTTGGCTTAATCCCACTTGCATAAGCTACTGCTTTTCCCATTACATATACAATATCTGTAATTCCTGGGCTAGTGTCAGCGTATGGTAAGTATATCCTAAAAATTTTATTGGCTCTCTTTTCGACTTCATTGCAAATTTTGAGTTTTGGAAGTTTCTCTCACGGTTCCAGATGGATCAGTGTGCAATGTTCCATGTTGTTGAATTCTGTTTGAAAATATCGTTTTAGTTCTTTATCTGCTTGCGTAAGGTCTTCATCTTCAATCTCAATGTTTTTATTGACTTGGTCATCCCCTTCTTCGTTTTGTTCATTGCCTTCACTATTTAACTCACTGTTGTGGTTCTCCTCTTGATTTCCTGCTACTCTTGTTTCTGGTACCTGTAATACCTCCAATACCTCTGTCTCGCCAAAATCAAGTTTTTGATTTCTGGATCTTTTTTAAATCTAGCTGCATTATCTCTCAATTTTTCACCAACTTACTGATTGCTACTCTGTGTATATTACATCTCATCTCGCTTTAACACGTTTCATTAAACGTCTACCATTCGCTCGTTCATCTTCCTCTATGTTGAGAAGCATGACCTTTATTTCCGTTGTCCATTCTAATGATTTGCTCTATGAGTCTTCCACTGGTTGGTCTTCTATCTTTTCTAATATTTGGTTTTGCTTGCCAAGTTCATTCTGCCTTCCCCTAGTCTCTACATACAATTAATCTTAACTAAGCTAAGTATATTTTCTTCAGTAACCAAAATTTCCATGATCTACTTCTCCCATCGTCAGAGCTGGACAATAGGAGAAATGTTTCTTGATACGTAACTCGTAAACGAAAAAGTGTAAGACTCTTGAAGGCAAAGGTTTTCCTTCTAGAAGACTGCTGGCAACTCTAATGAGCGTCGAATTAAGAATATTGAGACAAATAAAGGATTTCTAGTGCTTTTGTAAACAGGAATTTAGTTGGCAAGTACTCCGGAGCTAACTTAAATAAGAAAATTCACGACAAATATAAATAATGTATAGAAATCTCTCAATATAAAAGCATTTATACAGAGAGGGAGGAACTCGGGGACGATTCATTAATCTTTTATATTTTCATAGTGCTCAATAATTTTGTAGAATGCCTTTTTTCAGGTACTTAATAGAGAGCTTCACGTGTACTTTTTAAATAGCTTGAGCTAAACAATCGTACGAACATTTGATCTGTGATCCTAACAAAGGTACTGTAGTCTTTTGGGGGAGCCTCATCTTCAGATAGCGATTCTTATTTAAATTGATATAGCAAATAACAACAAAGAAAATGGCTATCATAGTTCTCCTACATAAAAGGTACCGTCTGTAATTACAATAAATTAATGGGCAAATTTGGCAGATATATTTTAATTGTGTGGGGCACAAACATAAATGTAACTGGCAACACAGTGTATTTCTCAACATTAGTAACTCAAGCAAATGCATGATTTAGCATCTGGTCTTGTTTCTTAAATCTGTACTCAAAAAGCTGTGAAAGTATACAATGAGACTACATTTTTAAAAGAAAATAAGTCATCCTTTCAAATTTTAAACTTGTAAGATGTGGGATTTTATTTCAGTTTCCTACCACATTGCTGTATCTTCCGAATACATTGATAATTAGAATTCGATTCCAGACAGCATTTGTATTTGACCAATAACTGTTAAAATTCCTTGAATATTATTATACTGGCCATGTGGTTATTCGTTTGAATCTTGATATAAAAAGATAAAAAGAGGTTTAATGCACAGGTAAGGTTTAACATGAGGAGGAATTTAACGACTGTGTATTTAGCAAAGGTATGTATTACCAACAAGAAGGTACTTTAAAGATCTAGGTACAAGTAAATGGTAAATTATAAATAATTTGGGATTTATTACATATTAATGCTAAAACTTTAAATAACTAAAAGTATTACATCACTGTCGATTTTTACTAATAATTAAACAATTTTTAAAACTACTCCTTTAAAGTTTTTTCTTTAAATTTCTTTTAATATATGACAAAGAGTTTCAGAAATGCAACAATAAGAATTCTTGAAAATTATTGTTTAAAAAAGTGTGGTTTTACAATAGAACCATCAAAAATATTTTTTTTGGGTCACCGGATTTTTTGGCCAAGTCTGATTTTTATTGCTAAAGAAATTTTTTTTTCAGTAATACGAAATGTCGTAAGACAACTTTTTGCTTTTTGTGATTTTTATATCAACCAACCGAGCTCCTCCTGTTAACAAAAATATTTGGTTCCCACCAGAACTTACTTGACATGGAATGTTCGAAATGATACTTACATGTATTTGAGTAGTTTCAACACATTTTGCTCAACTTTGCTGAAAACAGGGTCTACCTATGATATAATAGCAAAGTTCTATATGACAGGGCTTAAACTGAACGCTAAAATTGCTAGCAGAAAAATTGGATTACAGCTCATTGATGCTTTCATTAAAAGCCTCGATTGTCGGATCAAAATAACCTATAAAAATGTAATCCGTAGCAGATCATAATTTTTGGCATATTGGAAAATTGAGGAAATCACAATCTTTAATAAACTTTTCCTAAATTCATGCTACTATAAAAATTCGTATTGATAGTTAGTATTTGGAAAATTTATTATAAGAAGTCTAGGAAAATTCAAGTTGATTAAAGTAGGATTTTATCTAGAGCTTACTACTCAGATATAATTGTTCAGTCGGTAAAGCAGAAGAATCTTGAAGTAGCATCAATACAAATGGGTAATTGGGCATAGAAAGACATATTGATATACCAGGTAAGGAATGCACACATCAGAAAAAAGTAGAAGTCTCGAGCATCATGGAGAATTGCACGAAAGCCCAGCTAAAATGGATAGGACGTGTAAACTCCGTTAGTGGAAAAGCAATGGAAACGACACAAGTTGGACAGAAAAGGAAAAGAAAACGTAATCTAAGAAGAGAGGACTGTACAAAGGGTAGGCTTAAATTCTTTTAGAAAATACAAAGTGGATGCCTTAGACTGGACAAAGTAAGGGGTGGGGGGAGAGAGAAGAAAGATCACAAATCTGATCTTGCTAAAAATGAGTAAAAATTAGTAGTAGTAGTAGTAGTAGTAGTAGTAGTAGTAGTAGTAGTAGTAGTAGTAGTAGTAGTAGTAGTAGCAGTAGAAGTAGTAGTAATTATAATAATAGTAGTGGCGGTAGTAGTGGTAGTAGTAGTAGTGGTAATAGTAAGAGTAGTGGTGGTAGTAGTACAAGCAGCAGTAGTAGTAGTAGTAGTGGTAGTAGTAGTGGTGGTAGAAGTAGTAGTAGTAGTAGTAGTAGTAGTAGCAGTAGTAGTAGTAGCAGAATTTGAGGTAGAAAAAGTAGTAGTAGCAATACTATTATTATTAGTTGATTTGTTGTTGTAGAAAGTAGTGATGTTAAGTAGTAGACTTAACAGTAGCAGTAATATTGGTTGTTTTAATAGTAGTATTAGTAACAGTGGTAGTAGCAAAGGTACAAATTTTAGCAGTAGTATTAGGAACATTAATGCTTGGTGATAGATATCTATCACTTGAGTACTGAAATTTTATCCACAAAGTAGCAAAAATGAGAACGAAACAGACGTTGTTAGGAAGTTTTCTTGCGAAGGGGAAAAGGCCTAGTAAAGAGACAGAAAAAGAGCCTTCAACAACAAAAAGCAGAAAGCTTTTAATAGACAATACAGTGAGTCCTACTTGAAATATAGATTTATCGCGACAGGTGATTCCCACACACTAACCTGCATTGTTTCCAGCGACCTGCTCTCCTATGAAGCAATGAAACCTACAAAACTGCTTCGCCACTTGAACACCAAGCACTCTAGATTTAAAGGCAAGCACTTGGAGTAATTTGAAAGAAAACGGTAGAAACACGAACGAGAAAAGAAATTCTTTCGATTCCTTTGATTTAAGATTGGAAGTATGGTTCTTAAAGGAGAGTGTGAGGCTCAAGATGATCCCAGGTATATTGGGTTGGGATGGTATTCAAGGTGCTATCTGTTTCAATTAACTTCAAGTTTGTTTTCGCTTTGCCTCAGCATTCTTGGGATGGAAGCAACAGATCTGTGTCTTAAAGGGCTTTGGCTGAAAATGGTTGTCATGGTAGTATTATGACATACGTTGGAGAGCGGCTTCCAAGATTAGCTCAATTAGGAGAAAGCTTGCCTGCTCTGTGGTTAGACAGAGATCATCAGTATAAATAAAGCTCTCGCAGCCAAGACGTTTTGGCTAAACGTTTGTGTAAACATTGAAAAGAGAGACTGCAAGGACACTCCCTTGGGATAAACCATTTTTCTTCTTGAACCACTGACCTTTCTTGTCTTGTAAGAAAACATGGAATATGCGGTTAGTCAGGAAGCTTTGGATCACTCAACATAGCTGATAGTCTGAGGTCATGTTGTAGAGCTTGGATATCATCAGTCGATGCTGGACTGTACCATACGTAGCCGTTAGGTTGAGAAAGGCTGCACCTGTAATCAGCTTGCGCTGGTAGCCATCCTCAATGTATTTGGTTAATCTCAGGAGTTGTCCAGTGCAGGACCTTCCTGGAAGGAAACCTGCTTGATCATTTGTTAGGCTTTCCTCGATGATGCCATTGATCCTCTTGAGAATAAGCCGTTCAAATAGCTTGTATGACATACAGATCAATATTATTGGTCTGTAGCTCTTGGGGTGATGCTGGAGCTGTCCATGGTTTAGGGATGGCAATCACTTTGGCCTTCCTCCACATCTTGAAGATTTTCAGCGTTCTCAGACAGTTGTTCATCATTCCCAAGAGCCATGATAAGCCTATATTACCTAGGTTGACTAGCATCTCAGTGAGAACATCATGTGGTCCTGCTGATTTACCCTTCTTCAGGTTTCTAAGGGAACTAACAAGCACTTCTATATCCAATGGTCGAGTGATGAAGGACAGGTTTTAGTCATTTTTAGGCAAAAGAGTGGATCAGTGCAAACCTGTTGGACTACGCCTGTGTTCGCTTCTGCCATTAGCCACTATTTGTTTACCAATTTTGTTTGGCGTCACGTATGTCACTGTTGGTGTTGTTGTATTATCTCCATTCAAGCGTTTGATCGTGGCCCATGCTTTTTTACTGTTGTTGTTGGTGCTTTTGATGAGTTCTCGCCAGTTTTGCCTCCTTTTCTCTGAGATTGATTTCAGGAGGGATTCCCATGGTTCTTTCTGAGAAAGAGTCGTCCTCAAACATCTTCTCGTGTTCAACGAGACGTTTTGATCCATCTTTGTTCAGCCCAGCAATGTATCCAGTTCTGCACCCTTGGTATGCACTCGTGTACCCTGTTTGACTGACTTCATGAAAAACTGGTAGTTATCTGGCGTGGGTTCGACGTTGTCTTGACATTCATTAAGTCTTTTGGCATAGTCACTCGAGCTGGCCTTCTTCAGATTAAAACCTTGCCGGGGTATCCTGTGAGAGTTAAATCAAAGCATCAACAGTGGTAGCGATCGGTCGATGTTGAAATCACTGGAAAGGGTTTAGAACATATTTTTCACATAGATGTGAAATGGCACTGTATCCAAAACAAAGATCATGATTGTAGCCTCTTTTTCAGCGAGTGCTGTTAAAGGAGTTGGGGCATTCCTCGTCATGAATAAGGAAATGTGTTGGCTGCACCTACCAAATGTTCCACATGCCTACCATTCGCATCGGTTTCCATGTATATCCTTGTACTATGGGAGTTGAAATCTCCGATCACTGTCCAGTGCCATTTTCTGAATGCTTCAGGGAAGTTGTAACTGGAGATTGCACTATTCGGCAGTTTGTAAACAGAAAAGCGATCATCATATCATTGATGCATACCGATATGTACTCAATGTTCTCAGGAGTGGTGTGGATCTTTTCTATCTTCAAATCTGCTTTGCAGAAGATAGCAGAGTCATAATTCTCGTGGGAAATTTCTGTTATTAGTTTTAAGCCTTCGATGGTTGACCACTTGCTTGTCTGCTTGAGATGGGTCTTTGAAAACAAATGATGTCATATTTCTTGGCGGCTAGGACGAGTGTCTTTAACTTCTCTTCTGAATATCCTTCAGTGTTGAAGGAGATCACATTGAGAGCCAGTCCTGATAAGGACCCATGTGTTTGGCTCTGGTTACCCACTATCATCAATGAAGTAAGCGAGGGTGACGTCTAGTCACAGGTGGTTGCAGAGATTGGTCTGCCGAGTTTCTTTCAGCATTTTCCAGTATGCATCACGTGGATAGTATCTGCATGCATCTCAAAGGGGAAAGTGAATCGGGAGGAAACTACATTTAACACAGGAAACTTTCAAAGCATGTGGTAACCAACGGTAGCTTAAAAACAAATACCACAAAGACCAAGCGTTAAAGAAAAGGTAAAAAAAAGTCACACTTCCAAGACTAATAAAAAAATATATTACAGAATAGGCAAGGCAAATGTAGCTACCCTTGGTTCTTTGTAAAATAATTTTCCTTTGCTACTTTCACTAGTGCTTTTCCTATTTCCACTCGCTTAAACCTTAGGTACTTCATTTTGACAAAAAATATTTATTTCGGTATAGACTTTTATTGTATAGTAATACGGACATCCATTGGCTAATACAAATAGTAGTAGTAGTAGTAGTAGTAGTAGTAGTAGTAGTAGTAGTAGTACTTTCGTGTAGTTTCACACCTCCACTCCAGATGTCTCCAATCAATCCCTGAAATCTCGACCACACTTCAATACGGTCCTAAGGTTACCCTCCAACGTGGTTGATTGCTACCGCAGTACCAGATGGTCAGTGGTTTGTGGCTTCAGCCCGCACATGGGACCGATAGGAGAAAGGAACAGGCCCCATATATGCAGGCTATGGGCTGTCCGACTATGTCCAAGAATCAGTCTATTTCATGATGCTCACTGTCCATGGTTGTATGTGTCAAAACCTTGTAATTTAGCTGTAGAACCGTGAATTACTTCTCCCCATCAAGTGACCCCGCTGTTCCACTCCTCGCACCACCTCCTGGTCTCACCATAGTCATCTACATTGGCCTTGTAGAAAAGTCTAAGGCGGGTTGTAGTGGGTGTCTGATCCATTACTATCTTCTGTGGTGCTCCATCCGGTAGTTCATCCAGCCTGTGAAGAAACCTTTGTGTCACCATTTCCCTTCGTACATTTGGAGAAACAATGTTTGACATGGTTGGTAGCCAATTTATTAGCAAAGGATTAAGTGCTCCTGTAATCGTTCTCATTACGGCACGGGGCTGTGTATCAACCTTTGAGGTGTGAGTGCTTCGTGCCCACAAGGAGGAGCAGTATTCCACGAACCTCTTTTAAGTACTTGCTGTAGTTCCCGCCAGCTTGTTTACGAGTGATAATCTTGATTTCAGCTTCTGAGCAGTGTTGTTCAAATGGGTGTTATAGGTGAGGGATCTGTCCGGAGTGACTTCAAGGTTTTTTAGGTTCGAGTTTGGTGAGAAAATGTTATTGTTGACAGTCACAGTGAATATTTTATTTGTTTGCTGGTTGTCTAGGTGAAACAGTGCTGCTACTGATTTTTTGTTGGTTCATCTTCAGGTACCATCCTCTGAAAAAAAATCGGAAATTACACTTACATTCCTTGATAATGTATCATTTACTTCCTCAAAACTACAAATAAAGTTAAGAAAAGGCGTCAGTTATTCTTGTATTTTTCAATTACCAGAGCTGCACAGTTGGTAGTGACTGAGATGGACATGCTATGATTTTGCTTTGATGCTACAGGTCTTCAGTTAGGAGGAGTCGTGGCTTAATAATTACACAGTAACCAAGAGTTACAGGTTCGATTCCCCGAGCTGGCGTGGAGAATTTGGAATTTTACTAAGAAAAAAAAAAGCCATTGGTTGGCAACAGGAAGGGCATCCGGCCAAGAAATTCCGCACTGCCAAATCAAAGTCCCTCTGAAGGGCACCGACTAAACCCCAATTGCTGGGGGAAAATGACGTTAAAGCTAAAAAAAAAGAAGCTATGTATCATCAGTTACAGATCTTCTCTTTCCATTGTATCATGTCGCCCCTCTTTGTTTTCTCTAGTCCTATGCTACGGTACTGAATTTCCTTTTAACAGTTACACGGTAGGAAATGCCAGAAACAGATATTTCTATTATTTCAATAGATTTTTAAGGATAGCGGTATCTTAAATATCCATGAAAGTTTTGGAATCCTTTGGCTCCAAATACATCTTTGGTTCTTTGTTGTTATGCACATTCAGTAATTTTTTTAATTTAAAGCTCTCATTTAACTTGCGACAAACGCAAAAAGACCCCCAACTACTTAACAATCTGACCTCACCTTAACCTTAATCTCCTTGCCAGGAGCTATATAAGGCTCCAACATCACTCCCCAACTTGGATCGGTCTCAATGATGTTTGAAGTTTCTGTAAAATGGCTTTTTTACATGAGTGAGTTGTTAACACAACCAAATCCCCAAACCTGGAGGAACACGGATCACATTTAGTCTGGCTTCTCCCCTTCGACCAGTCTGGCATATGTGGCCCTATCAGCACAAGGCTTCAGCCAGCATAGCTCTCAGTATCAACAAAGCAAGCAATCCTCCCAATCGTGACAAGATAGTGATTTATCGTTTCGATTTATCATTTTCCTTCTTAGTTGATGTTTATTTATGTAAAAGTTCACTGAATATTGAAAGCATACATCTTTGAGATTTTTTTTTATTCTGCTACTATTATATTAGGAAAGTGATTTCCAAATTATCTTGTAATTCCTCTTGATATGATAACATACAGTCGAGCTCTTCAAAGGTTAAGACTCTTAATTTTTCATTTACTTTTTCAAAGCACTCTGTAAGATGACCAGAATCATACATAAGGTAATAGGCTGTACCATGAGAACAAGTGACTACTTTCAAAATATATTTGACTTATGGTACACAACACTGGAAGCATCGTAATCATTGATTGTTTGGCAAATTTGCCCCTTTTCTTTATTGAGCAAGAGGCTTTTAAAATCTTTATTCTTCTATTATTCATGGTTGATGAAGGATTTGGCTCTTCAAGCCGTAGGCACTATCTTTATCCACAAGCTTGATTACAAAAAAGACAGCAAGATTAAAAGCCACTTGCTGAGCTCTTGAGCAACAAATCTCTGAACGGAAATGACGCAGTGCAGTGTAAAATATTTCTCAATTCTCAAGCCATGCTCTCTTTCTAACACCAAAGACGCTCTGTCTGTTGCACCACAGCCATGTTTTATGCCAGGGTACAATAATCTTGTTAAAAGTATTTGACAACAGTAAAAGTGGTCTTACTTGTTTTCTCAGTTTGCTGTGCGATATTATGAGCATGTATACCCTGTACAAACCGTGCAATGCCAGACCATCCTGGCTCAACTCGTTTCCAAGGATATGAAGAACTAGCGTATTTTGTGCTTAACATGCAGTTTTGCTTCAGCACTTTGTTCGTATTCTAAGTTGATGGATCATTACGCAGTGGGGCAGAGAGAAAAGCGCTACGGTCACGAACCTAAACTGTGGTAATATTATCTCTCAAACAGCTTGTAGTATTAATGTATCACCTGTCTGATTAGACTTCGTCCATTTCGTAATGGTTTAAGTGTCATTTATGGTCAGACAAGTTAAAATTTATTAGAACGTTTTCTTTTGCATGGTCATGCAAATGATTATCTAGTGCACTGCTTTTTTCTCAAAAGTTAAAAGGAGGTAAGATCTATGTTTTCGTTGGTTTGGATGACTTTTACTTTAGTAATCTTGCAAAAACTACCATTTCATTTCTCATTGAAAAGAAACGGCCTGTCTGATAGTAAACAAAGACGACTAATTTTATACGGTAATTCAAGAACAGAAATTACAAATAATTTAAGACGAACTCAGAGAATTTCTTCTTTCCCCGTTCCTAAAATATACACATTATGTGTCTAGAAATCGTTTTGCACATGTTAAGGTTTTCGCTTTCGTTTGTAATTTGCAGCCGATTTGACCTCTTGAGCAAACATTTGGCCTAAAAGGCACCCAAACCAAAATCACTCTTTCCTCCATGTGTATGTGTGTGTGTATCATCTTACATTCTTGTTCAATACATAAATGCTGAGCATAACAAATACTCGTGTTCATAAATTAACTCACAGAAAAAGGATTCAAAATCAGGTACAGAACTCACACCGCATCTTTTCAAGACACACGGAGCTCAGCAAACACATCTGGACATTAAAAGATAGAAATATTGACTATACAACTCTTGAAAATTTCTTTCAACTAGCCGACCCTACAATAGTACAAGCAAAAGATGCAAACTTTCGCCGAAGGAAAAATTATTTTGGTAATGAATACTTGACCAAGGTTTTTTTACGTTAATGACGTCAAAACATAAAAAACAAAATTTAACCATAGCGCCTTAAATTGTAAATGCAATATGTAACCCGTAACTTTAAATATTTTGACTGGTACATTTCCTGAAGAGTGATTAAAACCACGAAACAGGCTTGTCGGATAAAAAGTGGTCTTTTAACACTTTTCTGCTTATTGTTTTTTATATAGATAAATATGTATGTTAATACTAACTGGATTGCATTTTTTCTTTAGATTGCATTTTTGCATTTTCAACACGTAAATGCTACAATATTTCAGCAGCCAATAATAAACAATCATATTCTTTGAAAACAAAAATATAAGATGTCAAAATACACAAATACATAACAAATTAAAACCTGCTGTTGATCCCGTACTTTGCATTTAAAATTAAAAAGATGTTGATATTTCAAACTTGTTTTATTGTTATTATTTCAAGCTTTCTGGAAATGTATCTTCGTATAGCAGTCTTGATATGACCTTCAAAAGTACAGATCCTATTCTTCACAGGGTACAAAAAACCTGGAGAAAAGTTAGCAAGACTTTGCAGCTATCATGTAGAGTAGCCGATACTTTATGATGCCTGCAAGCAGGACTTCCGAAAGTAACGGTAACGAAAAAAACCTACCCCCGAATCTAAACTAACAGGTACATTTCTGAAACTGCTAGACCATAAGAAAACATTGAAAACTATAATATAATTATATAAAAGAATTAGAACCACTACGTGTCAAGCTCAAAGCATAAAAAAGGTTTTATCTGAGAACCTGATTTAAGTGCTGGAGAAAATTTAAGAGAAAAAAGAAAGAAGAAAAAAAATCGAAGTAACAAAAGCAACGGGTTTTTTCCAGTAACAAATTATTAGAATAGCCTCTCAATATAAATAAATTCAACAAATGATTTCATTATTTATGTTGCCTTTTTAAAACCTATTAAACCTTTTATGACATTGTTTCGATTTTTTTTAACAGTTTTCTTTTCTTTATTTTTTCCCCATTTTTTTTTACAAAGGACAAACCAGTTTCGCATTTTCTAATTTTTATACATACTTGTAAATACTGATGTTTTATCATGTATAAAAATCTATTGATAGATAAAGAGGAGGAATCAAAATATAGGACCACATAACACAAGACGCTAACCTATATTTAAGCAGTCAAACGCAATTTGGTACACTGAATAAGGAAAAGGAAACGTCTACCTTGGGGAGAAGGTGCCCCATTGTAGGTTTACACTCTTTAATCAAATATGTTAAGTAAGAAAGACTACACAGTAATAATTCAAAGCAAGCACAGAAGCTGGAATTTCCTTTTTGGGAAGACCAAAAGAGGTCAAAAAGAAAGACGTTTTAACTCTAGAAAGTTTGACTTTTAACTTTTAATCTCCATCCCCTCACAGGCTGTGGAAGTGATAAAAGAGAGCTATTTCTTCTTAATCAGTAGATATTTTGACTGGTATATTTCATGATTTTTGAACAACAAATCCCTTGTAAAGTTAAAGGGATTTTCTCAGAATTTACAATTTTCTGTATTCTTAGAATTTTCAGTATTTTTAGAAATTTCAGTATTTTTTTAGGATATTGCATTTGTTTTCTCAAAAGGTAGTGTAATGTGACAGTGCTAGTAATAATATTAAAAAACCAAGTGTTTGGTAATTGGGTACTCGTGTAGCTTATTTATAAACAGTTTGAACATCGTATAGTGAAATATATCATCACTTTGATATGTTTTAAGTGTTACAGGACAAGTCTTGTTATTGCTGAAGTTCCTCCATGCCTATGAGGAATCATATATTTTGGTACTAAGAACTCAAGAAATGCACATGAAATTTTTGTTTTACGTAAAATCCAGAAAATTTTTCCATTGAAACATTACATTCATAGTACAATTACGAAATGCTTGCTTAAAGTGAAAGGAGTAGAAATGGTCACTCTTAAATAAACTGCGTTGGATTATATTTTTCTCCCTTTTCCCCAATTTCTGGATGAGAATTATGAGATTTTAATGTAGTTCCAGCAAAAACCGATAATCAGTGGTGACTACAAGACACGATGAGAATCTTTTTTTCACATCGGATCTTTTATTTAACATATGGCATTAAATTTCTGGTGTTAAAATTTAATTTAACTGACGAGTACAGGTAAAACAGGGTCACCCTCTACCCCGTCACACACACACACACACGCACACACGCGCGCGCGCGCGCGTGACTCACGTCTAAACAACAAAATTAAAACTATATAGTTAAGATGTAGGAGGCTGACCAGTAAATACGAAAAAGTACTTTTTTCTTTTCGACATTTCAACTTATGAATTTAAGGAGGCAATGACAGTTGATTTAAATAAATATTTCTTCTTTACATTGCCAATATTTCATTTTCAATGAATAAAAACAACCTGAAATTAACTTTTAATTCGATTCTCTTTTAGATATTTAACACTACTTCTTTAAAATGTGTGTGACACCTTACATATGGAATACATCCTATTTCTACTGAATAGATCCAAAGTGACCATTTATCCTTACTCTCCTAATACATAACGAAATGAAGAAAAAAAATGATAAACTGAACTTACTGAAACTTTCCTATGTGGATCCATCACCTCCTTCCATAAAAATCTGCAGTAGTAAAATTTCAGGGTTGATACTCTTGCCTGGAAATAATATAACCCAAAATCGAGTCCTTGAATTTGTTCTTTTCTAAAGTATATAGCTCGTTCCTCTAAAAGTAATAAAAATTGGTTTACTTCGTCTCCTCTTCTTCTGGTTATCGATTCTTCTCTCCCTCTCTCTCTCTCTCTCTCTCTCTCTCTCTCTCTCTCTCTCTCTCTCTCTCTCGCTTTCGTCTTTTTTCCCGTTCCTTCCTGTCCATTGTAAGTGCATTTTTTTCCTCACTGCATTCAGGTAAATAGGTACCTTCAAACAGAGTACCGATAAATATACTAGCTCTTTTCAGTAAATGCTTTTATTTTTCTGGGGTGTTACCAGTATTAGGTGTCTGAATCAGCTATTCTTGGGTGTCAGACGTTGTATTCATCCAACTTCAGCATCCAACTTTTCTGCAAGAAGCGATATAAAATTCTGAAAACACACTTGTTCGTCTCAAAAACAAAGTCTGGTCCCATTATTTCATTCATCTTTTTTTTTCTTTTGGTTTATGAAGTCTGTGAGTCATTCTGATGATATAACAACCTGGCTTTGTGTCAATGAAAACGGTTAT
>RDPX01000331.1:281639-303081 GCA_003991215.1 Morbakka virulenta
CTCGTGAGCATTTTCAGCTATAGCGGAAAATGCAGCTCTATGGAAACAAGCGTAAATAAAAAGCTAAAAAAGCTGGTAAGCTAACAAGAAAATCTATGAATACAGTTTCGCTATGCTTTGGAATTTCGTTTTTGTTTTTGTGACCGGTTTTTTTCGGGGCGCCTGTTCATAATAGCAAGCACAGTATCACTAAAGTTTACCCTATTTAAATATTATTCCCATGTTCTGTGTTCTAAAACACCAAGCTTTATTAAAGAGAAATACTGGATTTCTTGTAATAAACGCTGCGGCGTTTATTATATTTCAAGTACCTGTTCGTGGAGTTTATTAGAGGAAGACGTTTAACGAAGGGTGGCATTTTATAGAGCGAGGTATTTAATAAGAGAAGCATTTTGTAGAGCGAAGTGTTTAATAAAGGAAGTCATTTTATAGAGCGAGGCATTTAATAAGAGAAGCATTATGTGAAGGGAAGTGTTAAATAAAGGAAGGCATTTTATAGAGCGAGGCATTTAATAAGAGAAGCATTATGTGAAGGGAAGTGTTTAATAAAGGAAGGCATTTTATAGATGAAGGCATTTATCACAAACCGAACATTATTTTGCAATTAATAAAAAATAACTACAACAAAATCAGTCCATTATATTTCTACACCAGTATGATAGTCGCTGTCTTCATCCAAAAATTGAAAAGCTTCAGCTGCATCTTCTTTATCAGAATCTGTTGGATTAAAAGGATTCTCTGTCAGTGTCAACTTTTCTGAAAGTTGAACCTAAACGTTTAACAAAGAAAACCTGCTTGACCAAATTTTTCGTCCTATGAAACAATGAATTGAATTGTCTTCACTACAATAAACAAATATTCTTTATTACGATTATTATCAGTGTCGTCAATTATCATAATCACTGTTATCATTATCATCTCCAAGATTTTCGGCTGCAGCTCAAGCTGAAGTGGGGTCAGTCTTTCGAATTAAATTTTGCCAAAGAGTTTTGCTTTTCTAAAAGTTGAACCTAAACTTTTAACAAAGAAAATCCGCTTGACCAAAATTTTCGTCCTTGAAACAATGTATTAAATTGTCTTCACTACAATAAACAAATATTCTTTATTACGATTATTATCAGTGTCGTCATTATCATAATCACTGTTATCATTATCATCTCCAAGATTTTCGGCTGCAGCTCAAGCTGAAGTGGGGTCAGTCTTTCGAATTAAATTTTGCCAAAGAGTTTTGCTTTTCTAAAAGTTGAACCTAAACTTTTAACAAAGAAAACCCGCTTGACCAAATTTTTCGTCCTTTGAAACAATGAATTGAATTGTCTTCACTACAATAAACAAATATCCTTTATTACAGCATTAATAAAGAATAAAAGAATAAACTGACAAGTTGTGCGTTATTTTGTGTCTACTCTATTTTGTCTGATAAACCCAGCTTTTTTTCGGCATTTATTAGAAGGAGCCGCTCATTTAAGGCTAGGCTTTCAATTGAGGAATTACAGAAAACCTTTTCCATTTGGAAGATGTGTTTTTGCCAACAACAGGTATAGATGCAATATTAAGAAAAATTTGTCATAGAATGAAACTAAAAATTTGAGTTTATTTTGTACTGAGTACAGAAAAAATAGAATTACACGTTGGGGACTCTTCTGCATATCATTGAATTAAATACCATCCATGTAAGGTACAAACACCAAAAGTCCTTTCTTTCTTGAACAATCATACAAGTCGTAGTAGACGCAAAAGTTCACAATAATAATAATTGGTCGGTCCAAATTTTGCTGCTTTTCTTCAACCTTGGTCTCATCAAGGGAATGTTGCTTATCTTAGTCTTTTCTGGAGGTTTTCTCGTTAGAAGTGTCCTGATGACGTTTCCTGATGACGTTTCCTGGTGACGTTTCCTCGTCCTCAGTTTGGTGCATCTCGTGTGACTCTTTTCTGTCAGCGTCTTCATCCTGTAATTCATCTTTCTGTGACTGTAGTTTTTCATTCAGACTGCAAGATTGTGGAATTCTTTAAGTTCTGAGTACCCTCTTGCATTTTATGGCTTGAATGTTTTAAAGTCCAAGGTTAACTGCTACCTTTGGGCTTAACTTTTTTGTTTATTTTAGGATCTTTTCGTTCTTTCCTTTCTATTCTTCCTGACATTTCTTCACTGCGCCGAACATTTATTCAGTGCTTGTATAAAGTTATGTTGCTTTTTTCAGTGTGACGGTGTTTTTTATTGCTATGGTGCGTTTTTATTGTAATTTTTCTTTCCGATTTTTCAGTACTTTTTAATGCGATAGTGCTTTTTAAACGTTGTATCTTTTAATTGTTTTAATGCTTTTTCAGTGCTGTGATCCCTTTTATGTGTTACACGATGACTCTATTTTAATGTTCTGTTGATATTTTATTTTTATGGTACATTTATATTATTATGGTGCTTTTTCACGACATATTGCTTTTTTAATGTTATGGTATTTTGTTAATATTATGCTGCTCTTTACCGTTATTGTCTTTATTATTACTTTATTTCTTTACTAATGTTATGGTCCTTTTTTAAAGGAATGGTGTTTTATTAATGTTATTGTGTTATTTAATCCTACGGTGCTTTTTGATGGTATTGTATGTCATTACAGTTATGCTGCTATTTACATTATATGAAGCTATTTTATGTTATGTTCCTATTATAGTATTGTTTGGCTTTTTAATGTTATGGATACTTTTTATGGTTATATTGCTATTTATGGTTTTGTTGCCATTTGAATGTTATAGAGGTATTTATGTAATAAGATACTTTTTGATTTTATGGATAATTTTTATGGTTATTTTTCTATTTATGATTTTGTTGCCATTGAAATGTTATAGAGGTTTTTATGTAATAGGATCCTTTTTTATGTTATGGATAATTTTAATGGTTATTTTTTATGTATGGTTTTGTTGCCATTAAAATGTTATAAAGGTTTTTATGTGATAGGTTGCTTTTTAATTTTATGGATAATTTTTTATGGTTATTTTTCTATTTATGGTTTTGTTGCCATTAAAATGTTATAAAGCTTTCTAAGTGTAAGGGAACTTTTTAATGTTCTGGATCATTTGTATGGTTATTTTTCTATTTAGAGAGTATGAAGCATTTTTATACCATAGTATTTTTTTATGTTATGGTACAAGTGTTATCGCAGAGGAAGTCTTTTCTTTGTGGTGTTATGGTGCTTTTTTAATAGTTTGCTGCTATCTCATTTTTGTGACGCCCTTTTAATGGCGTCAATAAGGATAATAAGGATTTAATGGATAACAATAAGGATTTTAAATCCTTATCGTTCATTGACTTTAAAACTTGATTGATCAAGTTATAAAGTCAATGAAAACCGCTAAAACAACAGGCCCGGACAACAACCTGACTGAACCCACTATAGGAGGAGGAAGTTCAGTTAAGTCATCCTAAAAGCATCTTTTCAATCTTATCTTGACATCAAACTGAGTGCCCGAAGAATCCCTCAACTCAACCATCGTAGCTATCCTTAAAATAGATGACCGCCAAAGATGTGAAAATTATCGACCCTTTAGTTTACTCAGCCATATCTACAAAGTCTTTATGATCATAACTTCCAACCGCATGAAAGAAGACATTTGCTCCTCGAGCCCTATTTCTCAAGTTGCCTATCAAAACGGTAGACAAACAATAGACCAGATTCTATCTCTACCGTAAATCCTCGAAAAATCTATCGAATTCAACAAACCAGCATACTTCGCTTTCATCGACTTCACAAAAGCCTTTAACAGCGTGGATCAATGAAGAGTATGGCAAGCACTAGATAAAACGCCCACAGATCAACAAAAAGTATATCGCTCTCTTACACGTTTTCTACAAAACCTCCCAGGCAACTATAAGAACTGATATCGGTCTATCACCCACTATCAAGATCTTGATGGGTGTAAAACAAGGCGATAATCTTGCAGCCATTCTCTTTATTTTACTGGTAGGAACTGTTCTCCTTGAAGCCTAAAACATCACCGGCTCTGGATACTTAATTGGCGGAGTGCTTATTGACAACCTTGCTTATTTAGACGACATAATTTCCATCAACGAATTAGCAAGTCAACTACAAACCTACGATGCCTTGTCATCACACGCAAAAAGATGTTGTATTGCAAATAAATGTCAACAAGACAAAATGCATGAAGACAGCCAAAGATAACATACCCATGCACATCAGACTCAATAATAAAATCATTGAAGAAGTAAAAACCTTCGAATGACACGGATTCCATGTCTCGTCTGACGGTAAAAGCAACGTTGCTGCAGACCACCGAATTCCTCTAGGATGGGCTGCTTTTAACAATAACAAACATCTCCTGACACCATCTCGAATCCCGCGAAAAGGAAAATAAAAAATATACAACACCAACATCATACACGTTGTTATGATGTAGGTGTTATGATGTGTGCTGCCAGTTTGGCGTCGAATGCGCCATAGTAGCAGAACACCCCAAAAAACACGAAAAATAAGAACTGTGATTGCAGCTAATAGTTTCACGATATTTCAATCATCAGGCAATAATGCTACAAATACTGCACAAGCTTCTATAAAAAAATGAAGTAGGCGGCATATATATATATATATATATATATATATATATACATATATGAAGATCCTCTTCATAACCCGCTTTTTTCCATCAGTAAAGATGCTTGCTACAAAAAACATTAGCCTCGTTTATTAATAAGCAACCAACTGCGAGTTGCAGATCTATCCTCAGACTTCCATATGATTGGCCTAAACTGCCATGCCTAAGGCTATTATGGCTACATGTTCTACCACCTGAGCAATCCATGCTTATTTTTCATTAGATCATTTTTGTTATTAAATCTTCTATCAGGGAAGTCGTCATTCTATGGGAGGCTCAGCCCTATATGCATGTGATATCCAAAGATAGGGGTTTGGGAGAATAGCGACTCAATCAAGCGAAAGATATGCTTGAAAAAAATGACCGGGGTGAAGGATGAGCTCTGGTTGTGGCCATGATAGTAACTAACATTGCTTTTAAATGCATTTCGTTGAACAAATATTTTTCAGTTTTCCACGATAAATTAGTGGTTTCTTGACCCAATACTCTCTTAATTAATCTTTTATTTGTAACAACTGCTTAACAAACACGGAAGTGTTTATGCTCGTGTGTGCCTGTGTGTATTTGTGTGCGTCTGTCTACGTCTCTGCATTCATTATGACAAAAAATGCCAGAAGAAGAGGGTCCAATCAGCATGGCCTTCCATTTGTACACAATGAAATAACGGTTGACAATATAAGAACTGAAAGGGTCTGGACACAATACACATTAACCAACAAACAGGGAGCAAGAGAACAGTACAGTTCATAACTTAAAAATAAATAACTAAACCAGGGTGTACTGTGTCAAACGATCAACCTGTTTCTCCTCTATAAGTGGTATACTGCGCGCACCCGCGCGCGTGTGTGTGTGTGTGCATGTTTCCTAAAATTGAGCTGGGAGAGGAGGGGGGAAACAATAAATAGAGAGACTTAAAAAATACAAAGAAAAGACTAAAGCAAGAAAAGTAATTCTCTGCACTGAATTAAAAAAATGAGAAAGTGGATGATTGAGCTGAGGATGGTGAAGTAGATGATAATCAAGAAGCATTAAACTGAATAATGAAAAAAGTCTAACTATTTCACACGGTCAATATAAGAAATGGATATTTGAAGTGGGAAAGCAGCAGGCAGTGTGTTATGGGTAAGTGAGAATTTTGTTACGTGGAAATCTAGGTTTCAGTTATTAAATTCATTTTAGCGTCATTACGGAGAAGGTGAGTATCAGTTTTCTCAGCCTAGAAGCTAGCTTACACCATAGACCCACGTCGCTGACGCGGCGGACATAAGATTGAGGGCTTTTCTTGTATGGTGTGTAACACTGGTTCTATATATGGTTACTAGAAGTTAATTATTTATGTCGTAGACATGGTTAGATATTCGGGTACGCATATTTTCAAGTCATCTTCTTGATACACGCACTAAAATCCACATTTGAGTAAACTATATGCTCATTTACAATTGCTTATATCTTGAAAAATTTCCTTTCTTGAATATTATATAAGAGAAATTTATTACGAAAGGAGGAGATAAGGGCAATTGATCAATGAAATCTATTTAAATGTGAAAGTTCTCTTCTTGCTCTCAGCAATACTTTCAGAATTAGCAACAGATAAAACGAAATTTCAACAGTCAATGGGGAAAGCATCATTGGGCAAATCTTCTAAGTGAAATATCGGATCTTCAGGGGAGACATTTATTTCTAACATTAAATTTCAGAAACAATGATAGAAACAGTAAAGAAAAAAAAGCTTAAAAAAAGAAGAAAAAGCAAAACATCAACTTGTTAATACGAGGAACAGTCAGTTACGTAGCCGAGAGAAAGGCTTCAGAGAAAGTGAGGGGCCTCGAGCACCCAAGAGAAAAATCTCAAAGAATCTAAGCGGTCTCAAACAGTCGAGACAAAGACCTCAAAGGATCTGAGCACTCTCAAAGAGCCGAGAGAAATATTTCAAAGAATCTGAGGGGTCTCAAACAGCCGAGATGAAAGCCTTAGAGAACCTGACTTGATTATTTTCAACAAAGAAGTGGTCTAAAATTGAAGTCAATGTCAGAAAAAGCAGGATCACAAGTGAACTGGAGGGAAAATGTCACGGTGTTGGTATGCCAAGGGTCTACCTTCTCCTGCTTTCACCCCAGGCAATCTGAGCAATGCTGGATGACACTTCAGTGCAGAGGATAAACTTTCTTTTACTTTTTCCTTTGTATTTTTTAAATCTTTACTTATTGGTATCCTCTATCCCCAAATACTATCCCCAATATATGTACATCCACGTACGTATATAGTAATAAATTAGGCGCAGTACTCCCAGGGTCGAGGCTGAGGATCAAACCGGGAGCCTCTCTCATGGTAAGCTGTCGTGTATTGTGAGCTATTGATTTAACCACTCATGTAATACTGCTGTGATTGATGATGATGATAATGGTGATGATGATTATAAATCACAGATGGTAACCAAAAGAAAATACATCATTCGATGGACAACGAATCTCGAAGCTGATCAGCAAAAATCTGTCAAGGGACTCGTTACTTTTGCAAGAAGGCAATCATTAAAATTGTTTTTAAGTCCTGAATGCATTTAAGAATACACTTACCTTTGTCAAATAGGAGACCTGGGTGAACTTTCACAAGTGTCTTAATTTCACTACATATTTGTTGAGTAGTTGGGTCGTGCAGGGAAGAACTCAAGTACATTTTCTGCAACAAGAAATATATGCAAAACTGTCTGCACTTCTATCTTGTCTATGTAGCGACGGACTGCATATAAACTGATGCGAGTTTAAACTCCATCAAAGCCTGTGTCGAGCCACGAACAAAATACAAACAAATCGGAACTGTGAATTGGCACGCAGGATCCTGAGGTATTGCAAGGAGAAGCGGACTTAACTAGAATAAGGCAATTCGAATACTTTACATTTTTATAAGGGTTTCCAAATGTCTTTCGCCAAACCTTACTGTTTGTTGTTTAATTGGGCCGGGCAGATAATAACTCAAAAAATGCAATAAGTCTTGGTTTGGTTTTCAATTATTTTCTGCAACAAGCAATGGATAAGAAACTGTCTTACTCCGATCCTGTCTACTTTGCAACTGATTGCACACGAACTGAAGGAAGCGGAAACTCAAGCAAAGCCTAGGTTGTGTGATTAACAAAGTAGGAAAGAATTGAAAACGTGAACTGGCAATTTAGCCTCCAAGAATACTCCTTTTTGTTCACAACATTTTCAAGCAACCTTAAATTCTGGCCATATTTTACGGCCACATTTTAAAGATTTTTTAATACATTCCTGTTCTCCACGAAATAATTTGATTTGAGAAAAAATTATAGCAGAACTTTGCTTGTGATAAACAGCTACAAACAGAATATTTAACGCATGGCATAAAGTTATTTATAACATTTCAAATCTATTTATTTCATGAAATCTGATCTAGTATTCACTATTGTCTTGGAATAACACTTACTATTCGCTGAGCTCTAAGATTAACTTTATTTTTTCAAAGTCTAACGTAAATCTGCAGTAGTGGTAAACTAGTGATTCGTGATTCGCATCACATTGACATCCCTGGAAATACTGCACCCAATTTGTTTCTCCCTTATAAGTGGTATACCACTATCAATCAATGGTGCTTATTCTCTTCTGCAGCAGTTCGTCGTCTCCACTATTTCCAGTTGTTGGGTCGTACGTCGCTGTGTCAGAATAAGCCGCTTCTGCGACAGAATTTGTAATAAGTTTCCAATGTTTCCTATTTCTTGCTTTAGAATCAATATTATGCAGTGCAATTTCAGTTTTTAGTTCCTTAATTACGAAGTTCGGATTTTTCTGTTTGGTTTTCTGTATATCACGTCTAATCGTTGAGTGGATTGTAGCTCTTGTTCGTCCTCTGAACTTATTGTTACATTTTGTTTCAAAGAAAAATTTCATTGCCTTTCTTGTTGGTGCATCAGCTGGTTTTTTTACTGCGTTTTAGTGTTGTTATTTCAGTTTTATCGGTGTTGACTGTTAAGTTGCCTTTTTTCAGAGATTCATGTACATTGTCTTGAATTGTCTGTTTTATGTCTCTGCTTTCTTTAATAATGTCACAGTCATCGGCATAGGTGATCTCTCTTGGTAGAGCTGATCTTTTTTTGTTCTAACCACTCTTCGTTAATTTTAGTAACATCTATTGGGATATTATTCAGTTCGTTTCTGAATTGTCTCAAAAAATGTTCAAAATACACTGTAAATAGTGGACCACTGATGGCGTCACCTTGTGGTGAACCTATATTGGAGGTAAAAGGTGTTGATTTTGCTCCTTTCATTTTTATTTCTAACTTGGTATTGCTTAGTAATAACTGCAAAATCCGTAATTCGTCTTCATGAAGAATTTCTTTGGATATGTCTAAATTTTTTGACGATTTATAATGTCAAAGGCACTGAACACATCAAGCGCAATCACGTATATTTCCAAACCCTGTTCTTCTTGTACTTTGGCAATAATCCACCTGAACGTCCATAGAATGTCACTCATGCTTCTGCCTTTCCTGTACGTACTTTGATTTAACGATAGGTATCTGCTGAACTCTTTTTGTGTTTGATCAATTAAGATTTTGGCTAGAATTTTTCTGGTGCTGTCTAAAAGTGTTATGGGACGAAGATTTTTTGGAGGACCTATTGGTTTTCTTGGTTTTGGCAGTGCTCTAAGTATTCCTGTACTTAAATCAATGTCTTCATTTTGAGAGAAANTTGGTATGCCAAGGGTCTACCTTCTCCTGCTTTCACCCCAGGCAATCTGAGCAATGCTGGATGACACTTCAGTGCAGAGGATAAACTTTCTTTTACTTTTTCCTTTGTATTTTTTAAATCTTTACTTATTGGTATCCTCTATCCCCAAATACTATCCCCAATGTATGTACATCCACGTACGTATATAGTAATAAATTAGGCGCAGTACTCCCAGGGTCGAGGCTGAGGATCAAACCGGGAGCCTCTCTCATGGTAAGCTGTCGTGTATTGTGAGCTATTGATTTAACCACTCATGTAATACTGCTGTGATTGATGATGATGATAATGGTGATGATGATTATAAATCACAGATGGTAACCAAAAGAAAATACATCATTCGATGGACAACGAATCTCGAAGCTGATCAGCAAAAATCTGTCAAGGGACTCGTTACTTTTGCAAGAAGGCAATCATTAAAATTGTTTTTAAGTCCTGAATGCATTTAAGAATACACTTACCTTTGTCAAATAGGAGACCTGGGTGAACTTTCACAAGTGTCTTAATTTCACTACATATTTGTTGAGTAGTTGGGTCGTACAGGGAAGAACTCAAGTACATTTTCTGCAACAAGAAATGTATGCAAAACTGTCTGCACTTCTATCTTGTCTATGTAGCGACGGACTGCATATAAACTGATGCGAGTTTAAACTCCATCAAAGCCTGTGTCGAGCCACGAACAAAATACAAACAAATCGGAACTGTGAATTGGCACGCAGGATCCTGAGGTATTGCAAGGAGAAGCGGACTTAACTAGAATAAGGCAATTCGAATACTTTACATTTTTATAAGGGTTTCCAAATGTCTTTCGCCAAACCTTACTGTTTGTTGTTTAATTGGGCCGGGCAGATAATAACTCAAAAAATGCAATAAGTCTTGGTTTGGTTTTCAATTATTTTCTGCAACAAGCAATGGATAAGAAACTGTCTTACTCCGATCCTGTCTACTTTGCAACTGATTGCACACGAACTGAAGGAAGCGGAAACTCAAGCAAAGCCTAGGTTGTGTGATTAACAAAGTAGGAAAGAATTGAAAACGTGAACTGGCAATTTAGCCTCCAAGAATACTCCTTTTTGTTCACAACATTTTCAAGCAACCTTAAATTCTGGCCATATTTTACGGCCACATTTTAAAGATTTTTTAATACATTCCTGTTCTCCACGAAATAATTTGATTTGAGAAAAAATTATAGCAGAACTTTACTTGTGATAAACAGCTACAAACAGAATATTTAACGCATGGCATAAAGTTATTTATAACATTTCAAATCTATTTATTTCATGAAATCTGATCTAGTATTCACTATTGTCTTGGAATAACACTTACTATTCGCTGAGCTCTAAGATTAACTTTATTTTTTCAAAGTCTAACGTAAATCTGCAGTAGTGGTAAACTAGTGATTCGTGATTCGCATCACATTGACATCCCTGGAAATACTGCACCCAATTTGTTTCTCCCTTATAAGTGGTATACCACTATCAATCAATGGTGCTTATTCTCTTCTGCAGCAGTTCGTCGTCTCCACTATTTCCAGTTGTTGGGTCGTACGTCGCTGTGTCAGAATAAGCCGCTTCTGCGACAGAATTTGTAATAAGTTTCCAATGTTTCCTATTTCTTGCTTTAGAATCAATATTATGCAGTGCAATTTCAGTTTTTAGTTCCTTAATTACGAAGTTCGGATTTTTCTGTTTGGTTTTCTGTATATCACGTCTAATCGTTGAGTGGATTGTAGCTCTTGTTCGTCCTCTGAACTTATTGTTACATTTTGTTTCAAAGAAAAATTTCATTGCCTTTCTTGTTGGTGCATCAGCTGGTAATCTCAAAATATGTCCAAATAATTTCCAGCGCCTTTCGGTTTTCTCAATCGAAATTGGTTTAGTTTTTGTTATTTGATACAGTTTTTTTTTTTCAAATACGATGAGGTCATCTTATACCAATAACTTTCCGCAGTTGACGTCAGTGGAGCGAATCTAACTCTTTTTTCATCCTGTAGTGTTAGGCCCCACGTTGAACAGTTGTTCAGCAGGATACTTTTGACCAACATGTTATACAGTTTAATCTTTCTGTCTGTACTAATATGTCTTTTATTTAAACAGATTTTGTTTATTTTTGACAGAGCTATTGTTGCATTGTTTTCTCTTGCTCTGATGTCTTCTTTGTCGCCTAAAAGTGATCCCAATTTGTTAGTACTTCTCCAATCCTCTTCTTCTTTTTTACTGCGTTTTAGTGTTGTTATTTCAGTTTTATCGGTGTTGACTGTTAAGTTGCCTTTTTTCAGAGATTCATGTACATTGTCTTGAATTGTCTGTTTTATGTCTCTGCTTTCTTTAATAATGTCACAGTCATCGGCATAGGTGATCTCTCTTGGTAGAGCTGATCTTTTTTTGTTCTAACCACTCTTCGTTAATTTTAGTAACATCTATTGGGATATTATTCAGTTCGTTTCTGAATTGTCTCAAAAAATGTTCAAAATACACTGTAAATAGTGGACCACTGATGGCGTCACCTTGTGATGAACCTATATTGGAGGTAAAAGGTGTTGATTTTGGTCCTTTCATTTTTATTTCTAACTTGGTATTGCTTAGTAATAACTGCAAAATCCGTAATTCGTCTTCATGAAGAATTTCTTTGGATATGTCTAAATTTTTTGACGATTTATAATGTCAAAGGCACTGAACACATCAAGCGCAATCACGTATATTTCCAAACCCTGTTCTTCTTGTACTTTGGCAATAATCCACCTGAACGTCCATAGAATGTCACTCATGCTTCTGCCTTTCCTGTACGTACTTTGATTTAACGATAGGTATCTGCTGAACTCTTTTTGTGTTTGATCAATTAAGATTTTGGCTAGAATTTTTCTGGTGCTGTCTAAAAGTGTTATGGGACGAAGATTTTTTGGAGGACCTATTGGTTTTCTTGGTTTTGGCAGTGCTCTAAGTATTCCTGTACTTAAATCAATGTCTTCATTTTGAGAGAAAACACGATTGTAAATTGCTGCTAGTTCTGTATATACAAACATTTTACCATTATCATTCGAATTACCTACTTCTGCTATAATTTTGTCTATTCTATTCTTGTTCCTTTCATTTACTTTTCGTGATATTTCTCTCAGAACATCTTTTCGTTTTGATTTAAAATCATCAGCATTTTCATTATGTTTTATTTTTTGTTCAATTTTTATTCTTATTTGTTTTTGTTCTATAGAAAGGTTACTGATCTCATCATCCTGTGTATTGTTATTTTGTATTTTTTCATTTTTACCTAAACACTTTTCAGCAGTTTTATATTTGGTATTTTTGAATTCATTCATCTTCAAATTCACATTATTTTCTATCAGTGTTTCCATTTCTTGTTTTAGACAGTTTTGGTAATACTACTGAATCTCTATATGTTTTCGGAGATAGAATTGGGGCAGGGAAAAAAGAAACTAAAAGGATTAAAAAGTATAAAAAAAACCCAATCAAATAACAAAAGTACCCATTGGCGCTAAAATGGGTCCAAGTTTTGGTCAGACTGACAGATTTCAACATCCCCCAAAAAGCACCCCCCAAAATTCTTTTCCCTTGGCTTTACATTTTTTCTGCATGTTAACTCTCTTACATTACACACTAATGGCCTTACAACTTGTATGCTTCTTAACCTGTGAAGAAAAACAATCACTTCACTTGATGTTAAAAAACCCCCGAGTTCAGTTTTCATTTACTAGTAATATTCCTTAAATTTTGCGGGTAATGAGCAGGTCAAGTACTTTTCAGGTTGTCTTTCATGAAAAAATCTATTTTTGTCTGCTTTTGTCACATGTTATTTTAACTGGAACAAGCATGTGAAGTGTTGAATTTGATGTCACGCCTCTGGCTTTAATAATGGCGGGAATTTTGTAAAGATCAATTATCACATGGTCTGCGGACCCACAATGGATACTGGGTTAAATATTTTTACATCCTATTTTTTGAATTCGTTCTTTTAAGTATTTTCGTAATGGGTGGGTGAAAATGATGATAGCTCACGTTCAAACCAAAAGAGAGAAACCCGCCCTCCCTGAGAAATAAATAAAAAAATTCTAAAGACTAAGAAATCGTCTCATTTTCCTCAGATGGGTAAAATTGAATGAGAATGTATGATAAAAACATTGTGGCATATCAAAATTTGTTTCAAATAAATGAACCAACAATGAGCATATATTTCTCTGACAATATATTTCGGATTTTTTAAAATCCATCTTCAGGTCTAAAAGCAATAAAAGAATAAGTTTAAAAACAGTTAAAAAATATACATCTCATTGTTGGTTCATTTATTTGAAACAAATTTTGAATGAGAATGGTGCACTATTTCTTGACTTGACTTAACTTGACTTAATTGCGTAACCCTCCTTGGGTCTTTGCACATTCTTTCTTTACATATTCCTTCCAGGTGGCACGATCTTTCGCCTTGCGTTCAGCAGTCAGGATCGGAATTCTGAGATCATCTCGGATTTGGTCTGCCCAACGCTTTTTTGGTCTCCCTCTACTTCTTTTTCCTTCAAAATCTTCTTTGAATGCTCTTTTCACAAAGCTACCATCTCCTCTTCGATTCACATGTCCGAACCAAGTAAGCCTTTTTTTCTTGATGAGAGTTAGTATATCATCCTTCATGTTTAGAAGCCTTCTTCATGTTGATGTTAGAGTGAGAAATATGTCTTGATGGCCGTTGAATTAACTTGAGCTGAGCCTATCCGCTGATTAAATTAACTTACGTTGATTAATCGTAGAAAAAAACTCCTACGAAACTTGGATTGATTAAAAATGTTATGTGGAGTGGATTGCATCAAAATGTACTGGTAGTTCAACATCTGAGCTGATAAATTTTCGCGGGGTTATAAAGAAGCCTGGGTAGGAATATTGGTAACACGTGAGAATAGCAGCAACAAAATTGTTTGAACTGAAGTTGAAAAATTCTTTTTTTTTCACCCCGCTGGTAAGGTGGTCACACTTGCATAAGAGACATCCACACCTACGATAGCAATTCTACTATTATTACTGCATTGAAAAATGTCTGCATCACAAGATAAGCCCCGCTACAAAGTTGGTAAGTACCTTGAGGATTACCTATTGTAAATAATAATAATTTGTTTGTCGTTTGAAACTGGGTCTGACGATGGGAGAAGTATCTCGTGAAACGTAGCTCAGAACAACCATACAACTCATCACATGATAAAGCACTTAATCTATGGCTTCCTCTGTGTCCATAAAGTTCAGAATAATAACAATGAAACTGTTGAGTTAACCAAATATGTGGCATGCAAGACGGAGGTAATTTTTTGAAATGTGAATGCCACGTGTATGCAAGTAACTGACTTGCTGAACTTTGTTTATCACGGGTTGTAAGCTCCGAAAGCATCCCTAACAAACCCAGACCACCCCCATGTACATGAAAAGCACACATGAAACACATTGAGAATTTTTCTTTAATTTGACGGGTAATGCCACATCGTGAGCGTAACGAACCCCAGGTTTCAAGTCTCGCCCACAAATGTCGATGCTGTACGATTCATCTTAAAATTGTTACTTTCTCTTGAAGGGTCGCGATGCTTGTTTTTGTCGGTATTTGCATCTCGAGATCGGTACCAGTATTGTGAAATCTTTTGTTTTCTTCAATTGTACACACAGTGGGATAAAGTACTTTGGACAGTGTGTTGAGAATGATAAAGAACATTGTCGGTCAGGTTGGCTGTGCGGTAAAACCAAGATTGGCTGTGCAGGCAGTATAAGCCAGATTTGCTGTGCAGTAAAGCCTACGTACATCAATTTCTGTTGGCAGTTTTAATGATTTTTTTTGCGTGCGCCTGTAGTCTTGTGGTAGCAGTGCTCATATTACCTGCATTGCGAATTTCCACCCAAGAATGGTGAGAAATACTTGTGAAAACTGCTGCGGTCGTCAAGACTTGCAGCCGTTTCAGGACCAGATTTTATCTCGGCCACTGTACTACGTTTTTAACATTTAAATAGCTCTGACCCTAGACAGGACACAACCACAGCGTTTGGATTTTATAACCAAATTCCAATAGGCACAAAATGTTGAATTGTTTAGCACTATTTTTGGTAACGTGCAATTTATTAAGAATTAAACAATAAGACATATTTGCCACATTACATATCCGGATTAAGTGTTGCCCAAGGCAAGTTTCTATGCACCCCTTTTCCTGCATACCGTGCAGGAAAAGGGGTGCGACCAGTTTGCAGTATTGTATGTGAGCTGCTATGATGTTTCAGAAAGGGTTATGTGGGCGCCCAACATTTGTACAGCTAGACGGAAATGATGGTACATAAAGTATATTCCCGGTTACTATTTAAAAGAATTGTGACTAAAATGTTGCTGTGAAACTACATACTCTGAATTGCCTGAGTTTTATTGTAATCATGATTTACAGCCAAGGGACGTTGGTGCAGAAAAAACCCCCACGTTTTGGTGTGCGTGTTTTGGGTGGTTTTTTTAACTTTTGGCCACCACAAACGGTCAAGTTTCCCACTAAAGATTTAAAAAGCATCTCTTAGTTTTCAGTGGGTTGTTTTCCAAGGAACGTAGCAGTGCATGGTCATATTGGCGAAGTTGAAATGGTTTACACGACCAAACCATCACAATTATGTTTTGATCATTTACAAAACAGTTTTGAAGTTTTCGTGTAATCACAGTCTCATCTTTTTGTGTGGTGTACAAGATTTCCAAATTTTGTCCATAATCTTTCATTTTGAGTACATACTGTCTCGCTTCTGGCAGTGTTTTAAGTGCTGATATTTCCAAGCTGTGTTTGAGGTTTCTCTATCTTAATACTACTGAGGTGATTTTGTGCAGTGAAAAGTGTAATTTATTCTGTTGATTTGTTTGTTGTGCTGTGATCATTGGATTGTTTCTTTTATCACCACTGTTTATTGTTTTCCTTCTCTCTATATAAGCTTTTTATTTTGTGTCCAATAAAGTTGTTTATCAGCGTACACATCTAAACTACATAGGCCATTGTAATTTTTTACATAGGTGTACTTACACTCGACTGACAATTGGTTAGGTTTTGTAATAGATGTCAGGTTTTGGCTAAACATTGATGCAAAAGTTAGACCATAAGCTGTTCAATGAGAAAAAAAAAATAGGAAACTGCAGAATTTTTTTGTTTTACCTTGCCTCTTTTATATATATATATATATATATATATCTCCTGTAGTTGCTACCAGACCATTACTCATTCTTTTATTTTTAATCTCACGGCTTGTTACTCTTCTTTGTCATGTTTCTTGCCATCTATATCTTTCCATAACAGTCACTCTTACTTTCTTTTGTCATTTATCTGCAAGCCTTGATATATGTTACACTCTAATATTATATATATTTATCATCATTGTTGTGATCTTCATCATCTTAGCCATTTGTGCCACTGTCAGCAGGTAGCCTCCATAATCTCCTCCACTGCTTCTGATCTTGCACTCTGTATCCACACCCCACATTCTGCCAGCTTTCTCCACTGTTTCATGTCTCTGTCTCTTCTTTGGTCTTTCTTTCACTTGGGTCCCCTCTCATGGTCACTAGTTAGTTGTTTTCTTGCCCCATCTGTTATTTTCCATCTGAGCCAGATGTCCTGCCTGCCTTTTTATGCATTTGGCTTTCTTCATGGTATCTTGTATCTTATAATCTCATTTGTAATCTTGCCTTACCAAGTGATGTTCAGTGTTGCTCTTTCCATTCTTCTCCTTGGTACTGCAAGCCTATACTGTTTTGTCAGTGACCATATTTCAGCTCCTTGTGTCATTCCTGGGAGTATGACCATGTTCATGAATACCTTTAGACATATGTGTACTCTCAATCTTTAGGATAGTGTGGTACTGTCCAAAATCTTTCCATCCCAGTGCTATTCTTTGGTCAGCCTCCTTGGGAAGCATGCAAAGTAATTTTGAACTCTGCCTGGTGCATTTTTTATTTTTTGAAGTTTAAGATTTTCATAGGTTTTTTTTAGTCTTGTCAACAACAAGAGACTTTGCACATTGTTTAGCCCTTGGAAAGTTCCTTACGTCACGTATTCTACTCTTTAATAAACATTAATATAAATATTTTAAAAGCCAATATTCTCCCAACTGGAAAATGCGAACTTTATGATTGAAGAATTTAAGAGCCCCTAAGTTTGACCAAGGGAAAGAGAGGAGGGAAAGAGAGGAGGGAGGGAGAGAAAGGAGAGAGAGAGGAGAGGTGACTGGGTCTTTTGTTGTGTATTTTTTTCATACTCCTGGTAACACTTGCCATACTCTAACACATTTTTTGAAATTGTGTTTTTAGCTGACCTTACTCAGGCAGAACATGGAAGAAAAGCAATTACCATGGCAGAAAATGAAATGCCTGGATTAATGATGATGAGAAAGATGTATGGCAAGGACAAGCCTTTAAAAGGAGCAAGAATTGCAGGATGTCTGCATATGACAGTGCAAACCGCTGTTCTTATCGAAACACTAAGGGAATTGGGAGCAGAGGTACTGTTAGAAAAACAATTAGTTTCATTGCAACTTAAATTTGATTTCATTACTGAACCTGCTTATATTACCTTGCATTTAAATTTTTCCAAAACAATTTTTTTTAAAATTTTTCCAGCCAATTGTGACTGGCAATATGTAAACTGAGTCATTGTATGTACCACACAGGTAAAATTAAACATTTCATTAAAAACCTTTAATTGTATTTCAGGTTCAGTGGTCATCATGCAACATTTTCTCTACACAAGACTTTGCAGCTGCAGCCATTGCAGTTACTGGTGTACCAGTATATGCCTGGAAGGGGGAAACAGATGAAGAGTATATTTGGTGTATACAACAGACTTTAATCTTCCCCGATGGCCAACCACTGAATATGATTCTTGATGATGGAGGAGATTTGACAAACCTTGTACATCAGAAGTACCCTGAATTGTTAAAAGGTATGTGTGGCTATCTGCATTTAGTATGTACACAAAATACCAGAAATTTTTTTAAAAATACAGCAGACAGAAAATTGAATTCATTTATTTCACAAATTCTATTTTCTTTTTGAAAATGAACAGGAAAGAATCGAGGCCATTTTAAAAATCAGGATTAAAATAAACACTGAACTGTGAAAACATTCCTGCGTGATAAGTTGTACTGGCTTGTGTTATTATGTAAAATGGGTCAACCATGCTTCTAAAAATAATACAAATTCATTAATTTAGAATTCACTTAAACATATTCGTAAAAATCACTTAGAAAAAAGGCTGCACCTGTATTTACAGTGTCGAGACAGGATGTTGACTGGGAATATTGCAATGATGCCTATGCCCAATATTTTTTTGCAGGTTGTATTGATGGAACACGTCACTTTTTTGTTATTTTGGTGTTTTCAATGTTTTATTGGCATAGATGGCAGTTGCCACTACTATTGACATGTAAAGCTGTAACTTGACTTGGCCAATATTGCTTTTGTTCTCTAAACTTTGTTTGAAATGTGAAAGGTTGTGCTAACTTTGCCTAATCTGGCAATGGCACCTGTTTGCAAACAACTTTGAAGGTAAGGAAACTTGTCTATGGATTCAATTTAGGTTTCCTTAAGGGTTATTGGTTGGTATGGATTGATGTCAATGAAGGTGACTTCGGTTTTAGTTTGGTGAATAAGAAACCCAAATTTTCTACTCTCATTTTTGGATTTGGATAGCATTTTGTGACTTGTTTGGTCATCAGTTGCAATAAGGGCAATGTTGTTGGTGGAACCTAGATTTGTCAGCTGTTTGGTTACTCCAAGGTATTTCAAACTCTGGATTTGAGATGGCTTTTTGCATGAAAATGTTGATCAACTTGGTAAACAAATATAGGTACAGACTACACCCCTGTCTCACTCTTGATAGGCATTTTCCCCACAGAATATTGGTTTTGGTATAGAGGAATTTTATTATGTTGATGTTTGCTGGGAATTTCATAGTGTGCTGGAATTTTCCATACTGATGAACAATGAAGACTATCAAAGGTATTGTGGTAACTAAGGAAGCTGATTGTTAATTTCTTTTGAAAGCCAGGCTTTGTTGATTATGTTTTATGGGGTGAATATTTATTTGCTACTTGATCAGCCTTCCTGAAGCCAACCCATTCCTCTCTCAGGTTTTACAAAACTCCAGTAGGGACAAGATTCCACATGTCATATCTGATTGAAAGGAGCTTTTAGTTCTGTCATGATGACTTTTACACTATGTTTCAATAGTTCATAGCTGATGATATAAGTTCCTAAAGGGTTTTTTTTATGGATTTCACTGCCTTTTTTTATTTTCTCTTTGCCTATAGATGTCATATTCAGACTTTGGGTTTCAGGATTGTTGTCCCAGTCATATAGTGTTTTTGGTTCCAGTTGATTCAATGCTTTTTTAAAACCCCCTGCCAATCTAGTATTTTGCTCTCCATCCATGTACAAGAGATATGTTTTTGCCATTTGGAGCATTGTTAGAGCCATGTCTACCTGTCAGTGCTTTCACAATCTTGTAAAGTTGCACAGTTGTTGTTCAATTGTGCTTCTTCTTCTGCACTTTGCCACTTCTGTCTTCATCTTGGTAAGATGCCTGGAATCTCTCTTTAAATCGGTGATGTTAAAGAAATTGACATTTTGTGTTATTAAGGCTGTTTATAAGCCTATTTCATGCATTACCAAATGTTTATAACACTTTTAAAAATTGCCTCGAGACTTGAGCCATTCCAAAACTTTTGTCCCCACATTTTGTTGCATGATTTCATTTTCACAGTCCATTTTTCCTCAGCTTTTAATTCTTTAAAACCCAATGGCTAACTAACCAAGAAAATAAAAGCATTTCATTGTTAAACATTTTTGGGTACCAGATGAATTTTTGCTGGGGAATATGATATAATTTTGGGGAAAACTGCAGTTTGTAGGTACGTGGGGTGGTAGTGATTTTAAGGCTATTTTTATGATGCTGAGGACCCGTAACATTGCTTTCTACGTTTCAAGGTGCTGCTGTTTAAGCAAGTAGGTTCGTGGGATACATTTGCAACCTTATCGAACCTTACTAAAACCCCAGTAGATTCTAACAATCTACTAGATCCCATGAAAGATAAAACTGACAAGTTTTTATTTTGCATTGTAGGAATTGTTGGTTTGTCAGAAGAAACAACAACTGGTGTGCATAACCTTAATAAAATGTTCCAGAAAGGAGAATTGAAGACTCCTGCTATCAATGTCAATGATTCTGTCACCAAAAGCAAATTTGATAACTTGTATGGATGCCGAGAATCACTAGTTGATGGAATAAAAAGAGCTACAGATGTTATGCTTGCAGGAAAAGTCTGTATGGTTGCTGGCTATGGGGATGTTGGAAAAGGATGTGCACATGCTTTGAGAGGATGTGGAGCTCGAGTTCTCATTACAGAAATTGATCCAATTATTGCTCTGCAAGCAGCTATGGAAGGTAGTGTTCTTACCTTGATTTTCGGTCTTGTAAACTGCAGGGAACCATTTGGTAACCTTATGATTTGCATTTAAAACGTGTAGATGGTTAGATTGGTAGGTAAATAGATTGTTCGATAAAAAATAATAGTATATTATACAGAAAATATATTTGTACAAATTGAAGTGCTCTGCATTTTAGTCTAGCCATTACTTGTCTACTATGATTTTCTTGTAATAATTGTCTTTTCCAAATGTAGGTTTTGAAGTTACTACTGTAGATGAGGCAGTGCCAAAGGCCAGAATTTTTGTCACTGCAACTGGCTGCAGTGGTATTCTAGAAGGTAAACATTTTCTCCAAATGAAGGAAGATGCCATTGTTTGCAACATTGGTCATTTTGACTGTGAAATTGATGTGAAATGGCTCTTGGACAATGCAGAAAGAGATACTATTAAACCACAGGTCAGTCTTGATGCATTAAACATCAGCTTATAGTTCAAATATGAGATTTGAGATTCTTAATTTCCAAGGTTACGTTTGAATACATTTTATTTGAATATTTGTTTTTTCTTATCCATAATGACTGACTGACTGACTTATCTCCATTTCTCTCTTTCACTCTCTCTTTCCCTCTCCCCCCCCTCCCTCCCTCTCTCTCCCCCTCTCTCTCTCCCCCTCTCTCTCTCCCCCT
>RDPX01000331.1:314517-326759 GCA_003991215.1 Morbakka virulenta
AATCCGAAGGATCAAGTGGAAGTTCAATCTCTCTCGTGCAGCCTGGTGGGGAGGATTTTTCGAACGACTGGTGGGAATTATGAAAAGAAGCCTGTCAAAAACAATTGGCAAGAAACTCCTTTCCTTTCCTGAGCTGGAAGAAGTCCTGCTTGATGTCGAGTGCACAATGAACAACCGACCGTTATGTTACCAGGGAGAAGAGTTTGAGCATCAAGTCATCACGCCGAACATTCTGCTGAGAGGAAAACCTGAAGTGCTCCTGGAAGAAGACCTAGACAAACTGGCCCAAGGAACTCATTTGACAAGACGAATCGTATTTACAAAGAAAAGCAAAGAGCAGCTACGAAAAAGGTGGATTAGTGAGTATCTCTATGCCCTAGAAGAGAGAAAACGGCAATTCGGAGGAGGTGCAGATGTTACCCCCAAAACAGGAGCAGTCGTTTTGTTGAAGGAAGACACCAAGAATAAGTCGCTATGGAAACTTGGAAGAGTAATTGGAAGTATCCGAGGCAGAGACGGTGTAGTTCGTGGACTGAAGTTGAAAATCGGGAATGGAAATATCGTGGAACGACCTGTACAACTCGTCTGTGACATGGAGATAGGTGGAGAAAATGACGCAGTAGAATTGAACCCCATGGCAAAGGAGTTTGTTCCTGTAGGAAGACTAGCTAGGAAGACGAAAACAGAAACACTTAACCAAATCAAGGGAGTCGGATTGTATGAAGATGAAGAAGATTGAACAATCACACTTAAGAATAATATTAAAACTGTAGCAACATTTTAATACGGAGAGGATGTGGTGAAGTTGAGACATTTTACGTGATTGGCCTGATCCGGACAATTTCCTCAAGGCCAATATTTAGATTTTAGTCACGCTGCGCGCTGTTGTCGTCAAAACAGCGGCTTGTTTGTTTTGTTACTGAGGCTTTTAATCCCTTATCTGATGTTTGTTTTGATTCATACGCAAATTTTATTCCCCCTTTTTTGTAAGTAACGAAATATTTGTTGTTGTTACGACCTGGTTACTATGACCATTTAGAAAATTGTATAAATACAGCATAAATTTTAGTGGAAATCAGATCAGATCGGATAGGATCAGAGAAATGTGAGCATAATAATAAGTATCATACTATTACACAAGTGAGTTACTTTAGTGTCACAGGGAGTTTTCTACAGGAAAGCAGGGCTCTATCAGTTCCTAAGAATATTCCCCACACCATCACTGGACTATTATGTCTTTCCCTACACTCTCTTAATGTAATTTTATCAAGTAACTGTGCCTTTGTGCCACAACTACCACGTTTACACCCCTATTGGTTTCTAGGCAAAAATTCTCTTTTTCCTAATAAATACTTATCTTTTCTGGTATTATTCCTGTTAAAAAGTTTAATCTTAGAGGAAGTCACGCAAAAGGGCGATGAATTTGTTTACAAAATTACCTTTTCGATGGTTCTTTTGGCGTACTACTGCATGACCACACGCAATCCATCATCTTCAAACTCCAGTATCTTATTCAGTTAGCAAGCAATTCTCATATGAATGTTAGTAAGGTGCTTTATGCAAAAACCTTGGACCCAAATCTTTTCTGGTGCTTTCCAAATCGGGACCTTTCGAGATCGCTTTTTTTGATCGTTTCCACTTTCATTTTACGACTGTTTGAGGATAGCAGGAAAGTGTATGTGGAGGAAAGACGCTTCATTGCTGAGCTGTTCCATGCGAGAGCGAGAGCTGTGGCCGCATGCTTTGAGAGGTCGGACAGTCTATCAGTCATGCCTCTCCAGAACTGGATGACGTCTTTCTTGCAGACTTGGCCGTCAGAGAGAACCGCCTTGTATACCTTGATTTCTGCTTTGACTGTTTCAATGCCAATGCTGTCAACATTTAGACCAGTCTGAACCAGTGTCTCCACGTCCAGCACCACACACTGCTTTCATTGGATTTAGAACACGAAGAGCGCGTAAAAACGGTAGTGCTGGATGCTTGCCAACCTCTACGTATAAAGCAAGTTTGCTTGCTGTGGCAGCGACACCAGCTTTAAACGCTCTTCTTCGGCTGTGCACTTATCAGCCTGCACTCGTAGGTAAGTCAAGACGTCGCTTGCTGTATCGTAGGTTTCGGATGAGAGAAGGCCCAATTTCTCCAGAGTGAACAAAGTGAGTCCCAACTTTCTGGTTGAACAGCGATGAATTGAACATCCGTTTGAGTCTGGGGATCAGCGAGCAATTCCCGAAGCGACTTTAACACCCTGGTCGTTGAAACTTCCAATTATCTTTCAACAAATTCTTCATAGTACACACCTGCTTCGCATAATAAATTCAGGCATTCAACCAGGTTCTCCATCTTGTCACCACTGGTTCAGGACATAGTGCGGGATTCTTCACTTTCTTCTTCAGCAGGAACTTCAAATACCCCGGCTTTCGCCCCCGAGACTAAAACAACAGCTTTTTCAACAGTGATACGAGGCTGTCTACCTTTGGACAACTATTGCGAATGGCTTCGCCGACGAGATGAACAATATGGGCCCAACAACAGCTGATGTGCTAAGCATTTGAATACAGTGTTGAAAGCACGTCATTGTAGGCCTTCACCGTACAGGCTGTGCTATCAGAGATGAAAGCACGCACCTGCTCAAAGCCTATGCCAAAGTCACTCAAGCATTTGACAACGGCACACGAGACTGTAGAGTTGTCAACCTTTTCTAGAAAAATGGTGTCGATGAGATAGAACTTATCCGTCTTTGTTGCATCTAACGCCTTGACTAAAACATTCAAAACATACCTTTGCTCAACGCCTGTAGTTTCGTCGATTCACACAGCAACTGGCTTACCCCTTTATAGCTCCTGAGGCTCTTTGTGATGATCCTCGTACACTTTTTGAACATACTCTTTGCAGAGCTTATTAGCCTTCGGGATAGCTCCGCCATCCCGAACATGCTTTACGACGAAGGCACGTAGGGGCTCACAGTTCACTTTTTCTAAAGTTTCCCCTGCGTGTACTTTCCGACCCAGTGCTTTGCACTGATTGTTTCCCCGGCCCATCTTGCCATTTCTTCCGTGCCCAGATCTTTGAATATACGAATTAATATAAAAAAGGTTTCAAAATTCACACAGTATTGGAGTACGTGTTGGTGGCAATCGAGTTTTTGAAAGAGCACCACATGCTTGCATTAATATAGGATAGCCTATATTTAATGCATTTTTATGTATAGCGTTATATGGGTAAATAACTTGGTGTTACAGCCTTTGAGATCGGAAACTTTAAAGCCTACCTTCAAACCTTCAAAAATACTCCAGATACGCTGGCCTGACACTATCAGCAATACAGAGCTATGCCAACGCACCAACCAGCTACCAGGCGAAGACGAAAGCAGGCGGAGAAAATGGGGGAAAATTGGACAGGCTGAGAAAGCCAGCCACTGAACTCACAAGGCAAGCACTTAAGTGGACCCTTGAGGAAAGCGGAAGAGAGAAAGGCCTAGAAACAATTGGAGAGGGGATCTTGATGCTGACAGCAAAGAAATAGGAAAGAACTGGAGTCAGCTGGAACGAGCAGCCCAGGGCAGAAGATACTAATGGACTGTTGTCAGCGGCCTGTGCTCCAGGAGACGTGAAGAGTCTAAGTAAGTAAGTATGCGCCCTTAATACTTTAAGCCTTATGCCAATTTTCATTGGACCTGTCTTGGTTACAGCATTGATACAGAAGAATGCAAAAAGAGAATAAAAGTAAAAAAAACACCTAGGGCCCTCGTAAAATGGAGTGTTGTTCAAGGAGAGTGAAGGATGAAGTTGGCTCCCATAGCAGTTGACCTAAAAAGCTTAATTTTCGAGTCAAAGAGTGATTGTCCAACAGAAAGGCTGAGAGAGAGGAAAAGGGTTGGTTTCGGGCATTCATCCCGACGGGGCAAAATTTTGGTAGTAGAAGACCTGAAGAAGCTTATGGAAGACCGGAATCAAAGTGAGATAGGGGGTTGGGTTGATGTAGGGCATCGAGCCAGACAGCGCAAGATATTATTACAACTAGGGGCCACAACTATATAATGAAGGAGAGGTCGAAGGAAACGATTCGAGAGAAATTTGCAGATAAAGCGAATAATGACCGCAAAGATTTATTAAATAAGATATTGCTGGTGTGGTTCACTCTTAAAAAGTGTGTAAGCGTGTGGAGGGGATAGGGCTGCACATTTGTAAGAGAACCACACCAAAGATCAAATATTACAATGGAATAGATGAGAACCTTTAAAAACATGACACTGGGCATCTTACTTCTCAACAAGTGAGTTTTATTTGTATTTGTGTTTGTATTTTTTGTATCAGTTTTGGTTCTCAGGACTGTTTCAAGGCCCACTGTTTTAATTCCAGTACGTAAACTGGGGTTTTCGGTACGTCTTATTTTTGTACACACAGCAGGTTACCAGACATGTTCAGACAAATTACATGTGTATCTGTATTGGCATTATGATAGGCGAGACCCTGCTGTGATCATGTACTGAAAAACCCGAGAAAAGATTCCGTCACGTATTACTCTTATATTATCTTTTTCAATATCCAGTAAAACAACTTCCGTTGATTAAAAAAGTTAGCAGAAGACGTTAAGTGTTAATCTTAAACACAACCCTTCAAAATATATGTCAAGAGAAACAGACACATTACTTTGCCAGACACATGAAGAGTGCAATAAATAGTTCCAGTGAAAAGAGAAAGGAGTTTAGCAAATATCAGATTAAAAAAGACTAAGTGAGGACAATAATTGAAAATGATTAGAGAAAATTTATCAAAATGACATGGTAAATTAGAGAGCTTGTTAAGGAGATTGAGACATGAAAAGTGAAATGGGTTTATTTAAAGAGAAAATTCAGAAGGAACAGCAAATCGTCTGGAGGAGTAAATGGCTGAGACTGTCTTACGTTGTATTGTATGCATCGGTTTTCGGCAAAGGCAGAAACAAAGTTTCTTGACTATCTGAAGTATTTTTAAAATCGCACCCCAAAATTTGTTTTACACGTTTATTATGACATTTTGTGTCCTTCAAATTATCCTGTGCGGTAGAGTTGTTGGAGAGGTTTTCCAATAGAAACTGGAACACCTTCCTTCGCATGAACTGAGATACATCTGATATTTTCAGCATGACCTTTTGGTAACTTTTAATATTCTAACTTCGTTTTTAATTTTTTTATGGTTCATAGATCTTGCGAAAACACTCCAGTTTAAGAAACTTGTTATGTTTCTATTTGTAAAATAATCATAAATGATATTCGACATATATCTCATTGTTATATTTAGAGATTCGAAATCACTGGGTCTGAGATTAAAAATGTAGCATGTGATTATTGACCATGGATCCTTGTTATTATGACTTTCGTCGGTTTTAAAACATTTACTTTATTTCCAGTTAGGCTCACACAACGTCAGATCCGTTGTCTGATTTCGTGGCTCTTGGCTGGTTCGTTCAGCTTCTGCACGTCTTCGCAATGTTGCTCTTGGGCAATAGCTTTTTTCTCTCAAGTGTCCATGTCAAAGCTCCAGTTGTCGATTGTTAGCTTTCTTAGAGTCTGCCCTATCCATCTCAACCTCGTATCACGATTGTCATGATTGTGCCCTGTTGTAAAGTTCATTATTAGTGATAGTCATGGGGCAGAAAATACGGAGTACTCTTCGTAGACATTTTCTCTGAAACTGTTCCTATCTTTCCTGTCTTGTAGTCAGTCAAGTGTCGTAGAAAGGTAAAGGGAATGGGTTTAACCTTTTATTTGGTAGGTTTGACAATCGTTGCTGTTGTGGTGAATCCCTTCGAAGGCGGTATGTGACATATTTTGAACCAATTTTCTTTGCTAGGTTTCTGCCACACGTTATTCAGTACCTTTTCCTTGACTTAGTCTAAACTCTTTCAGTACCTGGGTGTTGTACTGGTCAATATCTATCCTTCAACGACATATATCTTATATGACTTTCATATGGCAGCTGTACTGGATGGCGTTGACCAGATGATAATCAGACTTTTGTGAAACTTTTTCCAGCTGGTATAGTACTAGCTTCATCGGTAACTGGCGTTAGTCCTTCAAACACTTCTCTTTCCAACTAGTCTGCCAGGGTAGATGGACAATCTTGATTAAAATTTGTTCTGGGTTTTCCATTTTATCTCAGAGCTCCCATTTATCCTGACTCCTTTGTCTTGTAAAAGGTTTCATGAAGTGCCAAGCATTAACAGTGACACTTTCCAGTTTTCTATAATCCTCATACTGCTAGACATGGAGCACTTTCTTTGTTTTGGATAATGCATCATGACCATTTTACTTTTCTCCTTTATTTCCCGAATTTAGATAACATTTTCCGATTTGCTATTTTCCACAAAGATCTGAGGCTTTTACTCTTCTTGATGCTTGGAATTCTATGTTTATGGCTGTTGAGCAATATTCCCATTGTGACGGATTCAAATATTACTAGATTTTTTCAATCCTGACAGTAACAAAGATCTTGTAATTGCTCGTTTGACTCTTGATTTATGATAGTGTCACCGTACTATCACTCCACTTTACACTGTGATATCTTCAAACTTGTTTCTTGAAGAATTGATTTGGGAAGCCTTGTTACGAAAACAGCATTTTGTAACTCCAGGTGCTGTGTACTTAATCTTTTCAAGAAAAACGTTTGTCTTGGAAGCAACAAATCATCAAATTCTCTTATTTTATTCTATTCTGATGTATGTACAGGTAGCAAAGGCCTTATCGCTTGAGTCACAGAAAAAGTAAAGCGTTTGGGCAGCTACAGCATTCTTTGAACTAAGACATTGACTAAACCATACACTTATTAAAAGACAGATCTCTTGAAGGAAGTTACTTCGCCATGCTTGATACTCTTCACGTGCTACACCATCCCAGGTCAAACATATTGACCACAGACATTGCATACCAATATTGGCATGGATCATAAATGCAGCAGTTAGACCAATGGGATCAAAGATCCGTGCCATTCAGCTAAGAATAACTCTTTGTGAGCTATTCCTTCTTGATATTTTTTACTTTGAAGGTAATTTTGTCACTCTCTGAATTCCATAGCTTACCCAGAATTTTCTCTGCTTGGTCGTTGATATCTTTTGTCATGTTGTCTCCTGTTAACTGCTGTTTTATTTGGAGGTCACGTTTATTGGATAACAATCTTTTCAAAGTGAATCCACCCCTTTCTAATACCTCGGTTATTTTTGTATTAGCCACTTCCATACTTTCATAGACCTCACCGTATTATATATGTTGCCCATGTATGTATTATTCTTAATAGATTGTGCTACAAAAGGATAGTTGTCTCTGTTGCTGTCAGCCACCCGGAAAATAACATATCTGTGGCATCGAAGGAGCTGGCTTGTCACAAAAGAAAACTAGCTCGATCATTTAAACATCTCTTTCTCGTCTGTTGCCCACATTCTAAGCGTCCTTACAACCTTCAATATTCCTACAAATTTTGAAAACATCTAGAACAACCTTTCTCTCAGTACAAGTAATATTGTATTCGAATCTGTTCCATCTCAATCCACATGTCAAAAATGTTGTCCTAAACGGATGATACTCATACTGTGTTCCAGGAAAACGTGGAAGCTTAAGGTTGTATCTTGCAAATAACATCTACATGGGCGTCCTCATCTCTGGTTTTAGATTACATTTGTTTGTCTTCTCGCAAGCCGATGGGACATGATTTCCCTCTACTTTTGGGACGAGGTTATTTAATTTCACATTCAAATGGGAAAGAAAAGGTCCTAACTTCCTTTCGGGTAGAACAGACTCGATCCAGTCATCTGCTATGGGAATACCTTCCTCCTCATCTGGTAAAAGAAGAACAATCTCTTGTAAGTTTTTTCTGCTCGTTTAAAGTTTTTCTTCGACACTTTTAAATTAGTCTTGAGTTTCTCCACATCGTTCAAATTGTCTGCGACTATGAAAAAGAGTATCATATCTGAATTGTGCATGCCACATGACCCTTGGCTATTCTTCGCCTTTTCTTTGTCTGTTCCCATTTCTTTTTCGACATTACCAACACATTAATGCAACTCCAAAAATCGATTGAATTTTTGGCAATGCCAACAATTCAAAGGACCGTAGGATTTGATTGGATTATAAGACTTTATTGACCATGGTTCCCTGTTATAATAAAGTTACATCGAACTTGCCTTACGGTGGTACCACTATCGTAACGACATTAGCAAAGCTGAATGCTTTTCTGACTATTGCACCTACCTGAGATCCTATGATTTTACCATAATATTTAATAATTGCTAAATATTCTATATATCCTAATTTAGAATCTCTACTTAAAAAGTAATCTAAATAAACACAGAACTGGCAAAGGTAAAAGCCTAGAAAAAGATATACAATTAATTACTATTATTTCTAATTGGCAAGCAAGGGCCATTTCTCTTGACAAACATTTTGAAGGCTTTCCTGGATACTTGGATACTCTGATCTCGTCGTATATCTTAAGACATAGAGATAACATGAAGGATACAAAATACAATAAAAAACCTGTAAAGAAATCTTTGAAGGGTATGCCAAGAATATTTCAGATAGTTAAGAAAATTTTTTTCATCTTTACCGAAAACCGATGCATACAATAAATTGTAGAGGCAGTTTCAGCCATTTCCCTCTCCAGACCCTTTGTTGATCCTTCTGGATTCCTCAATTCAATTATTAGCATTGTTAGCATTATTAGCATTATTAGCATTATTAGCATTATTAGCATTATTAGCATTATTAGCATTATTAGCATTATTAGCATTATTAGCATTATTAGCATTATTAGCATTATTAGTATTAATTAGCATTATTATCATTATTAGCATTATTAGCATTATAGCATTATTAGAATTATTAGCATTCATAGCATTATTAGCATTACTAGCATTTNTTAGCATTATTAGCATTATTAGCATTATTAGCATTATTAGCATTATTAGCATTATTAGCATTATTAGCATTATTAGCATTATTAGCATTATTAGCATTATTAGCATTATTAGCATTATTAGCATTATTAGCATTATTAGCATTATTAGCATTATTAGCATTATTAGCATTATTAGCATTATTAGCATTATTAGCATTATTAGCATTATTAGCATTATTAGCATTATTAGCATTATTAGCATTATTAGCATTATTAGCATTATTAGCATTATTAGCATTATTAGCATTATTAGCATTATTAGCATTATTAGCATTATTAGCATTATTAGCATTATTAGCATTATTAGCATTATTAGCATTATTAGCATTATTAGCATTATTAGCATTATTAGCATTATTAGCATTATTAGCATTATTAGCATTATTAGCATTATTAGCATTATTAGCATTATTAGCATTATTAGCATTATTAGCATTATTAGCATTATTAGCATTATTAGCATTATTAGCATTATTAGCATTATTAGCATTATTAGCATTATTAGCATTATTAGCATTATTAGCATTATTAGCATTATTAGCATTATTAGCATTATTAGCATTATTAGCATTATTAGCATTGCTCCCTTATATTTTCTAAGCCCTTGTCCAGGCAACTGCAGCTTTGATGAGCTTATTTGTCTATGCAATACTCTTCTTTTAGACGAAATCCAACGCTCTATTTACTTTAGCAGTAGCTACATTTAGGGTTTTCATGTTAACGTTCTTAAAGTTAATTCCATCGGTATTCCTGCCTTCAATGACGATATCATTTAATTGAGCATTAATTAGCTGCATTTCTTCATCTAATGTTTCAACAAAAGGAATCACATCGCCTATATTCTCGTTCGGTTCATGAAAGATGTGGTCAATTTCTTCCCCACGTATCACTCTATTACTTCCCGTTTGTCTGTCCTCAACCTCTTCTGTATTCACATTCACTTCTTCACTATCTACATTTATCTATCTACATCCTGTACCGTACACTTACAGAGATGAAATATCGTCACACAACATCAACCTCCTTCCTTGGTGTTTTTATCGCAATACCACTTTTATCATGTTGCCTTCGCCACGGCTGAAGAGAGTTGCATGATTCCCCTAAGGTAGTACTATCGTGCGCAAGATACCAATCTGGTATTTCTAGGGCTCGCGGATGATGCCCATGAGGACAGACATAACTCCGTCGAATGCCAATCCGGTATTTCAAGGTCTCGGAGTAGGCTAACATGTGCTACACCTTGCCCAATGGTGACCTGGAGGTAGTTGTGGCAAATGGTAATCTTATTTGCCAACGTCGAAACTTCACAACCGGATGCAGTTTAATGTCAAACCCAGGACGTTTATTATTATTATGAAAAAATTTTCTCTTTGAATTGTTGTGTAAGATCAAACACCGGGTGCCACCAGTGACCTAGGATGAGTGAAATAGGAAGGGTTTTTTTGTGAAAAGAGAGAATAATAATAAAATATTCAATTTAAAAAAATCTATAAATAAAGTATAAAAAGGTATATAGGTATTATTCAGGACAATTCACGAACATCAGCTACACAATGAATTACAAGACACAAATATGTACAAAAAAAGGTGAGAAGGTGGTGAAGACGTCAATTTCTATATAGTGAGCGCCCTTCGTAGTACATGCGCTGTGCTATTTAATACTATTTTTTGAATTTCATGAAGAGAGGGGTTTCCTGGAATTTTCTTAAGGTATTCACTTGTCCCTTTCTTTATTAGGCCCCAAGCACCTATCACTACAGGAACAGTTCTAGTTATTAGTTGCTACATCTTTTCAATTTCAATTTCAAGATCCTTATATTTTGCAAGTTTTTCAAACACTTTGGTGGAGACATTTCTATCCGATGGTATGCTCATGTCCACAAGGAGGCAGGTGTTGTTTTTCCTATCCTTAATTACAATATCAGGGCGGTTGGCCTGTATCGTGCGATCAGTATGGATTGGGAAGTCCCAGAGAATTGTAAAATTTTGTCCCTCTGTAACAGGTTCGGGATGATGTTCATACCAGTTAATGTTAGTGTTTATAGAAAAGTAGTTGCAAATTTTCCAATGCAAGTATTGTCCAATTCTGTCGTGTCTGTTTTTATACTCCCCTGGAGTTAAAATAGAACAACCAGAGACAAGGTGGTTAATTGTTTCCAATTTGTCTTCGAAAAATCTACATTTTGGATCTGCACCATATTGCAAGACATTTACCTGATAATTTCTTGTTAATAAGCTTTGATCCTGGGCAGCAAGAATAAAGCCTTCCGTTTCCACTTTCAGTCCAGAGTTTCGGAGCCACTGGTGGGTTGCAATGGTATCTACATAAGCATTATTGACCCGAGCTGCGAACTGTCCATGGAGAGGTTTTCTTGCCACCGTGATTCGAGATGTTTTAACCCTAAATTTTCAGCCTTTTTCTTTGCTTTACTAGCAATATTTCTCGGTGTTGTAAGATTGTCGTTTTCAATTCCAAGATTTAGTTCCCGAGAAAATTTGTCGGATTCTTTGACAACAGAGTAGAGTTTCTTAGAGTTTTCATGCACATTTACCAATTGGAGCTTCCAATCGTCAGCATTGTACAAGTACTGACAAAACCCTATAGTGGAAGTTTTATATGAGAGCTCTAATTGTATCAATTCTCTACCTCCTTTTACCCTTGGAACATATAGTCGGTCTATGTCCGATTTTGGGTGGTGCATCCTGTAACAAGTAAACTGTTTTCTAATTTTGGCGTCTAGTCTTTGGAGGTCACCAAGGTTCCAATTGATGATATTAAAACTATATGTTACTACTGGTATCGCTAGGGTGTTGATTGCTATTATTCTATTTTTTGAGTTCAATTCTGTTTTCAAAATCGACCGAACTCTGCGTATACATTCTTTTCTGATCTTCTCTTTCATTTGTGAGTGTTGTATTCCATCTTCTTCGTTGACTCCTAGGTATTTGTACGTCCCCTCTTGGTCGAGTTCCATGATAACTGTGTCGCCATCAAGTTCAATGTTGTTGGTGTTAACTAACTTTCCGCGCTTAAATGTGGCTTTTGCACATTTGTCCAACCCAAATTCCATTCCTGTCATCACTAAACGTTTCTACTATTTTCAACAGTCTTTCAAGTTCTCCATCATTACAAGCATAAAGTTTCAGATCATCCATGTAAAAGAGATGATTTATTTTACTTTCATCGATTTTGTATCCATAAGCTGTTTCGTTCAATAATCGAGATAAAGGTATCAGAGCCATACAAAATAGCAGGGGAGATAGAGAGTCACCCTGAAAAATTCCACTTTTGATTCGCATACCAAGGGAAGATAA
>RDPX01000331.1:358037-360537 GCA_003991215.1 Morbakka virulenta
CGCCAACCCGGGATTTCAAGGCCTCGGAGTAGGCTAACAGGTGCTACACCTTGGCCAAGGGTGACCTGGAGGTAGTTGTGGCAAAGGGTAACCTCATTCGCCCACGTCGAAACTCCACAACCGGATGCAGTTTAATGTCAATACCCAGGACGGTCATTATTATTATTATTATTATTATTATTATTATTATTATTATTATTATCATTATTATTGTTTTACTTTCTTTACTATTCACTAACGTTTGAAGACGTTTGATTCCCAAATCATTCCCAGTGACCTAGCGAACTAAGCCCTTTATAGTAAGCTTTTGTCTTTCAAATGTAAATTGAAATTGGTCTGAAATAAAACCTCTTAGACACAAAGAGTAAGGCTTAAGATATGTGCAGTACTATTAAGCACAGTTTGTCGAATTTCACTCAAGATTAAATTTTCAGATATTTTCTCAACAAACTTTGTCTTCGTTCCTTTCTTGATCATTCTTAATGCTCAAACGATTAATGGCATGGTCGATGTTTTCATGTGGCACATCTTGGTTAATTGAATTTCTAGATCTTTAAACTTGCTTAATTTTTCAAACTCTTTCGTGGAAACATTGTTTTCAGCTGGTATACTTATGTCAATCACCTGACATGTTCTCTTGGCCTTATCTTTAATTGCAAAATCAGGTCTGTTGGCCTCTATAGTCCTCTATGGTCCTAATGCGAATGTCACATAGTACATTGACATCGTTGGTATCAACAACGATTTTCCAGCCTCGATACCATAATGACTATATATTTTGCAATGAAAATACTGCCCCACACGATCGTGTCTCTTCTTGTATTCAATCGCTGTAAGAATTGGGAACCCTAAAACAAGGTGATCAATTGTCTCAAAGCTTCTATCAAAGTACCTACAGTTCCAGTCAACACCTTTGTGGATAACATTTGCTTAATAATTCCTTGTAAACAAGCTTTCATCTTGTCCTGCAATGACTAAACCTTCGGTTTCAGACTTTATAACTGCACTCCTCAGTCACTGATGTTTGTCATTTAAATCAACTTCAGCTTTTTGGCTTTAAAGTGCATATTTTCCAAAAAGATGCTCTTAAAAAACGTATCTTAGAAAAAACTTAATATTTTAGTAAATGTTTTGTGGAGTGTTCTTGTCAGATCAAGGTTGACTAGGTACCATAAGGATTTCCATGATTTTTGTTATATCAGTATTAGCATACAAGCCCATGGGAGGTTTCTGACAATGGCAGTCCCAAAGATAACGTAATTATTTGCCCTCTAACAGGTCTTGTCACTGATATCTATTTGATATTGACAAGTTTCAGTGTAATACAAATAATTACCTTCTGCAAGGACTTACCTGACTTCAATACCTGCTGTTTTATTTTCATTCTGCCACTTCTTTTCATCACAATAATAAGCCCCATGGCTTGAGGTGGCAGTTTGGCCCATGTATATATTTCACCATAGTAATAAAAGGCCAATCGAAAAACATCCATTGACCATCAAACTTTGTCTCCTCAAAACTATTTTCTGGTCACTTGGTAAAACCCTCCAGGTTTTATCAAGTGCTTTGGTGCTCTTTTTCTTTAAGTTTTTTGCTTTACCTTCATATTGGCTTCAGATTCAGATTCAAGTCAAGAACAAGATGGGCTTTCTATTGTTGCATATTATGTTGTAGAAAAGAAGTAACATTTGGGGAAATGTGAAAGAGTTTTAGCGCCTTTAAGATCTACATATGAGGAACACTATCGAATGCATTTCACAATTTATACAATCACAACTCCAATTTCTGTGTCAAATGCGACAGATTTCACGTATCATTATCTAAAATTATAGTTGATCCTTGCATCCATAAGACCTTCGTCAGCAGCCCCTTTATTCCAAAAGAAAGGAATAATTGTTTTCAAAATGCTTTTATGTTCTATCAGTTAGGATTGACGTCAATATTTTACGTTCAGTGGAAAGACAAGACTTAAATGACAAACAGTTTTATAAACTGATATAATGTACTTGTTGAAATATCAAATAAAAAAAAATTAAAAAAAATATAAAAAGACAAGTTACTGGGTTTATTTATATTTTTGGTTTTACAGCATCGTTGTTTTGGTTTGAAAGTATGTTGTTACAACACACAGCCAACTTGGGTTTACAGCATCGTTGTTTGAACGTATGTTGAACGTATGTTGTTACAACACACAGCCAACTTGGGTTTTCAGCATCGTTGTTTGAACGTATGTTGAACGTATGTTGTTACAACGCACAGCCAACTTGGGTTTACAGCATCGTTGTTTGAACGTATGTTGAACGTATGTTGTTACAACACACAGCCATCTTGGTGTCTTACACGGATGCTGCATTCATTACTGTATTTAACAAATTTGTAAGAGTTCATAGAATCTATTGCCCATATTAAAGCGCAGTGGTATTTATTTTTATTGTTGTTATTATTATCGTTATTACTATTATTCCTATTGTTACTATTATTATTATTATTATTATTTCCT
>RDPX01000331.1:365537-378397 GCA_003991215.1 Morbakka virulenta
ACGTCTTATTTTAGAAAAATCAATATTTCCTGTTGACAACTGTTTATTTTAGACACCATAAATAAATGTATAATTGTTTTGACAACATTTACAAACACAGGTAAAGAATCTCTTTCACAGCTGTTAAATTTTTGGCTTTAAGACTACCAATGATACGATTTAACAGAGCTACTGCGTGAAATAGAAAAATAAATGACGACTTACTGTCAATGTCAGGTGACTCAGCTCGCTGTATATGCCATCACCACTACCACTTATTCACTGAAAAATAGCAAGTAGTTTGATTATCATATCCACACAAGAAGTTTTATGACAATTTAAAGCGCATTAGCGGAGCCCTGACTTAGTAACCAATGTAGCTTTTAGTTGGGAAAGCAACCGGCTCAGAATACATCTCCTATTTAATAAAACACCCTCAGTCAGGCCTGAAAACTTGGAATAAAAGGGCTTTTAAAGTAAAAGATAAAGAAAATGGGCATTATGAATCCGAACTAATGGGACAGACAATAGGAGCGATTACTGTGCCTTATTGAAAATTTCCAGACCTAGATCCATAGGACAGTAAAATTGTTATTCAAGCATTCACTACAAACACGATCATAAGACCACTACAAGAAAAGGAATACCAGAGAGTACAAACAGAAATTAGGCAGAAGACAGATAACGATAAACATTAGAATTAAGATCACGCTGTAGAGGACAGAAAGACTGAGGAAGAAAATTCCAGATTTTGCTATTGATTTAATGTATTTTACCAGAATTTAGAGATTTTATTCTAAACTAATAAGAGCGAAATGCAGAAGCAAGCTTCACTGAACTTTAAACTGTGTTTGAAAAGCTGTGGTGTTATCCAATTTGCAGATGACACCATTGTCTACATCTCTGCAACGACAGCTGAAAAGGTTAAAACAAAATGTTGAAACCGGAATTGAAAAAAACTACTTTTTCCTTCCGAAAAAAACAAGTTGATAAAAAATGTTAGAGAAGGTAAGACACAATGTATGTTGATGGGAACAATTAAATGTCTCATAACTAATCTAGCAGAATGTGAACTTTACTAAATACCACAGAAAAACAAAAACCTACTAAACTAAACTCATATCTTTGTACCTTGATTCATTGCAATCTAAATCTTGAAGATAATTTTGATCAAAAAGTGAAAAAGCCGTCATCAAAACTTTTTTCACTGCAAGGACTGAGATAATTCCTTCTGCCACTATTATATATACAAGGTACGTCTTATCGCTTCTGAAGTAGAACTTCGTTGTTCAAGCTAACCTCACAAGAATACAAAAGGAAAGAATTACAAGTCTTCTAAAATGAGGAAGCCAAAACGAGCAAGCCAAATTTTGAACTCTGAAATAACACGCAACGAACATGAATTCCATATATATTCATCCAAAATGTATTTAGGGTGAAGTATGCATGATCTCCTAAATTATTTCGAAATAAACAAACATAGCAAGACGACAAAATATAATGATCTCATGATTTAGCAAAAAGGCAAGCTCGAACTTACGAAATCTGGCTTCTATTATAGGGGGTGGTGGCAAGCTGTACAGCTGCTTTCAAGAGAGATTAGGAAGGCTGTGAGGAACTTCTTAAAGGAAATAAAGAATTTTGATTTGTATAAGTTTTAACTTTTAGATATTTAATGTTAAAGTATTTTATCTCTTTATCTTATTAATTTCTGAAATTTTTCATTCAGTTTTTAGGTTTATTTATTTTCTTTTCATACTTTCCATATGTTATATAAAGGACACAATTGATAACAGTTTTTAATAGTGATTTGTAAGATCTTTTAAAACATTAAGAATAAATAGATAAATCAATAGTTGAAAGACAGATACTCCAACAATTGATTAAAAAATAAATGTTATATATTTCTTGTATGTTCAGAGTGCTCCGTGTTTTTGAAGATATCTTAGGTGCGATAATAAGTAAACACATGACAGTTGCCTTATGTCAGCTGCCTTATGAATGCAATGGAAGAAACGTGAAGCATCCGTGATACTGTAGTTATTTCCTTGTGCTTGTGCAGGCCCTACTTATATAAATAAGGGACTTGAATTTGGATCAAACAGGGAATCTTTTGCGTAGTAAGTTGTTCATTTACCAATTCGATTTTTGCTGCTTTTCCTTGGGAATTTTACAATAGGAACATACTGCATTCTTCGAAATGTGGTCCTAGCATCCTAGAATCAAGTAGTATGACAAACGTTTTGAAAGTAACTTCTAGAAATTCTTAGTAAAGGTGACGAAAGATATTAAAAATCAAACAAATGCAAAATAAAATTTTCAAAATCATTTTTTAACACTAATTAATTTTTACATAAAAATTTTTAAAATGCAGAAAAATTCAAATAAATCTAAACCAAACAATATTAAGCAAATAATTAAATCTAAAATAAATATTGCCTTTTCCTTCTTCTTCTCTTTCTCCTCATTCTTCTTTCTACAACCTTAACCAACTCTGGGAGGTTAGACTCATGAATTATTCTTTTCAATCTATTCTTTTCATTCCATTGATTTTTTGAATGTCTGTCATTTGTCTCAACCTTTTTCAAATTTCTTTAACTTTTTTGTGCTCTAACATCCCTTGTTTCTCTCACTTTCTCTAACTTGTTTTCCTTATCCGTTCCCAATTTTCTCTTCATTTTACATGTTCTAAATCTCTTATGTGTGTCCCCCTTGCCTTCTTACTCGTACAAAATAATTAAATTCTAAAAATTCTTTTTAATTTTTATTTTTTTTATTTTTTTTTAGTTTCAACGCCATTTCCCCCCAGCAATTCGGGCTCAGATGGTGCCCTTCAGAGGGATTTTGATTTGTCAGTGAGGAATTTCTTGGCCGGATGCCCTTCCTGACGCCAACCAGTGGCTTTTTTCTTTGTAAAGTTCCAAATTCTCTTCGCCAGCTCAGAAAATCGAACCCGGAACTCTTGGTTACTGTGTAGATGCACTAATCATTAAGCCACGGCTCCTCATTCTCATTGCTACCATATGTGTATTGAATTTCAAATGTACGTTAACTAATTTTAAAGTTAAAAACACCTGTTATGAATAAAATTATCAAAACAGTTGCCCTAGGAATTATAAAAACAAAATCTTACCCATACAGATAATAGGAATTATCTGTATGGGCAAGATTTTGTTTTTAAATGTAATTAAAACCCATATTCCAGTAAAAGCTGCAATTTAATACTTTGCGTGGGTGTATACGATAAAAGAGGATTATGAATCTAGGTGTATTTTGCTTTTCTCCAACCAGTTCTCGATTGTTTACAGAAAAATGTTTTTATGAAAAATGTTTATCAGTAATTTCACACAGAAATATTTGTTGATTTGCTTTGTTGCTTGGCTTCTAATTCCCTGAAAGAGGTATCCACCTCTGTATGCATAAATATTGACGTATATCATCCACAAGTAATCTAATCACTTTATTAAATAAATAATTAGGTTGATGTGTATCTAAACTATATACGAAAAAATAACTCTATCCTTTTTTTAGTTTGACATAAGATTTATTGTCATTTAGTGAACAAGATGTAGGTTGTTCACTACATGTCTAAATGGGTTTATCTTGTATCCAACGTGATTAGATATTAGAAGGACGATTTTGTATTGAACCTAAAGTGAAGCTACTTTGGATAAAATTTTTAGTGAATTATAAAGACGATTTTTAAAACTACAAAAACTTTTGACTGAATAATAATGACATTGGCAAACGTAGGAAAGATTTTGCATTGAACCTAAGTTCTAGTGTGGAATAATTTTGAGATGCAATAATATGGAATATTCTGGAAGATAGTAAAGTGTATGTAAACATAGGGCATATACTAGAATGTACTACCTATATCGTTAGTTGTCTTCATGCTAATTTAAACTGCTGATAAACAGCTGCATCATATTTCAACCAGAGAAGCCCTAACTTAGTGGTTAGTGCAATTGCATTGTAATCAAGATGTCCAGGGTGCCTTTCTCCAACCCTAAAGTTCTTTAAACTTCTGAAAAAGGTCATTGGTTAGTGTCAAGAAGGGAATCCATTCATAAAAATCATTACTGCTCTGGTGAACTCCATTAGAAAAGGACCATCTGACCTCACGAAATGAAAAAATGGATGGTAAAACCAATTTTTAATTCTTTGGCCATTTGTGTAGTTTTACCATTAACTTACTTATACATAAACCTGTTTGAAAATAAAACAGATGGATTTATGTTTGGTTGATATCATGGTATTATAATGTTACAATTTGGAAGAAGAAAATAGCGAGAATATGCAATATTTGTATACACTCTGCAGGGACGGCTCTGATGAGTACAGTTTGTTCAAAAAATGCAAAATAACCATTTAAAAAGCAGTCTTACACAATTTCTTTCCTCGCCTTAATTTCTGGTTATTACATGACATGATGACAATGACGGGAACGACGGAAAAAAGGAACTTACTGTTTGCCGCGTCACTATGGATCGTGTACTTGGAAGAGAGTACCCATGGAGGTCTCCAACTTTTTTAGCTCTGCTTTGCTAAAAAATGATTAAGTCACGATCAACGTCCAAGTATAAAAAAAATTACAAAAGATCAGTACCAATAATAAAATTTAAAGACAGAATTAGTGATTTGTGACACATTGGTTTTGTGGAGATGACAGCGAGCGACAATCATAGTAATAATGTTTATGAATTCGTACGTCAGCAACTGGGTAGCATCCACTGCTGTGGATGTTGCCTCCGGTAATAGTGATGATGACTGTGTAGAAACTCTGACTGAATATCAAGACATTGAAGAAGTAGTGAATAATATAATATGTCCTCTGTGGACAAGTTTTTTTATAATTTAGCACAATAAAGAATCTTCCCTGTCTGGAGAGAGCGTAACGCAGATTTTGTCAGTTGTTTTGAATTTAAACGAAGTTTATTCCAGAATACTTGCAAATTAACATGGCTGGTTTAACAGCCCAGACATTTGATCTTGGATATCAAGTGGTGGAAAACAGAAATTATTTATCTACTGGCTTTGTTTTATAGTATGGAGACGTATCAAGGTTTATATAACAGTTTTGATTTTTATCGTACAAATTTTTACTTTAACTTACTATAGTTTATCAAACCTTTTCATTGGAAAACAAATTTTACAGTATTTTGTAAAACTGGTACATTATTTTCCTCCAAAAATATCCAAAAAAGAAAACATTTCAATATGCTGAGCATTTTCCAACTTGATTGAAGACGGTTTTATATGATAAAACAGAGCTCTTAATATTCAAGCTAAATTCTCAATACCCAGGGATTTAAAAAGAGCATGAAAGCTTGTCAAGATTCGGACTTCTTACATATGTTTTCAACGTCATTTTGAAGCTGTTTGGTCACCTTATTGGTCAATCATAAAAACCTGGTAGGAAAAAATTCTGATCCGCTTATTGAAACAAAAATGTTGTCTGTGATACGTACGGTATCTTAAAATTCAATGATAAGGTGGCTGTACATGCTCTCTTTCAATCAATGTCGGAAGATGCCTAGTCATGAGAGGTTTCTTGAGAGATGCAGAATTAAAGGCTATCATTATTAACCAGTAAACGGCTCAATTTTGTTTGCGAACTGAAGTAAAATGCTATACTCTTCAGAGAGAAGAATCTAATTTTTCAGTATATTCCTCTCTCTCGTATAATATACCTACACTATTCTTTCTAGGAAAGCAAACGGTCATGTGCCATGTAGTAATGCATCACATTATTAATAATTTGGAAAAAAGTGTTTGGTTGGCTTCAGCTCGGTAAGATGCTGAGGTGTAAAAAAAATTAATAAAAGAAATATACACAGGCTAGGTACTTTATCTCATAACATTTTTACGTCCCCTGTTTACTAATCAATACTAATTTTTACAACATTTATTGTATATAATATACGCCTATGTAGCATTATAAGCTACGTTTCTAAGCAATAATGGACGAGTGGTTAAATCAACTGCTTAACATGCAAGAGGTTTCCGTTTGGAGCTATCTCCCTGCGCTTAACTTGTTTCGGTTTTATAAGTAGCAATCCATGTGTTTGTATATATGTAGATAAATTTTGAGAGGTAGAAAAATCATAAATGAAAGTCCAAAGACAAAAAAAATCAAATTAGGAAAGTAACTGAGCACTGAAGTGGCTTCCTGCGTTGGTTAAGATAAAATAGAAGAAGAAATTTAGAAAAGCAGTTGAAAAATACTCTATGTTGTTAACGAATCTTCTTTGTGATGTTTTTTCTCGACTTACCAGCCAACGACGTTAATCCCTCTGTTTAATAATGCTAGGTTATCTGCTTCATCATCAGCATCTTGGAGCTAGGACGGAAAAGCTGTGACGAAAATATACAGCCTACTTTGGGACACTACAACTTTTCATTTAACTTGAACGAACAGGAGATTAAAACATACATTTAACTGAAAACAGATGAATACTTTCTATCTTTGTTAGAGCTAAGCATAACTATTTTGTTACAGTATCGCAAATCATTTTGCGAAGTATGGCTGGTATTCTTTAACTTTTTCACTTTGAGTATCTGATTAATTCATAACCAACTGGGTACTTTTTTCAGCCTATAAATAAATTTAAAACATGCATGACATTCACTGCACAATAACGGTGTATATAGAAGTGTACATGGTAAGATATAACAGTATTATAAGCAATTAAACGAGTTATCAAACTTTGTGTGAAAATAAGCGTAGTTTTACCAACTCTCTCGGTATATTTTGGGTATGCAGTGTGCATGAATGCACCGACATTTACTTATAGCATCTTTTGGGCGCTGGTGATACTGGCTATGTTGGTTCTTTGTAAAGACTTCTCTAGTATAAACAAGAAGGAAGAGCAACAAGGAAACAGTTAGATGAAAACGCAGGCAAAATTTCAAAACAGGAATTCATGTTTCACTTAAAATGTTTTAAGTTGACCGGATGTTTGCTTTGGAGGTTGATTACTTAGCTGAAGGATTAGAAAATGGAAACCCGTCCTTCGAATATGAATTGTCCTTGATTCGAAAACTTTGTGAAAGAGATAAAAATATGATATGCAAAAAAATGTTCCCTCGATGCTATCGTTGAAAGGTACATGTCCTTTGCTTGTGACATCTAAGATGGAGAAAATGGGTTTTTAATTCAGAGTTTCTTTATGCTTCAATACAAATATATATATATATATTTATATTTATATTTATATTTATATTTATATTTATATTTATATTTATATTTATATTTATATTTATATTTATATTTATATTTATATTTATATTTATATTTATATTTATATTTATATTTATATTTATATTTATATTTATATTTATATTTATATTTATATTTATATTTATATTTATATTTATATTTATATTTATATTTATATTTATATTTATATTTATATTTATATTTATATTTATATTTATATTTATATTTATATTTATATTTATATTTATATTTATATTTATATTTATATTTATATTTATATTTATATTTATATTTTTGTGTAATTTTGTGTATTTGTATCAAAAAGTGCTCAATGCATTTAGTAGAGCAATATACGTAAGGTAAAACACGACAAATAAGAAGTATGGTTGCCACTAATAATTTCGTGATATTTCGCCTGTCTGATGCTCTGATGATCGAAATATCGTGAAACTATTCGTGAAACTAAACCCAAATATATTAGAAAAAATATTTACACCATAATCATTCACCACTTTTTCATTTTAATTTCTTTAACAAGTATTTTATTGCAAATGACATGTGAATTCATATAATAAATCTTAATGCATGTATTATACGTATTCACATGTATATGTGGAAATAATATAATATTTTTATATAGTTTTGTATATTCAGAAATATTGTGTGATAGATGTTGTTTTTACTTTCATTTAATAGTACGTATCACTATATAGAGAGATATCTTCATATGTTTTTGCAGAATAGCAAATTGCTATTTGGCACTGATAAAGGTAAAGAATTTGAATTAGAGATTTAGATAGGAGAGACCAAGACCAAGAGCTAGCGAGAGAGAGAGAGAGAGAGAGAGAGAGAGAGAGAGAGAGAGAGAGAGAGAGAGAGAGAGGAGGATGAGGGAGAGACAGACAAATACACACCCCGAGAGAGTGGAGGAGAGGGAGAGAGAGAAAGAGAGAGATGGAAAGAAAGCTGCAAGTTGGTTTTCTTATACGCAAACCGATTGAAAATCTCCGATCTCACAGAGTTTTTGACAAATCATGATAAAAAATCTCAGTGAATAAGGACTTTAAAATTATCCAAATGTTCTGGCTTAAAATAGAATAAGAGAAAACAACAATTTTCTACAACGTATTTACTGTTTAGTTTATAATCAGTTTATAAACCCAAGTCTGTCTAGGGTAGACTTCATTATAAGTCATTAATTAAAATGCTATTGTCTTGTCTGCACGAATAGTGTTAGCTTATCTTCTGTGCTATCAACAGCATTTATTAAGAAAACCCATTGAATTTAAATTGTAGTAGAAAACAGTTTGTGTCAACTTTATTTTGGATAATTTACTATATTTTTGGTATTTTATTGTACAGCTTTTTCTGATACTTTTTCAGCTTTAACTCAAATATTGTTACGAATATTTTTCACCTTTCACCACCAACTTGTGAATCTACCTTGATAGGTATCGTTTGATCTCATTTTCAAAAATAAGAAATAATAATAAGATCCCTCTTACTTTTACATAGAAAATGAATAATTAATTCATCAAGATTTTCAATGAAATTAAATCGCTCTTGATCGGTTAGCCTGACGTTCACAATTCAATAAAAAAGTATCGAAACTTGCAATGTTTTACTATTGTACAATACAATATGTGTCTGTCAACTTGAGAAAAAATAAGATTATCTCAAATAATCAACACTGAGCGCTTGAAGATTGAAGCTGAACTACTATTGAAAGTCTTTGTTGATGAAATCACTCCCTTTCACTGAATGTCTGATTACTATGACAGCTCTTCTTCCCTGTTACCTTGGATATATCTTTGAATAATTAACGAACGCTTGAGCTGATCACATAATGCAGATGTTTTCTGTCGGTATAAAGAAGGGTCTCGATGCGGTCAATCGGATTTTTTAAAAGCGAAGGACCAGAAGTTACTGCTAGGAAAACTTTGCGGTCACTGTTCAGATGAAAAAAAGCTAGAAGCAACTTCAAAACGTCAAGATACTATTGAACATGTAGCAGCAAGTGAAAGCATCAGATCCCTATGTTCATTGTTCAAATGATTAGGTCCTATTTGATGTAATCAGAATTTGTGTTAGAGAAACGAGCGGATTGTAGTATGCGGTTTTTGATAAGTTGTGCCTCCCTTACAATTTGAGTACTCCAGGGTTTTTTTTTGTTTTTCACAGAGTAGGTCAGATTTAGAAGAGCTGTTATCACCAACAAATTGAGTGTTTCTACTTTGAGCATAAATGCGTTTTTAGCCAGCTTCGTTCAACCACTTAAGATATAAATTGGTCTCATAACACACTATGGGTCCTGTTGTTTTTCTCTTCGGCTTAATGTTTTATATTATGAAGTGTATAAACTCAAGGGAGCTTTCCTTAGATGGTCATGGCTATTTAAGATATGATATGAGACAGGAACCTTACAATCCCAAAGCAAATAAGATCAATCTTAGCTTCAGAACCACACATCCTACTGGTGTTTTAGCAATAATGGTTGGATCGAATGGAGATTCACTCAGAGTACAACTTGTCCAGGGTCAGCTGAGGTGAGTCTTTTAATACAGTTTTTTAACAACCTTTAAGATTTAAATATTAACAATAATCTGTTTCTGTTAATAACAACATTTATTTAAATTTAATAAGCATTGAAATGTTTAATTTCAATTAAGGTAATACGTTCCGGAATTTTTAGCTCAATACAACCAAATTGCATTTCTATTAACACATTGCAATTCTTGATAACAGATAATGTACTGCTCTTTACATATTAACAGATAAAGCAGTTTCTGGTGATATAGGAAAGTCTGTTTTGTACCTGTCAGGAAATTATATTAAGATCTGGCACAGGACAAAAGTAGTTTGAAATAATAAAAAATATTAAAAATCGTATCTCAAAATCTAGTGTTTCTGGAATACTGAAACTTTTCTAAACTCAAAAAAAAGTAATAAATAAAAAGCAAGGAGTATTCTCTGATACTAAAAACCACAAACAGAAGCAGATCGACTCTTTTTTTGAAAACCAGAGACTGTTATGGTTTTCGACTTAACTGCTGTGGTGTTGTGGTTTCTGCACTATTGCTAAGTGAGTTGTTTCGTTTTTCGACATCAAACCAATCGATTAGTTAGAGTCTAATAAATCAGTGACGCTGTTTCTAATATATTTTTGAGAGTTTTTATTTAAGTTATTCACCGGAACAGAAAATAGTTTTAATTTTAGCACTTCTGCTTATTATTTTGCTTATCATGCACTATCCAATGTTGTCCTAGTGTGTCTTTTAAAATGGAATCCTGGGGAGTACAGACTGCTTTATTTACATCTTAATAAGTGAGAAATAATTTGTAGATACAAAAAATTATTGATTTAATAATTAACAGAAAAAAAACTATAAAGAGTTCAATTAAATCCAGTGAAAAAATTGTTGCGAGTATCAGTAATATTTTAAAAAAAACATCAATGAGTTAAATGTTTATTGATTTCAATATTTTTCTTTTTACTGAAGCAGAAGTTAAATTATATCCATAAAAAGATATTTTATTTGAATTTGTTAAATTTTGTTCCAATAAAAGTATTAAATATTCTTGGAGTTTTTTTCTCGCGGTATAGAATTGGAATACACGGAACATAAGTTTTTTCCACAAGTTAATGAATTGCGTTTACTTAACCAGTGTTTAGTATTTCGTCAATAAGTAAAAATATGGGATTTTGATTGTAATGGTATCTTATAAACGATCGTTATTATAACAGGATACGTAATAAGTCGTTATACAGTCTGTAGGTAAGTATATGTGGAGTATGTATATGTCCCTTCAATACGATAAATATTAGGTATTTTGATTGTAATGCTATGTTACCCTACTATCATTTTTGTACCAGAAGAGGTAGTTTATGGTATATAGTACACAGATAAGCTCAAGTTAGATATTTATTGTTGTGTTAATTTGATAAATATACGGGTTTTAATTGAAGTACTTTCTTTCGAAAAACAGAACAAATGTACGATAAAGCAAGACTGCTGTTTTGAATGAATTACTCATACAGCTGTTTTAGAAATTGGCATTTTAAGAATTTCCCCAGTTTAGTTATTACTTTCAAAAAGAAAAAGTTCAGTCAGTACACGAAGGCAGGGTACACTACATATGTAATACGTACCCTATCGTACCTGATGTATATTGTATATTATATGCCACATATGTAGCTACACATACATGTGTAAAAGTTATTGATATTGATGTGTATTTATGAATACTTTCCAATGGAAGAATCGATTTGAAGCATGATATATAGGAAATATATCCAATTGTATATAAATATCTCAATTCTCTATCCCCGGAGAAATCTTCGCAATTCTTTACGAAATGTTTGTATGTTGTTTTAATATGCTTTCCTTATCCATTAATATGTCCATCAATTAATCTATTCATCTCTCTCCACCAAATTATGATGTAATTTCTTAAGCTATTTAGTTATACATATTTACATATATATATATATATAACTTTTATTATATAATAAATTGTCAGTTATTTGTATGTCGACCTATTTACTGATCTATATTTCTATCTATCTATCTATTNCGTCAATAAGTAAAAATATGGGATTTTAGTGTAATGGTATCTTATAAACGATCGTTATTATAACAGGATACGTAATAAGTCGTTATACAGTCTGTAGGTAAGTATATGTGGAGTATGTATATGTCCCTTCAATACGATAAATATTAGGTATTTTGATTGTAATGCTATGTTACCCTACTATCATTTTTGTACCAGAAGAGGTAGTTTATGGTATATAGTACACAGATAAGCTCAAGTTAGATATTTATTGTTGTGTTAATTTGATAAATATAAGGGTTTTAATTGAAGTACTTTCTTTCGAAAAACAGAACAAATGTACGATAAAGCAAGACTGCTGTTTTGAATGAATTACTCATACAGCTGTTTTAGAAATTGGCATTTTAAGAATTTCCCCAGTTTAGTTATTACTTTCAAAAAGAAAAAGTTCAGTCAGTACACGAAGGCAGGGTACACTACATATGTAATACGTACCCTATCGTACCTGATGTATATTGTATATTATATGCCACATATGTAGCTACACATACATGTGTAAAAGTTATTGATATTGATGTGTATTTATGAATACTTTCCAATGGAAGAATCGATTTGAAGCATGATATATAGGAAATATATCCAATTGTATATAAATATCTCAATTCTCTATCCCCGGAGAAATCTTCGCAATTCTTTACGAAATGTTTGTATGTTGTTTTAATATGCTTTCCTTATCCATTAATATGTCCATCAATTAATCTATTCATCTCTCTCCACCAAATTATGATGTAATTATTAAGCTATTTAGTTATACATATTTACATATATATATATATAACTTTTATTATATAATAAATTGTCAGTTATTTGTATGTCGACCTATTTACTGATCTATATTTCTATCTATCTATCTATTTATCGATCTATCTATCTATATATATATATATATATATATTTCTATCATCTGTCTATACACCTATCCATCTATCTATCTATCTATCTATCTACCTATCTATCTATCTATCTATCTATCTATCTCTATCTATCTACCTATCTATCTACCTATCTATCTATCTCTATGTATCTATCTATCTATCTCTATATATCT
>RDPX01000331.1:393753-447834 GCA_003991215.1 Morbakka virulenta
ACAGTTTTACAACTTCACCTTTTTCTTGACATCGCCACATTTTTGTAGCTTAACCATCGAGACGAAATCACCACAGTTTTCCAACCAGACCATCTACTTTATTGCACCACAGTTTTACAACTTCACCTTTTTCTTGACATCACCACAGTTTTATAGCTTAACCATCGATACGAAATCACCACAGTTTTCCAACCAGACCATCTACTTTATTGCACCACAGTTTTACAACTTAACCTTTTTCTTGACTGCAACCGTTCTTTGTAACTTAACCAACCACTTAAAGGAGACGATCTATCTCCTATTCCATGGACATCTCATCCACCGCAACTCAAGACATCAAGGACAATTGTAAAAATAGTATTGAGAAATAAAAATAATTATGCAAATAAAAACAAGAAGGAAGCTTATGTTGCTGATTTGATTCGAACCGTAGCCTATTGCTTTCGTATGCATCTACCCTCTTAACTAAGTTATCTTAGCTACCTTAAAAATTAAACCATTTTCTCAAGCTAAAACTTTCCCTAGATAATTCCCTTTCCTAGGCAAGAGACCTTAAGAGATAAATATCTATTTACATGGTGATCAGAAAAGACTTTATTTTTGAAAATCTCTGCTTTTAATTTTCTATATCATTTCAAGAATAATACAAGTAAATTGTCTGAGATAAGCATTGAGAATAAAAAATCGTTACCCTCGGAGGAAAACGTAAAATAGGCAATACATCAGTTCAACTGAGATAGCGCATTAGATGCTGTTCGTATGATTGGTTGGTAACTCTACTAAGGACAATGTTGCTGGGATATATGTTTTAGACTAGCAGTGGCTTTTAATCCACTGTTTAATTTAAATTCAATTGGCTTTAAGAATAGCAGATGAAATGAAAAATATTAGTTTATTGTTTTATCTCTCCCTTTACCTCATGTATAGGTTGTCAGCCGTTTTGATTTTCATGACAGCAACTTGCATTCATGCTGCACGTTGCATAGTTGAGGGATAAGGCTTTAGATACCAAGATTCCCCATTTTCTTCAATTAAAAATAATTATAAAAGCGAGACTTTGGTACGCACCACTCTGAAGGAATCATACGAGATGGAATTCATGTTATTCGAGAAATAAACAAGTATTATGGAATAACGGTGTTTGTTTGCCTAGGGTGTTTTGATCTCCTGGCTACAATAGGATAAAATGATAATGAGGATGATAAAATATGAAAATTAAAGAGTATATTATAGTTACATAAATTCTATTTGCCAGGAGAGCACAATCAAAAGTAATGTAAGACGGTTAACCATATTCGAAACCAAATGATTCATTCAGAGTTTATTTGAACAAGGTTTTTCTCATCGCTTTTTAATTGAATTTTCATGATTGTGGATTACAGACCTCCTTTTATATTAAACAAAACCGGTTACTTAATTAATTGAAGAGTTTTTCGTTCGTTTTATCCACGATGTCAAGACCTGTTACGTTGCGTTTCATCTTTCTACTAACTTTGTCCAACCTTTGTGGAAGGTTTGTGACAAGCTTTTCTTTGCTCCCTACAAATTTCTTATTTTGTTGTAAACAATTCCGCTTTAATCAAAAGGACTCTCTCGTACCCTGTTCACACTTTGCTCACTACCTTGGCACTTTCACTGGTGACATCATTGATAAAAAGAGGTGCCAGATTGTCTTTTACAGATTGTGACCTATGAAGGATCCAAACAGGTAGCTAAAAAGTACGCAATGCACCATGGACAGCAATATATACATATAGCTTCCTTTAACTCCTTCTCGTAGATAATCTCGGTTTTGTTGCCTGAAAATCAGTGTCCAAGCAGGTTAGACCAACCAGTCATGTAGATATGGAGCTGAAACTCCATGCCAAAACAAGAAAAGCAAGTGTGAGGACTTAATCTTAGCCAAAAGGCTCAAAAGGGGATGCATTGCTCAGTACTGTATTACCTTTGATTGACGCCCCGGGACTTATTTAATGTTTAGGGTTCCAGTTTCAGAACCTATTGAGTGAAGGAATTTTTATTTCAAAAGATCTAAAATATATTAAACAAGATGAAAATTGCATACGATAAAGAGGTTGTTAAAAGGACTTTTATCTTATGAAAATAATCTACACCATACAATTTTACATTAACTTCTTCCCCTTTGGCGCTTATTAGAGGGCGGTGCTTACTTGAGAAAGTGGAATTCTGCCAACGAATATAGTAAGCTGAAGTGTTTTCGTTTAATATTTCACCAAGTAAACTTACTGACAGTGATGTATTAAACTTTATACTTCAATCAATTTTTTTTACTGCTCATCATACAACCTTTAACTAAAGCACGAGTACTTAATTCGCTTGCCTAAACCTAAAAAACATCTGCATTGTAAAAAAAACCCTTATCGCACTACATAATACAGAACCAGGACGTTCATTGGTAAGCTATTATCAGTGCTGCTAATCTTAATTATACATTCTATAGCACTATTTCTATACATTTTGTCTTACAGTATCCTTTACTTAAAAAGGGTTTTTAGTTTATTACAGTTTAAATGTCTGACAATATCTTCAAAGACAGAAATATTCATATAAATTCACTGTTATTGATGTTTCGAGAAATTCTTCTTCCATCAACGGAAAAAGTGGTAAAGTGTATGCTTAGTACTTATATGGTCCTTTAGAAACAAAAAACTATAAAAAACTTGAAATTTTAATCACATTTACTTACACCATCTCTGATGATGAAAAAAGGATCTTTCAAAGGGTAGATAATCCTGTTTATCTACTTCTAACATGTTGATAATAACATCTAACAGTAAATATGTAAAATATATAATTTGCTAGTTGAAGCACCAGGTGCTTCCCTGGTATTTTGTTTTCTTGTATTCTTTTATTTAAATTAATTCATAATGAAACAATTGGTCTGTAGATAAACATTAGTTTATTTTACTTCCCGACTTTACGGATGTGCCTCTACTGGAGAACATCTTACACAATTTCAGTAAATGGATTTTATTCCTCATCCACTATGGCAAAGGATGATTATCGTTTTCAATTTAATGGTCTGCCTGGGGTTCAATGATAAGTTTGATTGTCAGCATTTCTAACACTCTGTTTTTATTTATTCTGAAGACACAAACAGACAGACCAACAAAAAGAAATCCATAGCTCAAAGAAAAAAATATAGGATTTTAGAATTTTAAATGGATAGAAGAAGGGATAATGTGTACCATATACTATTTAATGTGCAATATACGACATATAAATAATAATATATAATACATAATACATTCTATATCTTATACCCTATATCCTATCCTCTACCCACTATCCTATATCCTCCATCCCATACCCTATATCATATGTCATATATCATGTGTCATACATTTGATATCAATATCATATATATTCTATGCCATATATCCTATATCATAGGTGTCATATATCCTTTGTTTTATATCCTATGTCATTTATCCTTTGTCTTATATCCCATGTCATACAACCAATGTCATATATCTTATACCATATCTCCTATGTCATATGTCTCATGCCATATATCCTATGTCATATGTCTTATGTTACATATCCTTTGTCTTATATCCTATGTCATAAATCCTATGTCATATATCCTATGTCATATATCTTATGTCATCTATCCTTTTGCTTATATCCTTTATCTTATATCCTATATCATACAGCCTATGTCATATATCCTTTTTCATATGTCGTATATCATATGTTATACATACTTTGCCATATATCCTATATCATACATCAATATCTTCATACATTCTATATCTTATATGCAATTTTCTCTTTTACTATCTGCCATATCACATATTATTTATTATATATCATCTAGTATATATAATACGTCATATATCATATATCATACTTCATATATGGTATATCATGTGTCATATATCGTATATCCTATAACCTATATTGTATATACTCTATCTTATAAATTAACCAATATTCAAAAGCAAAATGTGAAATTTCTTTCAGACTTAGCACTAATTGTAAAATTTTTACTTTTTTTATTTAACAATCGCTTTCTTATCTTCAAGACGTGCAACATATTCTTCAACGTTTATCTCAGCCACTTGTCTAGTACGTGAAGTATCTTGAAACCTTTGTCTCTAATTATAGTGTAATTACCAAACCTTTTTCCATTCTAAATTTTCTCTAAGCACTTAACCGTCAAAATCAGTGTTTATTTCTGTTCATCTTTAGCATGGAAATAACACTACAGATAGTGACTTTACCAACCTTAAACTTATAACTGTCAATGCATCAGCCATCAAGATTTTGTCAAATGGTTGCTAGATAAGATTTTTTATGATTGAATAATTTAATGGAAATTACATCCTAATATAGATAGAGTTTATTATTAATACCATTAGCAATGCTTGATTGTTAATTGAATAAAAGGAGGTAAGACAAAGCTAAATATTGCTACATTTCTCTTTAAAGCAGTAATTTCGTGCTGCTGTCCTATATTTTTGAAGAATGTTTAAAAAATAAATAAAACCTTTCATAAAAGAGTGTCATCTTTAAGTAACTAAAAGAAAACAACTCTTTTGTTTGCCTATATCGTGACGTGACATAAGTAATGATGTGATCAATGAACTTTTTGTTGTACATAAATCCGTGTCTGAAGGATTCCTTTGATAATCAAAATGGAACCGATGATAGTTAATTTATTTTGTTGTCCCAAATCTCCGTGGGTTGATATTGTCAACTTCGATATATTCATCCAGATTATTAAAAATATCTTTCTCTGGCAAGTTCTTCTTATAATTTCGACCCCCTATCAGCAAAGAACCCATCCTACAGGTCCGTCTTTCGAATACAGTGTACTGTGAATTAGTGTTCTCTATCCAGAATCGATTGAAACAGCTTTCTGTCCTGATAGACACATAGTAGAATGTATACTTCTTTGTCTATGCCAATAGTTGAAGTGTACAACATCCACCTGTTAAACCAAATGTTCGTTCCCCAATGTATAGTAACCTTCCTATTGAACTTCTTACTGACACTGATTTTAATATTTATATTAGAAAGTTGAATAAATTTGTCAATGGTTTTAAGTTGATTCTAGCAAGTTCCTCAAACTTTTTCATTTTCTTGATCCATAATTCTTTCGAACTCCCTTGCTTAATACTTTTTCCTTTTACTCTTTATTCTCTAATGGAAAAAGGACTTAATAATAAGAAAGTTTTTATTTTGTAGATAGAACTGAATCAGATCTTCCTGTATAAAGGTTACTTTATAAAAATGAAAACAACTGATTACATCCCTACACCAATCATGCCTCCCAAATATGCTTAACTAATTACCAAGATAGACTTAATATCCACTAAATTTGGAAATGAAATCACCAGCATAATTTTCAAATTTAATTATGGTTCTGCATCTAAAGCAATTTTTATTTCGCAAAAAAAAATTCCTTTACTTACACAGAATCTCTTGCCTGCTACAAATTTAAGTATGGTTGTTTGGAATTTTAATTGGTGATGTGATGTCAATTACCTAGGTCGTGCTTTTTTAACACTAATCCACAGGGGGAAAAAGCATGTGCCACATGTTAACAGAGAAAAATTTTTGCGTCAATTTAGGTTAGCCTAAAAGACGGTGCTAGACTGTATCCAAAATTGCTAATCCTAATTTGGCGATAACACAAAATCTACTGCTGAACCATGAATGCATTAAAAATTTTGACCATAAACGCTCTAAGGTAATTTGTAGTGCCAGGTCTGCCTTCCGTTTGTAGACAAAAAGGAATTGTGTGTGGTCTTTCACTGTTTTAGACAGACAATCACAAATTGCTACTGGCTTTCATCAATCTCTTGTTTTCTTTGACCAATAATCAGAAAAAGTGGCAGGCTTTCTTGACCGTTTGATTGTTTTCCATATAGATAAAACTCTTTTCACTTGTGTTCCCATTTTCTGGCGTCTCGGTCTCGTCAAAAGCCAGTGAAAACGCTTTCCAACAATACTGGTGCTCCTGAAAAATAGAGAACAATGTTAAGTTGCTTATGGGACTTGTTCAGTAGAGCATAATTAGACCAATGCTCATTTGTTATTGAAAAATATTGACTTGTGTGACTATTCAACATGGAAGTTTCTTAATTATCCGAATTAAGTTGATACTGATACTGATATTGGATAAAATTAGAAAAATTAGACAAAAGGGCATGTTCAACCAAATTTTTTTCTTTGTATAGATTGATAGATTTCAGAAGCCCTTTGCATTATCTGGCAAAAAAAATCCAACAAGGAGAAGCATTTTTTCTTCGACTTGGGAATCCTTACTGAATTTTAATTTGGTGAATCATTAAACTCTTTGACATTAGAAACTCTTATTTAATCAAAGTTATTTCTGTTCGAAAAGGAAGCACATTTAATAAGCTGTACCATTTGGTATCAGAATATTCTTATATCTGCTCACAATATACATTCATACTTCTCCTGAGATGTGAGTTTACTTCACAGGTTGCCTTCCGATCTCATAAAAACCAGACATCGCACAACAAATTGTACTGAAACTGATAATTTGTTGCTTTATGGGATCAGGCATGGCAGATGACAAATATACTTTAATTTATGAGTTCAGTACACCAAAATATATATGGGACATATCATCGTAAAATAAATAAACGTTTAGTTTCACAATACTATTGTTATTTTTAAAGTTTACTTCTTGTGAGCTCTGCTTTTTATTAATACTGAGCACACTCTAGGATAAGTAAAAGCATTCGTATATATATAGTATTAGAGTATAACACTCAGAGCCACAGATGGTATAGGCTAATTTAACGACCATGAGGAAACGATACATACATGCAGCAGGATAATACGAAGGACAAACACAACGAGTAACACACACACACGCACAATGCTTCGCAGATAAATGACATAAGAAAGTAAGAATGATTGTTTTGGAAAGACATATATGGCAAGAAGAATGACAAAGAATAGTAATAAGATGTGATAGATTATAATAAAAGAATGAGTAATGGTCTGGTGGTAATTACAGAAATCATGGATCATCAGTCGATGACCATGTCAATCATTCCCTGCAAATAAAATCGAAACGATTTAGGTGACATGGCTGCCCAGTAGGACTGATCAGATGCCACGTCCATGATGACTACGGAAAACAAGAAATGAAGTATGATAGGGACACGAGCAAAGATAATAACGATAACGTGAAAAGAGAGAAAGATGGAGGGGTTTCACCATTCGCAATGTCAGTTCTTGACCTTTGGAAAGGAAATCATCGTACTGTAGAGTTGTGCGGGATATGCGTAGTAGCTCAGCTGATATTGAACCATAAAATACATGCTCCGGAAGATTTTCAGAGAGGTCAGGCATTCTGACGATAAAAAAAGGAAATTCATCTCTTTTGTCAAAAAGCTTGTAAAGGAAGATTCCATCTACGATAGTAATACCTATCTGCAGGAACGTAGCATGGCTACCTTTATATTAACATTTTAGGTGTAGTTCCTCTGGATAGATTTCACAGAAGATATTTTCAAATTCATTGTTGTCATTAATGCAGCATGCATCATCAATGAAGCAAAACGAATGCTTGAACATGAAGCCGCGGTACCGCTCAGTACGAGATAGTTTAATGATAAACGAGCTCTCATAATGGTACAGGTTCAGGTTACCCAGAAAGGAGCAGGGTCTATCCCCATCCGAATACCAATAAGCTGCTGAAACACATAATTTGTGCTAATCGTGAAAAAATACCTTGAAATGGGATGGTTAACCGTAGGTTCAATTTGCTGTTTTGTAAAGCTCGTAGTCTCATGCTTTTCTCGGGTGAAAAAACAAGGTTTTCCTTTCAAAGTAATGAATTTTTTTTAAACCATCAGGGTTTTTCCGATCTCCAATAAAAAACAAAATCAATAATTTCATTCAGGACACCAAAAAGATCGGAATAACGACGTTTCGTGCAGAGGGTACTAAATTCAAAAGTTGCGATCGATTTTGCATTTCTATTTTTGTTTAGCTGACGAAGACTCTCTGAAACAAGGTTTAGAATTTTCAGTGACCCAGAAAGGGTTGTAGCTTTGGTAAAATATGTCTTTTCTATGGAAACTTTCAACTTGATGGAAATTTTCTTGAAGATAAAGGAAATTATTGACTCCATGGTTTTGTAGAGCCTGTAGCAGAAGCCACGATAAAACGTGCTCTAGATGGGGCGTAATGGATTTTAGAGGTCCAATACATGAAGGAAAGGGAGAGGAGCTTGTCTGCAACATTTAGACCAACAGATTCTCTGAGTTGTACATTAACGTCGATTATTTCGTTAGAAGCTTTCATAGTAAAAAAATATGGGCTAGATGGATTAGCATTGAGATCAACCTCTTTCAACAGTCTTAAAATATAAAACCTTGTACATGAATAGCAACATTGTTGGGCGCCTTATCGATGGGAACAGGTACAAACTTTGACTGGAGTCCATACAAGCAAGTAACCACTTCAGACTTGGTCTCACATTATCAGGCTTGATTTTATTTTCCAAAACCGAAATCTTATCATTATTCCTTCCTTCCATGCAAGGTATTGAAATTTTAAATCCATTTTCTCCGTGAATTCCGAAAATTCGAATAAGCGCCTTCCCCTTAGAACAAAGGGGGACGCTTATTCGAGAACGGCGCTTATAAAATTATTTTCTGAAAATGGAGTTATATATATATATATATATATATATATATATATATATATATATATATAATCATACTACGTAAATATGGGTATTATTGAGAATGAAATTTCAGACCAAAAGACTGAAACTGCAGAAGTCTGTAATCTCATTCCTTATCAATAAAACATGCCAAACTTTTTTATTTTTAGAGTTTAGTTTTACTCTTGAAGAAAAGTAGATTTTGTTGAGTTTTTACTTCATTTTTATTAGTTTTCAGGCTTATGTTAATTACTCTGAGAAAAACAAATTTTCTTGTGATTTTTTCATTAAAAAAGCAAATTTTTTCTAAATAAACCATTTCCTTGATAGGAGTGTGCCGAAAAATTCATAATAAAATGATCCATGTGGCAAACATGTGCACGATTACGTTTGATGATAATATTGCTTGATCATGGAAATAGCTGTTTGGTAATCTGGGCGTGCGTGTTTATGATATCAGCAGTTGAGCTATGCTGTTTTCTTTCATTGTTGTAAATGATTAAATCAATAAAATTGCAGCTTTTGGAATCCAAAAAAAACAAACTTGAAGGAATATTATATTATGATATTATTGTTTTAAGGTTGTTTTTACAGAAAATAAAGTGTTTAATCCTTGAAAATCCCACATTGCTTCTCTTGTTTGCGTATGATATATGGACGAATGATTGTGGAATTGGTGCAGTAATCTCACTGAAAAGATTTCAGCTGTTTGGACCCCAATTTGGCAGCACTATACGTGAGTGCATGAACAGATCGATTACGTGACGTTTGGCAAAAACTGCCCCCTTTCTTCATCATGTCCACGAGTTAAAAATAAATTATTGATTAACTGCTTCTCATTTAAGTAAATACATTCTGTTCTGTTCTGTTTACACTTTTATTGTACATTTAACTGTGTCTGCAACTGTCATTTCTTTTCAACAGTACCTTGGATGTTTAATCTGCCATTTGAGGGAATTAATAGCAAATAGTCAATTACGTAACCGATTCTTATATCAATTTTTAACAACAAAATAGCCCAAAATAAAAATTTTATCACTCTGCAAACAATTGATCAGAAATATTAATCTTTCTATTACCTCCGACTAAGGATCCCGCTGGGAAGAGATTCTCAGCCATAACTATTCGTTTATTAAGTCTTGTGCAAACAAAAATAACAACTTACAACAAAAATAAAATTGTTCAGACAAATAACGTCTCCTTTAGAGTAGCTTTGTTTGTTTAATTCTTAAATATGTTTACTAACGTTACAGCAGATTTAGTAATTGTATCTTTCATTAAGTGAAAATGGCTTAATTCGATTTGAGAACTTATCTCAATCTCTTTTTTTTGAAAGACTTTTATTGAAAGAAATCGATGACCAATTTCATTAATCAAATGTCATATTGTAGCAAGATAGAGCTCCGTATTCGTGACATTTGAAAGAGGATCACAAACAAAGCTTTCTGATATGTTCTTATTGACTAACAATAACTTTTTTGTTCACTGGTCCTTCGCTTTGGCAGTTATGTCCAGAGCAGTGCGTAAAGGCAGGTGGAAATTCACTGTGCTTTCACAAACATATTATGTGTTATCTCCGTCATTCTTTTCAGCCAATGTGATACATCCACTCTCATAAACAGTGGTAGCCTTGGGGCTCATTGGATTCTCAACAACTCACATAATGACGTCTTCAAGTTGATCATCGATCAATCTGCAAGACAGGGAAGAGAAAAAGGGGCGCCATTAAGCAAGGGCAAGACAAACACAAAGGGACAAACACTGAAGTAAAATGGGAAAATAATGATTTTCGTTTATTTTCCTGTTATTTTATTTTTGAGTGCTTTTGTTGCGTTTTTTCTAAATCCATGACCTTTTCTGATTTTCTTCAATGACTTTCGGGGGGCCTTTCTTTCCTAATGCAACGACAGTGGCAAGTTGGTATAATCAATCGTTTATCGCCGAATTACAAGGAAGTGGGACTAATACTGTTTGTCTCAACATTATTGATAACCGCTAACTCAGGCTCTCCAGATCTACACGTTCGTTACAAGTGGGATATTACTGAATGTGTACATGTATTCGGAGATTAAAGTGGGAGAGGAGTGAAACCAATGAAATAGAAAGAATAAAATGTAAAAAAACCCACTAAAAAAAGTACCCTTTTTTGCTAAAATGGCTTTAAGTATATGGAAAATTCTTTTTTAAAAGGTTAAAAGCATAAAACACAACATCCATTTAAATCCAATGACTTCTCTTTTTCCGTTCTTGAGCCTGATATTCATCTAAGATATGTTGTCAGTCAAAGCATGAATGGATCTTCCAATAGTCAGAATGCTTAAAAAGAGTTATTTCGAATGTAATTGAGCTAAATAAAACTTTTGTGTGTGTACAGGGCGAATAAGCACAGGAAAAGATTTTCCGCTGGGTATATATAGGGGGGGGGGGGGCAGGTCTTCAGCAAACTATGCCCTTATCATGAAAGTGAATTTATGGCTTAAGTAAATCAATATGTTTAAATTGCAAGTGGGTATTTATTGCATCTTCTTTAAATAGGAAAAGTCTTGTATCACAGACAAAATGTTTGTTAATTATCACATTACATCATATCACATCACATCACAACGACAGGAACGTGGAGGTGGCTATTTTTTGTAACTTGCCAGGTTGATATAAAGAGGTTGTTTTCTGGATTTTCAAAATCGTGACATCTTCACCGATCAATTCTATGCACGGTTTGCTGTATCATTGTACTGATATCAGCAACAGAGTTAAACTCTCAAGCAATACAGAAGCCGAAACAGTTTGAATTTACTGAGAGCAACATTTTCACTGCAACTAAACAATAGAAGAATCCAATACAACTCACTTGTGTGTGATTCAAAAATGTTGGCTGCAGAATTTAAATTTTTCTAAGGATTAAACAAACATTTCTAATTCAAAGGATGCTATTAGGTAATCACATTTCCGCCTAATTTTGTTTATACATCTTTCGAATGTAGAGGCTGAGGTGAAAACAACAACATATGCTAAATTCGAAAATCGATTCTTTTAAGTTCGAACTTGAATCGAACGAATGTTGAGTACAGTTACGTATATTGTCCTTATAGAATGTTCTATCGCCATTGTTGAAATCGGAAGGTTACAAACACCATAAAATACATAAATTATAAATGTCTTATTAGTCTCCTTGTGAATAATAGCTTGCAATAAGAAATGCTTTGTTTACAATAATATTGACTTACATTTAATCCTGTAGAATAGAATTGGAAATTAAACTTGAAATGATGAATTTTACCATATCTAAGAGTACCTTGACACTACAATGCCTCTGTTTTTAAACATTTAAGTTGCCATTTAGTAGATAGGATAGTGTGTGTATTGTGCCAAATAACTGTGTATTATCTAAAAAAACCTTAATATAATATTAATATCAGCGTCGTTTATCAAACGTGTTATGTGTAATACAAAAGGTGACTTGACTCAATACTCCATGAACTTAAGAGAAATTCTACCGATTATATTATTCTACCTAAAGCAAATTTCGTCAAAAAGAGGAACGTCCTATCTCTAAACCATTCCCGGCAAACTCATAAACTTAATTTTACAATACATCCCAGGGAAACTGTGCCCTATTCTAAGAGTATATGACTAAGTATTTGTATTTTAGGTCTGTACTTTTTTTTGCTTTGGTCCATATTCCGTCGTGGTTAGTTGTCGGGTATCGTGTGAAAGAAAAAAGCACTTGAACAATCTCAATTTAATAGTTCATTTAATCTTGGAGAACACCAATGATGATATATTTTATACCGTGGTCTTAGAGATAGATCTATATATGTTGATTTAAAGTCATCGTTTAAGCTGTCTTAACCACATAGTCTGTTATAGTCACAATATTGGAAAACCATGGGATCAGGGTAGTTAAAACGACTCAGAAAAACTTCTGCTTCGATAATTTTTTAACATTAATAACGTTCTGAGATGAAAAGTGTTAAAAGAGAATATACCAACGATTAGGAAGATTTCCTTAGAAAGTTATTATGGAAGGTTTTAGTTTTTCCTTTAAACAACAACTTGAAACTGCCAATAATATGGCAGTTAATATCACGTCCTTTTTGGTCGAAAACCTTTTCATGAACACTCTTCAAGTACAATAGAATGTGAATATACAAGAGATAATTCGTCAATGGCAGAAACAAAGGTCAAGATCAAAGGCAGAAGGCAATTTGTTTGAAGAGCTTTCTAGAACAATTGAGGCTAGGTCATTTACATGCTACAGTAAAAAGAATATAATTAGTTTAGCCTTGTTTTTGTGCAGTACACTAAACCTAGTTTTTAAGCACAATTATTTATTATTGCATTTTAGTTTGTCATTATAATGAAAGAATTGTGATAAGTTACTTATTGTTAGAAGAGTTTTGTGTATAACCATAATAATCAATGTCGACGTTGCAAACAAGTACATCGAAAAAGAATTCGTGTAAAAGATATGATTGCAGAATTTTCTGATTAAGAGCGTAAAGCTGACAACTCAGGTGATAGAGCATATGATTATACCATGATAACCCAAGTCGCTGGTTCGAACCTAGTTCGTTGGTTGGAATAGTTTGATGGTTCGAATCTAAATCAGTTGGAATCAACTTTATCTTGTTTAAACCTAGTATGCTGGTTTGCATCTAATTTAATGGGTTACGACCACTAGTCTGGGGCTAAAGTATTTTGCTAGTTTGAACCTAGTCTGCTGGTTCCCACCTAGTTAAAAATTTCCAATCAAAGTAACTTCCATTTTGATGGAAAGCCTTTTCGCTGGCATGTTTCCTAGCTATAATGAGAAAACACAAATCGTATGGTCTTTATAATAAGTGGAAAACATAGCAAGTGTTGGAGATAATATGGCACGTTTCGTCACTGCCTAGGAAAAACAAGGACGGTTCCAAAAAGAGCCTATTTTTTTTTACTTGCAAAAACAAATGAAAAGCAGGTACACTTTCTTTTTGCTTAAGAAACTGGGGAATTCAAAATAAAAAAATGTAGGTATGCTCTAATATTATACAGTTGAAATTAGAACTGAATTTATAAAATTAATTAACACTATTAAATTTCGATGACGTATTTTATGATGCAGTCGAAAATGTTGTTTAAAATCTTACTATTTTCTTATATGTCAAAAAACATATTAATCAGAGACTCCTTAAACTTTTGGTTGCATTCCAAAACTGAATTGTTAGTTTACAAAAATTCTTATGATATTTTTAAGGGAAAACATTTCTTGACCGATTAAATGTTCATTAAAATATTATTTCCAAACAGAATAAATTTTTTTAATTGATAATTTTTTTGAGAAAAAGAATTTTTTTATTTCTTAGAATAACCACATTGATAATGAGAATACTGTAATTTATGTACGCATTGGAAGAAGTCCCTTCCTGGCGCGGATTTCTCTCCNTTACAATTAAGACACATTTACAGTAGCTAAGCGGTATGCAGGTAACATCCTCGACAATTTGGGAGGAAAGATCCTTTGAATTAGACTGTTAGTACGTTACAAATCTTGTTAAAAATTATATTTCAGATTTACTATTTTCTTATATGTCAAAAAACATCTTAATCAGAGACTCCTTAAACTTTTGGTTGCATTCCAAAACTGAATTGTTAGTTTACAAAAATTCTTATGATATTTTTAAGGGAAAACATTTCTTGACCGATTAAATGTTCATTAAAATATTATTTCCAAACAGAATAAATTTTTTTAATTGATAATTTTTTTGAGAAAAAGAATTTTTTTATTTCTTAGAATAACCACATTGATAATGAGAATACTGTAATTTATGTACGCATTGGAAGAAGTCCCTTCCTGGCGCGGATTTCTCTCCAAACCATTCCTTTGATTAACTGTTCGATATTGGGTTGTTGTTGCTGCTGGAGGCAGAGTTGAAGGCCATTCCGATGAGTTGGATCCTGCTTCATGAATCTTGAAACAAACCTCCTCTCACCACCGTACAAGCGAATAGCCAGTGGTCACAGCAACGCGTCTATACTATGTTGTATCTGTGACCAAGTACGTACGTTGCACCGGGAATATCTCTCTCAACTACAGGGGCGTCGGAGACGCACATTTCCTAGTTGTTTTTCCATTTGTGAGACAGAGCCAAAAGTTGTTATCCTATCACTCAAGGTTTCTCAGGATTTCTCCTGGGTGCCACCTACACATACCAGCAAGGCGATACTGAAGAGCACCAACAACCCACAAGCAAGGCAGATCTGTTTGCAAAGAAAGTAAAAACAATCAGCTTTCACTTTCCCACCGCGACACACAGCATCCAAAAACTTCCAAATCGATGACGAACAAGATTGAAAATCACAGGAACGACGAGATCGATTTCTTCGATGGTACGGAAGAACAGCTTGAAACTGAAGGCCATTAGTTACTGACCAGTCAGGATAACTTAACTGATCAGCATCCTGGCGCCACCACGTGGAGGTTGTCCTTCGTTGGCACCCAAGAATATTGGGTAGATGCACACCGCTTTAATTCAGTAGTTCAAATGTGTTATACTTTAACATATACCATTTTTCTGTGTATCAATACAACCAATCAATCAATCTGGGTGCCATGCCAGAATTCTGGCGTAGGTGGCAGCCATAACATCCTTCTATTGGCGGATCTTGAGACCTTGCGTGAGTACAGTGGGTCTCCAACCAGTTGCACTTCCTAACCATGTCCAGTGCGTAATTGGTTATTTTACCCATGGTCTTTTTCTTTCTGCACGGCAAGTCAGACCCTTAACCAAGATCTTACATCTCGCCTCCTTCTTCTTTGAAAATACTATTAAGAATGACTTCTTTCTGTTTATCTCCAAACCTTTCTTCTTGTTTTCTTCTACCACTGTATCCACAATGTTTTGCAGTTTTTCTTCACTATCTGCTATCAACGCTGTGTCATCTACGTATCTGATGTTGTTAACATTTATTCCATCAATAGAAATTCCTTTCATGTCCTTAATATTTTGCATGATCATTTCCTTGTAAAGTGAGAAGAGGTAAAGAGAATATACAACCCTGTCTCACTCCCCTCCTTATTTCGACATACTCACTAACTTCGCCATTGAGTCTCACAGCCGTCTTTTGTTCCCAGTTTTTCAACATCTCAATATCCTGTCCATCCATATCCAATGCTTCAGCATTTCAAACAAAGAATCATGTCTAACTCGACCAAAGGCTTTCACACAGTCAATGAAACATCTACCTATCATCCATCTATCTATCTATCTACCTTTCATCTATCTATCTATCTATCTATCTATCTATCTATCTATCTATCTATCTATTTATCGGTTTATCAATCCATCTATCTATCTATCTATCTATCTATCTATTTATCTATCTCTCCATCCATCCATCTATTTATCTATCAAGAAATTTGGCCATCTCTCGATAAATCTAAAATGCACAATGTTAAGTAAAATGCAAAAAAAGGCTCACAGAAACGAAAGAGGAACAAAAAAAATTGAAGTGGTATCTTAGGTAGCTACAGCAATCTAAACTAGAGCTAGCAATTTCCTGTAAATAGAATTTTCTCTTAAGTTCTTTATCATTTCAAGTTTGTGAGTCGCTATATTTAATTGCATACATTCTAGCTTACAGTTAAGCAGTTAAGTGCCAAATTATTTCTCAGTTACTTTTATATCGCATCTAAATCAAAGTAGAGAGAAACTACCCTTATGTAAAACTACGACTTTTCCATATAAGCAGACTACAAGAAAGAGAGAAAGAGAGAGAGAGAGAGAGAAGAAGAAGAAGAAGAAGAAGAAGAAGAAGAAGAAGAAAGAAAGAAATGAGGAGAAAGAGAAGGAGACAGAGTGATACAAAAAACAGAGGGAAAGAGAGAGGCACGGATGGAGATATAAAGAGACAGAGAGGCGCATTCAGATATATCGAGACAGAGAGACACAGAAATGCGTAGAAAGACAAAACAAAAAGACAGAGGCACGAAGACAAAACGAAAGAGAAAGAAAAAGAGATGCAAAGTATTTGCAGGCTTGGGATTTGCATAGGATTTCATTTTTGATCTTCTACGTCTAAATTAGGTCAACTGCAAAATAACTCACAAGGATACTATTTGAAGAGTGACAGAGGTTGAGCACTGGGAAATTTTTTCAGGCTGGAAAACAGTGTACATTTTGTTTCATTGAAGCCATGATCAATGACTTCGCTATCAACTCGTTTTCCGTAATCAGTAATTAATTTTTTAAGTGTGGTCCTCATAAATTCATTTGCTTACGTAACTAATAAAATAAAATTGTACTTTATGCTTTTCAAAGGTACCTTGTAATCAATGGTTATAAATCTTAGTTATTAAAAACCTCTTTGTAGTTTTGTTACACTTGGAATTTGGGATTTGCGGTACTGATTAAGGTGACGCGTCTGTTTAATTCGGCACTTTTTCGCTAAATTGCCAAGAACCATCAAATTAATTTAATATTTATTGTGTAAACGATGCGGCTCAGAAAAAACAAGGGTAAAAAACCAGACAACGAGTATTTTTTGTATCATTTATTAGTAGTAATAAGATAATACCGTTGTGGTACAACCAACTTCTTCATTAAGATAAAAGAAATCGCGTAAGAGATAGATTGAATAAAAATACAATTTACTGTAGGTCTACTTTTGAGTATTGATGTTAATTTGAATACAAACGTTGATATTTAGGAAGTAAAAAAGTTATCAATATTAATAATATAATATCAATAATATAATAATTATTTACTCTACAGTGATGTATTTGTCGGTCCTTGATCACCGATATTTGAATGTTACTCATACTTTTTCATGATAATGAATCTACTAGCTTTCAAGGAGAATTTTATCCAGTGGGGGAGGGTAATAAATTTTGTTGGTTGGGTTTGTCAGAATAATGGCGTCATCGATTATTGATATATATATAGTAGATATTTATTGTACAGCACATAGTTATTGTAATCTGCTAATTCTCAAATGTTTTGAATAAAGCTGTGTCTATTTTACGCCTCGCGCTCTTAAAAAAACATGTTGGATTGGCAATGGCTACTCTACTACGATATAGATGGTAATAACATCATTTTAATAACAAAAATGTATGTGCAATAGAGTATACAAACGTAAAATGTAAAAAGTAGTTGAAATTAATTCTTTTTTAAAAACTTCATCCTTCTGTTTTTCAGTGTTGCAAATTTATCTGTTATTTTATTGTTGAAATATCCTGGCTCTGCAATAGGTTGGATATGCGTTACCATTGTCAGAAATTTAACAGTTGAGACAGATTTGTTGGAAAGACTGTTTGGAACCTGTTAATTCTAGAGAGCCAGATTTTTCATTTTAGGGTAGTCGTAATCCTAGAAAAGTTTGATCTGGACTGCTTTACATATAAATATAAAAAAAATTATTTATTTGTCTATCTATTTATTTATTTACTTTTTTATTTATTTATTTACATAAATTAAAAACAACTATTTACAAAAGTGATACAAGAAAGCTACTCCATCATTTACAATGCCATCTTTAATTTTATTATCTTTCCTATTTTTGCCATTAAAAACTAAAATATATTTTCAAGCAATAAACCATCAAAATATATAATTACCGACCAATAAAAATTGAAACAAATAGAAGAAATTGTAAATCTAAAATATGGAAAGAATTTCAGCCAAGAAGATCTAATAATTAGAATATTTAATAAAATTATCTGATAAAAGATACAAAAACTTTGAAAAATTAAAATCAAATAAAAATAAAAATTGATGAAATATCATTAACTTTTCTACTCTAATGTCTTCCAGTAAATCACGAACAAATTCAGTTTGCACTGCGAAAGTTTTTAACTGATTTANTTCCTATTTTTGCCATTAAAAACTAAAATATATTTACAAGAAATAAACCATCAAAATATATAATTACCGACCAATAAAAATTGAAACAAATAGAAGAAATTGTAAATCTAAAATATGGAAAGAATTTCAGCCAAGAAGATCTAATAATTAGAATATTTAATAAAATTATCTGATAAAAGATACAAAAACTCTGAAAAATTAAAATCAAATAAAAATAAAAATTGATGAAATATCATTAACTTTTCTACTCTAATGTCTTCCAGTAAATCACGAACAAATTCAGTTTGCACTGCGAAAGTTTTTAACTGTGCATGTTCTTCTCATCTGTTCTGTTATGTTTGATTGTCGTAAATTCAATCTCCAAGCCAAGGTCCAATTCAAACATTTAATAAATACAATATTGATTTATAACTTTTTGTTTCTCTGCAATATTTTAATGATCTGTTTATTGACTCCTAACTTTTATTGTATAATTAAAAAAATAACAATCTGGATGACACTTTGGGTTAACATGGCATCTATTGATTGGATTACTAATGATTATCAAATGAAAGGCAGAATATTGAGAAAAAAAATAATGCAGCTTAATGAAAACAAAGCATCAAAATTACCTTGTCTTTCTTTTTGATTGTTGATAATTATTAACATAATTTCTACTTTTGATTTTGTGGTGAAATCTGTATGTCTCTTGAAAACATGAATGACTTGCAGACAATAGCTATTTTTACTAGGTTTCGATTTTACTTCATATTTAAATGGTCAAATTTAGTAAATGAAAGGTAATTAAAAGTAAAAAAGCACCAACGAATAAATTTTTAATAAAACATACATGAAAATTAAGTTCTCATTCCTGAGAAATAAAATTGAGCTGAGATTGTGCTTTGTTTAAAAACCAGTGACAATAAAAATAGATATTAGAGGTGTGTCGGTATAACAGCTGTCCCTAATCATTTTTTCCATCAGAACTTAGAGTCGCTTCATTACTATTCGTCTGTGATTTTCACAATATACTTTTGTACCTAAATCAGAAACCCATTTCCAATCTAAGTAACATGTTACTTATAATGAAGTACCTCCAGAAGGATGGCTAAAGTTCATACCGAGAAACTCGTGAATGTGGCGTAGTCCTTTCAGAGAAAGGGCTAATCTTCGAACCGAAAACCTCTCTGATGTTAAGCTGCAGGTTTATCTATTCGGTAGCTTTTGTCTAAAGTAAATTTTCATTAAAAAAATCGATATTAAATATTCATTTACAAGAAGATCAAGAGTTTGATCAGACGATGTTAGCTCTTTCACAGGTGGAGGAGCTGAAAGGGGATTTTCCAAAGTTGGGTACAGGTCCTTTTCCTTAAGGTAATAATTCAACCCAAAATTTTATTGCAACGAATTGCTGAAATTTTCTAGTTTCTCTAACGATATGACTGGGCTATCGTCCCTTCCCAAAAATTACTTTACTTTGTATTCTCCTCTTCTTCTAATTTTTTTTGCTTTTGCTACTACTAGCACTACTGCTATTATTATCACTACCACTAAATCTACCACTGCCATTACTACTAATACTACTGTTACTACTAATACTACTATTACTACTACTATTACTACTCCTACTATTACTACTATTATTACTACTACTACTACTACTACTACTACTACTACTACTACTATTAATACTATTACAACTATTTCTACTACTCCCATTACTACTACTACTACTACCATAACTACTACTACTGTTACTAGTACCATTACTACTACTATTAATACTACTACCATTACCATTACTTCCACTATTAATACTACTACCATTACTATTACTACCACTATTAATACTGCTACTATTACTATTACTACTACCATTACTATTACTACTACTATTAATACTACTACTGTTACTACTATCACTACTACTATTAATACTACTACTGTTACTACTACTGTTACTACTATCACTACTACTACAACCAATACTACTACTATTAATACTACGACTTCGACTACTATTACCCTACTGCTGTTATTAGTACTATTTTCGGTATCATTACTTCTACTGTTACCGTTTATGCTACTTTATTTCTTAGAAAGCATTACTGCTGATCCCTTCGTCTTGTATCATAGCTCTAAATTACTTTAGTTGGTGTTTTCTACTAAGGTTTATTTCAACGTAGCTGGATTTAGGACCTCGTTATTGTATAAGTTTTCTGTACAGATCTGTACAGAATAATCTTCAGCGTTTATCTGTCAAACAATATTTCGATAACACTGAGGTTTGACTGCATTTAGATTATGTTATAGATGGTACATGGAATGCAGTAGTCTGTAGGACATCTCAATTTGACCTTGAGTTGACGAAACGAAAATGACATAACTTCTTAACTTCTCAATTACGTATAGCTTAGTAAAACTCAGCATATAAATCTTTCGTAGTATATACCAATGGAAGAAATAACAATTCCAAATGAAAATTAATGTCTGTTTTAACTGAAAAAAGGTATATAAAGCCATAGGCGTTTGTATTATTAGTTAATATTAGTTAATGTGAGCCTTTTTTTAGGTATTCAAACAGATTGACACTTACTTTCAACTTGTAAAATTTGGACACATTTTTTGTCCAGTTGTTCTTCAAAACCAAAATTTTGGGTTCCTTTGAAAACATGAAAGTTTCATGAAATGTTTACACACACACACACACACACACACACACACACACACACAATATATATATATATATATATATATATATATTAAGATATATGAAGTCATTTTTTCCTCATTTTTCAAGAAACTTTTTGTTGACCAACCCCAGTAAAGTACCGTATTTTCTCTTATCAACGCCATCTCCAAGGTTCCAGTGCTAAATTATTAGAACTTGACACAGAAAGGAACTTCTTTTCAGATTTAACTGTGTGAATCGGAAGAAGCGCAAGTCTTCTGAAAAGCATAAACAAGCGTAAAGTCTCNTCCAACAGGTTGGGTTCCTTTGAAAACATGAAAGTTTCATGAAATGTTTACACACACATACACACACACACACAATATATATATATATATATATATATATATATTAAGATATATGAAGTCATTTTTTCCTCATTTTTCAAGAAACTTTTTGTTGACCCCAGTAAAGTACCGTATTTTCTCTTATCAACGCCATCTCCAAGGTTCCAGTGCTAAATTATTAGAACTTGACACAGAAAGGAACTTCTTTTCAGATTTAACTGTGTGAATCGGAAGAAGCGCAAGTCTTCTGAAAAGCATAAACAAGCGTAAAGTCTCGTTTATTGGTCATGTAGAACAAAACAAAGGACTCACTAATCACTTAGTAACTGGTCCTGTGTATGGGAAGCGAAATTGAGAAGAAAAAAACCGGCTGGGCAGATAGGAAGAAGAACATCACGGATTTGTCAATGCGTCAAGCGGTGAGATATGAGCAGGATTGTAACGACTGAAGATAGAAGTGCAACGATAAGTCGGCCAATTGACCCTTGCGCTACCTGATAACTGCACTATTTAACTTCTAAGGTTCTGGAGCTAAAAATTAAAATTTAGAGTAAAAGCTAGGGATTTTTTCAGAATATAGTGTATTAAGTTTATCAAAGATAACTTCCATTATATGATGAATAATCTAGATCAACGTCTACTAGTAAATAAATCTTTGTCCGATTTGTGACAAGTTCTGAGCGTCAAGTCACGAGTTAAATAAAAAAGACACTCAGAGATATAGTTTTCGCAAACTTTTATCCTGAATAAATAGTAGCCTTTTGCAAGCACAACTCACATTACTTGACCAATTCATGAATACAACTGAACCCTTTGATTAATACAATATCTCCATGTAAACACACATGAATTCTGTCTTTAAAAAAATTCTTTTGTGTGAAATATAAATTGCTTCCGTCTGACAATAACAAATAGCACAGTTCACGTAAAACCAATTAGCCTTTTCAAGATTGATTTGGGAAGTAAAACGGTGTTTATCTTCCTACATACGCACTGCAATGAACGGTGGTTGCTATCCATGGGAGAAAACAATATGAATGAAAAAAAACAACATGGATAAGAGGCTAAGTAAAAAAGGAGTGTCCGCGAATAGCAGTATGACTTTAAATTTTGCTTGGGAGATGAAATGAAGAGAGAATTTTGAACTTGACCAAACTCCCCAGGAAATTAATTTCTTGAAAGAGGCTAGACCACAGGCATATTTGTTTTTAAATGGAGGTCGCAGCAACAGAGCTACAGCCAATATTTTGATTGCATTTCTTCCTTTTGTAACAACGCTTAATGATTTATCATTTAGATCTATCAATTGATTTTTAAAAAAATCGATCAAAGACGTTTTAAGCAATGAAATAGGTCAAACTCATTTGTCTTGGTTGAGAACTATTAACCAAAAATCAATATGTGGTCTCATTAAGGAGTTCAAGCTCACAAGTCATTACACACTCAATGGGATTAGGATGTTTGTTTTTCCGCTTAGCATCTGGATGGGTACACCGCCACAGTGAATTTTTCATAATATAGTATTGAAAAGCCAAAAGATTTAAATTAAATATTAATTTCAAGATATGGCATACTATCAAATAAGATACATTAGTATTCTCGATAACAATATTCTGTAAATAAGGCCTCTTTAACAAATTCATCTAATGATCAGAGTTACTTCATAGTCTTAAGTAATTATATTTCATATTCAAAGTAATTATTGAAACCAAGCTGAGTTTAGAAGGTAAATTACGGTGAAGATGTCAATTATATTTGCCACAGTATATTGGCTTGTTGTTATTGTTTAACATATAAGAAAAAAGTAGAGTATTTCAATTTCATTTACTTTCCTTAGAGCCGAGTAAAAGATAATTCTCTTTATTGATATTTAGATGCAAATTTTAAATCATTAAGCTATTACTTATTGGTGTGACAAAGATCCATAAGTAAGTCTAATACCAGATTATTTAACCTTCCTTTGTCTTCTTTATGTTCTCTTTGTTTTATTTTATATAAAATGATTATTTTCAAGAGAAAGGAGACATATTCATACTCATACTTATTTAAATTCTTTCCTGGTTTTAACATTGTACTTATTAGCTTTCAGCGCACAGAATAAACAGTAAGAGCAGTTGCATTTTATGTATTCTATATAATCACTGATATTCTAATACTATATAAATATTAATAACAATAGTAATAATAATAATAATTATTATTACTATTATTATTATGATTATTATTATAGTTGTTGCTGTTGTTATTATCTCATTTTTACAATGTGTGTCTGGCTGTTGTTCTCGCTGCATTTTTATGCTGATAGGCGAATCATAACAAATGACCATGGGCTAACAGAATTTCCTCTTTTTCTTCAAAACTCCAGTACTTTCAGCAATTATTCTAGGAGTTCCTAATAACGCAATCTTATGAAGCACTCCAAAGTTACAGCAAATCTCAAGCTTTCCAACCCACTTCTCAAATCCTTTCGTCGCGCAACCCAGAGCTCCTATCACAATAGGTACCATTTCTACTTTCTTCAATGTGCACAANAATTATTCTAGGAGTTCCTAATAACGCAATCTTATGAAGCACTCCAAAGTTACAGCAAATCTCAAGCTTTCCAACCCACTTCTCAAATCCTTTCGTCGCGCAACCCAGAGCTCCTATCACAATAGGTACCATTTCTACTTTCTTCAATGTGCACAACCTTTTTATCTCACTTTTAATAATAATTAAAATAATAATAATTTATTATTATTATTATTATTATTATTATTAATTTTAGTAGTAGTAGTAGTAGTAGTAGAAGTAGTAGTAGTAGTAGTAGAAGTAGTAGTAGTAGTAGTAGTAGTAGTAGTAGTAGTAGTAGTAGTAGTAGTAGTAGTAGAAGTAGTAGTAGTAGTAGTAGTAGAAGTAGTAGTAGTAGTAGTAGTAACAGTAATAGTAGTTGTAGTAGTAACAGTATATACTATCCGCAATACAAGGCGCGTAGCAACCAGTAAAGAGACGATGGTTACACTCCACATCTAAAGGTTATTTTGACAAAATTCAATTCTCCAAAAATATCCTTCATGATATTTTGAAAGCTTGCTGGTGAGCAAACAAATCCGTAAGTCATACTCCTGTAAGCAAACTGCTCAAATGGAGTAGATATTGTTGTATACTTACGACTCTCAGGAGTTAGTGTTATCTGATGAAATGCATCTTTCCTTTCCCAACACGGGAAAGCAGTTCTTCCTGACTAGACAACGGGTACTTTGAACACAGCAACTGCTTGTTCACTTGTCTAGCGTCTGTTACCAACCTAATTTTTCCATTTTTTCTCGTACAAACTACTATTGGGGAACTCCACTCACTACAGCTCACTTTTTCTAATATGTCTGTTTCAACTAGTTTGTCCAATTCTGCTTTTACTTCACTATGTAAGTCCTCTGGTAACCTACGACTACTAGCACAGACTGGTACTGCCCCTTCCTTAGCTCTAATGGCATGCTGGCTGCCCTTCATACACCCCAGCCCTTCAAAAACATCGGAATAAGCTTTTATCAATTTTTCTGGTCAGTCGCTATTTGATTTCACTGTACCTCTTAGCCTACTGTTGCTGTCTTGCCCATGTGATGTCACCATACTGACAATCTCCTCCCCCAGAGTAATACTAATTTGCAGTTGGTCTAACACGTCCCTACCTAATAAGCACGTACCATTATCAACAACTAAAAACGTATGTTAATACTCAACATTTCTAACTTTAAAACACAACTCAATACGCCCATATACCACAACATTATTGCCATTCTAATCAATCAAGGCAACAGTACTTGGCTCAATCAGTGCAGACAATCCTGCATTATCTACAACACTACGGTTAATGCGGCAACGACCGGAACCAGTGTCTAGCAAAAAATCAACAGTGGTGCCTCTTATGCAAACGGGCACAAATATACCTTTCCTACGCCTAGTCTCAGATAGGGTAAATACCTTACTGCTATTTCTGAAGCTTGGGCCTTTACCAGCACTACTAGTAGTGTGTTTCTTCGGGCTCTTCACCTTACAAAACCTACTACCTGCAAAATGTCCTAAAATCTTACATGTATTGCAAATACCATTACGAGCGGAACACACTGGGGACCTGGCAACATGGCATGGCTTCAAACAACCAAATCAACGCAGCTCTCCGCCCTTAACCCTGCTCTTATAAGTAGAGGAATTCTGTACCTTACATATACTGCCTGTGACGCTACTTTTCAAATTACTAATATTACTAGAAGTTCGCAAAATTAGTTTCCCACATAAACTCACCAAGTCTCAAAAGCTCTCGTACTCACATAGCAACACTTCGTTTTTTATGTCTTCTGGAAGTCCATGAACTATGATTTCCTCCTTCGAACTTCGAGGGATCGTCTGAGAAGTAAAATCGTACTCCATCCAGCAATTTCATTTTGTTATCGTTGAGGCCTTCAGACTGTCTCAGTTTCCAACCGAGGAACTCGAGCATTTTCTGTTCCGCCATCTCTGAGGAGAATCGCTTGCCTAATAAGTTGCACAGTTCGTCGTATGTTCCTCTTTCAACGTCGTACTCCAAGCGGATCACCCGAATTTCCTTTCCTTGGAGGTAACTAAAAAGTACGTTCCGTTTTTCATCATCAAGTGTTACCTTAAGAACTTGAAGAAAAATGTCGAACACATTCAGATAATTCTTCACATCTAATTCTCCGCCGTACGATGCAGGCTTGTTGTAGATTCCTCTCATGATTTTGGTGGCCATTTGTTTACTGAAATATTACAAACTCTTTCTGGTCCACAGTATAGTATTTCCAATACAAAGTGCGTAGCGATATAACAGCAATCCAGCAGTAAAGAGACGATGGTTACACTCTACACATACAAGCGAGGTGCATCTGTCTTTCTTCTCCTGAATACAAATAAATCACTCTCTTATATACATAATTTTTACACTCAAGGTTAATTTATCCATTACATCATCATTCCAAACTAAAAGACATTAAGTAAGCACTCTTGAGTGACCCATAACTCTTAGGAATTTGCGATTACACAATTAATGGGATACTAGCTATGTCAACAATGCTAAACTGTATGACAACAACAGTTCGTGTCTTGCACAAGTTTTCATGGTAACCATACACGTCACAGTAGTAGTGCTGTAATAGTAGAGGTGTTAATGGTATTAGCAGTAGTAATAGTAGTAGTAGTTTTAGTAGTACTAGAGGTAGAAGTAATACATTTCTTGGTAGTAGCAGTGGTAATAGTAGTAGTAGTAGTAGTAGTACTAGTAGTAATGATAGTAATGGGGGTCCTGGTAGTAGAACCAGCGGTAGCAATAGTAGTACTAGTAGTGGTAGCTGTTTTCCTAAACGTGGGGTTGTAGTAGTAGTAGAAGTAAAAAAAGAAGTAATATAGGAGTAATGGTGGTAGGAATGTTTTATCAGTTGCAGTAAAAATAATAGTAATCATTGTTTAAAAAGTAGTAATAGTAGTAGTGGTAGTAATGGTTGTAGTAGTAGTAATTGTTGTTGCTGTCGTTGTTATTGTAAATGTAGCATTAGCAATTGTAGTAACAGTTGTTATTTTAGTAGTAGTATTAGCAGTGGTGAAAGAAGCAGTAGTAGTAATTGTTGTTGCTGCTGCTGCTACTGTTGTTTGTTTTTGTTGAAGTATTTGTTGTTGCTGAAATAATAACAGCAGTAGTAGAAGTAGTACCAATAAAAGTTACAGTAATATTGGTAATTGTATTAGTTGGAGTTGTTATTGTTAACATAATGGTTGTAGTAGTTGAAATTATTAATAATGGCAGCAATAAATGTAATGGTAGGATTAGAAGTAGCAGCGGTACTTCCAACAGGAATAATGGTATTGGTAATAGTATTAATAGCAAAATCAATAGTAATAATACCAATGATTGTGATTGCTGTGATTTTGGTAATATTAGTATTGGGTGTAGAAATAGGAGAACCATCATAAGTTGTATTGATATTAGGTGTTTTAGTCGCAGCAGGAGTAATAGTGATATAAATAACAGTAAACGGGAAACTACTGGTGACTTTGCATTAGTTACACTTTTAAAAATGGTTGTAGCAGTAATAGAAAAGCTAGAATTATGGCTAGTAAAAGTTATACTAGTGTTAGTCGCACAAGTGGTGGAATCAGAAGTTAAAAAATAACAGGTCTCCACTAATAGATTTCTAATCCTGGTTTGTACGACACCCGTATTCATGTTTTTGCGGAATTTCTTACTTACAACGTGAAATTTTATATTCTACGTTATATTTAGGCTAAACATACATTTGTTACGAACGTTTCACTACATTTTCGTCAATAAAGACAGCTGATCATTTGATTAAATCAGAAACATTTATAGTCTTGTCCTCTTTGCTAAAGCTACCATAGAAAGTTGACAGGCATCTGTCGAATAGATGCTGGTTCTTATTTGTTTCCAAATTGTTGATCCTGGACAAGAAGCAAAAATCTAATTTGTTTTAAAGTTGTCCGGCTGCTTGGCTATGGTTTCTTTTCTAGGTAGACTGCATTAACAAATTCTTTTTTTTCTTTTTTTTTCTTTTTAACGGCAATTTCCCCAAGCAATTGGGGCTCAGACGATGCCCTTCAGAGGGACTTTTGATTTGACTGTGAGAAATGTCTTGGCCGGATGCCCTCCTCGACGCCAATCAATGGCTTTTTCTTTTGTAAAGTTCGGAATTCTCCTCGCAAGCTTGGGAAATCGAACCCGGAACCTCTGGTTACTGTGCAACTGCACTAACCATTAAGCCACGGCTCCTGCATTAACAAATTCTATTGATGCCTTAATGAGCCGATCAATATCTGCCCGGCTTCTCCAATGCGATAGGCTACGTGTTGCACGTGATAGTACATCTAATTTACCAGCTATCAAGTTCTGCGATTTCCAGATGGAAGCCAAATCTACTATGTAGTATTGTAGCATCTTTTTCAACCACAAAAACCAAAACAATATCATCATTTTATCAAACTTTTTACTAATTTTCTTCCAATTTATTTTCTTAATATAAGAGTTTATTTTTATGATTGCTTTAGCACATTCTCGGACTTTTTTATACAACTGTGTGCATGCTAGGTTGACAATATTAACGCGCTCTAGATTCTAGACTCCAAACTCCAGACTCTACACTCTACACTCTACACTCTACACTCTACACTCTACACTCTACACTCCACACCCTACACTCTACACTCTACACTCTACACTCTACACTCTAAACTCTTCACTCTATCCTATAGACTGTGTAGTATGCACTAAGTACTATGTACTGTAATGAAATAAACAATGGTATAGGTAAGAATGTTTTTTCTTATTATGTAAGCAGCAAGATAAGTGATTGAGATGAAAATGTTGTAATAGGGCCGTGGCAGGATAAAATAAATGTTCAACATCACAATACAATGCGCTTGAATCTTGGTGCCCGATAAGAAAGTAAATTTTTTATTTTTATTCTCATTGAAATCTCTCGCTTTGATGTTTTGTTGTTCATGTTGGAAAATCAGTGCACTACATTACAGGACGTGTTTCTCATTTAATTAGTGGCCGAACTTTGGTTTTCAATTCATAGGAAACTCTGCTTTTGACTCCATGGTATAATTAAAATATAGACTGGACAAAATTTGTGCTATCGTTGCTATTGACAATGATGTAAATTTCACCAATTTATCAAGTTATTGGAGTAGAACCTACGACACTTGATGTCTAATAAATGGTTATTAGGAATTCATTTCTTTTAAGAGGTCGACATAAGTAAATCTATTTCAAATCAAGTACTTATAGACTGTTAATTTAGGGAAACACGTGGGAAAAGGGAAGATAAGAGGTAAGGTAAAATAAAGATGCTGCGGGTTTTGTTCTGTATTTGACTTAGATGAAAACGACTTAAGGCAGATATCAGAACCTAAGTGGGTGAATTAATAGCAGGGAATAATTGAAGTGGCGTACGGTGGCATGGATGTATGATTATAGTAAAGGTGATAAACCTGTAACGAGAAGGTTGAGATTAGCCAGTGAAAGGCCTAGGGTCCAGGACGTAACAAAGATTCAGGTAAAAGAATGAAAGATTTGTTGAAGATGAAGAGAGAAACAAGTAATGATGGAAGCAACATACTAGAGTGGACGACTTCTTTTGAGAAGAGGAAATAGAAGAGAGAGAGAAAGAGGTGGAGTAAAAGAGGAAGAAGGGAAAGATTGAAAATGAAATTTTGAAACATTTTTTTTACTAGTATCTAAATTGCTTCATCGACCTTTAATATTAGTATTGTTCTGCTCATTTTGTGTTAAATACAGATAAAAGTAGTGAGCATTTTCTTTTATATCTAAGATCATACCTTTACGTCCAAGTACATATATTATAATTTGTATCCTTCAGTCAGGGATGAGTTAGGATCTATATGTTTCCTATGCACTTTATAATGTTAGTTTCTCATTGCTTGGGTACCGTGTAATAAGTACCTCTCTACACGGCCTATGGACGAAGTGGACGTAATGAGGCTAAGGGTCTAAACTCAAACTAGAGCCTACTACGTTGACCTTTCGCACAGGGAGCCTTTCGCACAGGGAGCATCTTTGCTACGGCAACACCAATTTTCTTCTGGGATCACCAAAATTTTCTTAGGGTCCAAAACACCAACTGTTGGCTCTAGGTTTCGAGCAATAGAGCAATAGAGCAAAGGTTTCAATTAATATCTAATCATTAATATTCACAAATCAGGACGTTGTAATACCCTACAACAAACTAAGAAATTGTTAAGAAATAAGAATGAAATATTTACTATAATTGAGGTGGAGTGTTGCAGTAAAATAAATAACTAGAAATTAGTCATTCCTTATGAATTATTTATTCACCCACTTCGACTTAAAGCAATGACAAGTGTTATGCGGATCACCACAAAACTACAAATTTTGATAGCAGAGAAATAACCATAGAAAATTAAAGCGATTTAAAGGATGACGAATAGTATTTAATTATTAGTTTGAGGTTTACATACAATTATTAAGATATACTTTACCAAAGCGTAGTAGTTTAGTGGAACAAAGGAAAAACAAAATAGAAATTGAGTTTGATGCCCTTACTGATATATATAGTATACATAGTATATATAGTATATGTAGTATATATAGTGTATGTAGTATATATATAGTATGTATAGTATGTATATAGTATTTATAGTACATATTTTACAAACAATAATTGTAAATCCAAGCATAGAAGTATTTCCGTACTTGCTGTTCATAACGCTGATTTAACGCTAACAATTAGAATTCTAAAATACAATATAATTAATATTGTAAAATGTAAAGTATATGTTATCTATATATACTTTATATTACAAGAACTATAACATATGTGAGCATCCAACTGGATTTCAAATCAGAGCCTAAGTATATAATAAGCACATAATATACTGCCTATGCTATCACGTTTTTGTTCTCAATCATACTATTTGGAATTATATATACTTGTATCAATATTTCGAAAGATTTCTATTATGGAAAATCTTATCCCAATCATTGATATAGGAGTAAGCCTCCCACAGAATGGCCACTTCCCTTGCAAGACAGGATCAACTTATCTTAATTTACATGATGGATAAGGAAATATGTGAAAATGGTATTGAAAGGAAAGTTTTGGAAAGGTAGTCGTTGTGATGGTAACTTTACTGCCACTTTGTATATATTCATATATATATATATATATATATATATATAAATATTTGTGAAATATTGTGTATTCGTATAAAAAAGTACTCAATGCATATAGCGGAGCAATAAAAGAATAGATAAAACACGAAAAATATGAACTGTGATTGCAAATAATAGTTTCACGATATTTCGATCATCAGGCAATAATGCTACAAATACAGTACAAGCTTTTTATAAACAAAAAAAAGTAGGCGGCTCATCAAAAATAAAAATTACAGGTGGTAACGTATTACAATGTGTTAATATTCTGGTAAACGAAGAAAGAAAGGAAGTCCCATGTGGATACGGTTTAAAATAACTAAAGAGTGATTTACTTTCAAACTGGGTAAATAGGTGTTCGGCTGTTTGATCAGGAAAGGAGGTCCCATATATATGTCCCATATATAAATATACATATATTGTAATCCCGTGTTTTAATAACATTAAGTGCTCAATGTGTATAGCAGAGGATACAGAAGGTGAAACACGAAGATTAGGAATAGTTATCGCCACTCCTTTATTACGCTAAATTAGACCACGATCTAAACAAGCTACATTAAATTAAGCCACGTTATATTAAGCCTTCTTTTTCGAACTACGCCTATTGACTGTCATCAAATAAGTCGCGCTCCAAAGGATGAACTAAAAGTGAAGTGACAGAGGAAAGGGAGTCATAAAAAAGACGTTTCAAAACAGAATGTGAAATCACCCATTGGTTTATTAGATCCCAGACTCTAAACAAGGCAACTTACTCATAGGGGTCCATTGTTATTTTCTGATCATAACGGACTTTTTGGATGGCATCAGTCATTCCAGCAGATCGAAACACAGAATTTATGAATTTTTGCCCATGCGTCGGCTTGAAAAAGTCCATAACTTTCTCCAAGGTTTCGAAATAAAGCGGCTTCAGGAGAGACAACATTAATCCACTTCTGTGGTGGTAACATCTTTCGCTGGATCGTTAAATAACAGTTACGTATCGACTGATGTCAAATAATTACAGAATTTGTGTATATCTCTTTTTCTGCTTGCTTCTTTTGTTGTTAAATTCAGTGGCTGTAACCAATGTAAATTGTTAGGTATTTTTTCCAAATTTACAAGATTAAGCAGCATTATTAACTAAGGCGCGTTGAATTAAGTCTGTCTCTTCAAATGCGGCTTATTAAAGTAGCAATTCTAATTTAGCATAATAAGGTAGTACTTTCACTATATGTATATATATATATATACTCAATCTGCAGACAGTACTGTTTCGCCCTTTGTGGGCTCGTCAGTGCAGCACAGAGCTTCTGAGAAATAACTCTCTGGCCATGTGGGATCCTGCCAGAGTGCTCAAACTAAGCATGCGCAGTGAGCATTGCATTACGCTATATATATATATATATATATATATATATATATGTTTACATGCATATCTTTTTGTGCAAGTATTTATGTATACATATATGCATATAATAAAGTAAAAATAAAGAAACAAATCGAATATTGATTTTTTTTGTTTTTAATAAAAATATTTTATCGCCATGAGCAACTTTATCAGGCAAAATTTATCTGCTGAAACAGTTAAACGAAAATTTAATGCTTGACACGTTGGGTAGTGGTATTAGAAGCAATAAAAAGACAAACGATTACGTTTGAAAACAGGGAGCAAATTCTAACTCGGTGTAGTTGGATAAATTATAAAAAAAATAAATCAAACAATATTCTCATTTGTTTTCATTTCTTTGCTTTTTCTTCACTCAATCTATTGTACCAAATAGTTAGTAAGATAGGTAGATAGGTAGATAGGTAGATAGGTAGATAGGTAGATAGGTAGATAGGTAGATAGGTAGATAGGTAGATAGGTAGATAGGTAGATAGGTAGATAGGTAGATAGGTAGATAGGTAGATAGATAGATAGATAGATAGGTAGATAGGTAGATAGGTAGATAGATAGATAGATAGATAGATAGATAGGTAGATAGATAGATAGATAGATAGATAGATAGGTAGATAGATAGATAGATAGATAGATAGATAGATAGATAGATAGATAGATAGATAGATAGATAGATAGATAGATAGATAGATAGATAGATAGATAGATAGATAGATAGGTAGATAGATAGATAGATAGATAGATAGGTAGATAGATAGATAGATAGATAGATAGATAGATAGATAGATAGATAGATAGATAGATAGATAGGTAGGTAGATTGATGTGTAGATGTGTAGATCGATAGTTGTTTCCCAAAGCTTTTTGCTATTAAATTTTTAATACACTTATATCCTTTTACAGGTATACACTCATCAGTAAAGGAGTTGAGCTAACCCAATCACTTATTGGACACAACCTTGATAGTAACACCTGGCATACGTTACAGATATTACGAATACAAAGATTAACGCAAATACTACTTGATTCAAAACATGAAAAAACAGTGTTATTACCAGGCGTTTCAACAGAACTTCACCTTAATGAAGCTGTTTACATTGGTGGTGTTGGAAAATACTTCTCAAGCAAGCAAGTACATAAAAGTGAGCTATTAAACTTCTCGGGATGTCTAAGAAACGCTGAAGTAGATAACAGAAGACCGTTTGATCAACTAGAGAGACATGATGGAAAAGTTGTTGTTAACGGAAGATATTCCTACAAATGCCAGAAACAGGAGTTTTCTCCTTTTGAATTTACTACTCTTACATCAAATATTGAGCTTTTAAATATACCAACCAGTGTTAATCAAGATTTTGTGATCAAGATAATATTTCGGTCCTTTTATTCAGAAGGAGTTCTTTTATTTGCAGAGGGAAATAAATGTCACATTTTCTTGGGAATGCACAATGGTCGGGTTCAGATGGAATTGAGTCAGGATGAATTACTGACTGCCAAAGTTGAAAACCCGACTGAAACATCCAATGGTTTATGGCATCATGTTTTAGCTACTGTTACAAACAGTGCTATCTTTTTGAAGGTAAATGATGGAACAAGACTCAGTGCATCTCTTGCAAAAATTTCATTAGGATATGATTGCACTTCACCTAAAATGATTAAAATAGGGGGAGGTGCCGACAGAATCTTTAAAAAAGGTTTTGTCGGTTGCTTTAATCTCTTGCAAGTAAATGATCTTGTGATTAATGTCAAAAATGAAAGTCAAGGTAAAGCTCAGGATGTGAGACTAGATGGTTGCTTTTTAGATGACAAATGTTTTCCTAATCCTTGCAAAAATAATGGACGCTGTACTCAAAATTGGCAAAGTTATAGCTGTGATTGTTCAATGACAACATTTTACGGAGAGCATTGTGATATACTGATATATAAAGAGACTTGTGCTTCTTACGCTAGTATGGGTTTAAGTCATCCTTCTTATTGTCTTCTCGACTCAGATGGAACAGGAGATCTGGAACCGTATACAACTCTTTGTAATTTTACTGATCATCGTGAAGCAGTGACGATCATTCATCATGATCGTGAGAAAAGAATTAAAGTTAGTGACGGAAACGAGGAATTTCAGAGTTATGCAATTCATATTATGAATTATGAGTTGAGTATGGAAAAAATAAAGGCCTTGATTAAAAAAAGCAAGTACTGTAGGCAATTTATCTTATTTGAATGCTATAATGCAATGTTGCTGAATGCCCCGTCTGGACCAAGTAATGGCGGCTGGAGGTCAAGAGATGGCAAAATTAAAACGTATTGGGGTGGTGTACAAGCAGGGAATGAAGGATGCAAATGTGGTCTAACCCAAAGTTGTGCTGATAGAAATAAGCTGTGCAACTGTGATTCCATGAATAATCGCTGGGCAGAGGATTCAGGCTACCTTACCGATAAAGAAACACTACCTGTCACTCGACTACAGTTTACTAACATCAACGAGGGATTTGGGTATGTGGAATTAGGACCACTTGAATGTTATGGAAATAGTGATGAAAAAAAAGAAATAGAAGCCCTATCCTCTGATATTTTACCTAAAGTTTGCATTAGTGTAACAACCAAAGAATACGTCACTGCAAACGAAACTTTGGTGAATTGGGTATCACCTGTGCGCTCACCACCAACTAATACCCCTAGAAACAAGCCTTCCTCAAAAACCGGTTTTACCTTTTCCGACCCCAATGACCCAACCTTGTATCCAAGAACGTCACTGGATGGAGGACCGGCGTCAACCATGGTATCATTTACACGGTTTGGCACTGGTATACCGAGAGAGACAAGCTTTAGTAAAGACAGTGATCAACGTAGTGTTCAACAACCCCGGAGCCTATCGATACTTGAAATATTACTGATAGCATTTGCTGCACTAGCCGTGTTAGTTTTGGTTACAAAATTTATTATTATCCGGGGTGTTTCGTATATAAGAAGGCAATATCAAATAAAGAGACTCTGTAATAACCATGATAAACATTACAACACGGAGTCAGAAAGGTCACTTCGATCGGATCAAAGTGAGGTTAACTTACCAAAGAAAGCACCAAGACGAGGTTTAAGTGCTTATTGGGTTTAATAAAGGAAAGGAATGTTTTGTAAATGGAACTCTTCTTATTTCCAAATGTATTCAATGCCAAGAACAGAAATTACAGGGGAAGAAACTCACACAAGCCCTCTTGCATTAGGTTAGTATTACCTGGATACTAGGCTTTTCAAAGAGGTCATTCGTTTACTATAGCTTACGTTTTAAGAAAGAAAATCGATGTTCTGACAGCAACATTTATGTGGGAAATTCAAACTTTGGTTTAAACAGAAATACAAAAACATAAATTGGATGCGGTTCAAATTGTCCATTTCAACTTCTTTCACAGAGGATTTTGTCCAGTTTCTCTGTTTTAATGGAACTTATCACTGGGTGAGGACATGTTGAAAGCTGTAATATTGGAACAAATTTCTAAAGTTGGCAGACCTGATTAGATTTTAACTGTTTAAGAAATACCATTATTCCGTTACGTTATTAATGTAATATAGTAGCCATTTTCGTTTTGTTTCAATATGTTGTCGGCCAGCCTTGAAAATTTGCATGTGCAACGATTTCTGACTTTTAGTAAAAGCTATTTTCTTCTCCACGTCCTAACACGAGATGCACTAGATGTACGTGAGATATTTTTGACCATTTGACAATTGCCATTTGCCTATCAACACAATATTTCAACCTTAACAACGGAAATGTAGAAGGACAGGGATTGCTTTCAAATTGAATACACTTTGTACAAATCGGAAGTCGTCGACAAAACGTTGAAGAAATAAAGAAACTCGACGTCGGCCTCAAATTTTTAATCTCAATCGATATACTTTTTACCTGTGAGCTAAAGGTCTTCCGTATCTGTAGTAAAGTTACGAAACAGGGCTTTTTGAGATGTTGTTATGAATCCGTTATGAAAAAATGGTTGAATCAAAATCAGTAATCAGCGCATTGACGATTTACATAGAAAACGTTCTCCATCAATATTAGTGTGAACAGTCCTCAAATTAAAACGTTTGTCTTGTCATGTACTGTCTTCCGATCATGCAGTGGCTTCATAACTAGAATATAAAAGCGTACTTCAAGGATCAAAGTCGTTTTCTACAAATAGATTCACTCAGCATTGTTTTTGTCGGTTGGCTTGTACCATCTATTAAAGTTTCATTTCTATTTTTTGGGTCTTTTGGTTGTTTCTTCAGTAAAAGGTTTGTTTGGCTTGTTCGCCATGTGTATCATATTTGTCTTCTCAGCCTTCTCTGTTTTCTTTATACTATTTGTCTTTTTTTTGGTTATTTTTTCGTTAGTCTTTTTCTTGTCTTTTTGTTAGTCTTCTTTTATTTTGCTTTTTTTGTTTTGGGCTTTGTTTTTTTTTGTTTATTTTGCCTGTCTCGTATGCCTTGTTTCAATTTCCATTTCTGTTTTACATTTGTATTTTATATGTCATCCTTAGACATTTTTTACAAGAAATTCTACATTTGCTTGACAAGATAATCCTTCTAGTGGTTCCTATATCTTTTTATTAAGGAATGAAACCCGAAAACGACTGGCTATTGAACAATAAGGCCATAAGTTTAAACTCCGAGGTATCACTCATTTTCCCACTTGATCGGCCAAGGCAAGCCAACAACTCTTCTTTGCCGCATCCTCCTGTCTGCCATCAGTAAAGCTAGTTCTGCAGTGTCTCATGCCCCGGTTTTTTTTCAGTGTCTCGATGAAGATGGTCTTCGGTCTGTGTCGTCCTTGGTGTCCGAGTTTTGGCTCAAAAAGAACAGGTCGTTGTCCACAGAGTTCTGGATGGCGGTAATAGTGTCCGGTAACAAGGGATGCAGTCCAATTACTACGGCATGATTCTTTACTTGGTGTATGGCTACACAGGTGTATGTTCAGGGCCCTAAGAAGCATTTTTGTGGAAGTCACATTTAGTGATTTCTCTTGTGCTTCTGACAAGGTCCAGCACTCACATCCACAAAGCAGAATTGATTTAATAGTTGTTATGAAGAATCTGATTTTCACTGAAGTCCCATACCTTATTCCTGCTATTCAGGCCTTTCCTGGCTTGCGCTTTTCTTATGCAAATGTCATTTTCTGAATTTTCCATCCACCACGTAAGATTTAGAGGTGTGTAGTAGGATCATATCATATCGATCAAGTAAATAAAAAAGAGAGAGAGAGTAATAGCCCATTTGCCCAAGAATCAATAATTCCTTTTTCTGTTTTAATAAAAAACACTAAGGTGCTTATAAAAACTTTAAATGTATTTATTAAATGTAATTTTATTATTTCTTTCAAATTTCATTGAAAGGAAAACTGATCATGTCGAATGTAGTGTGATTTGGTAATCTGTGGGCCATGAAATAAAGAAACAAGTTCACCAGTGCCCTTCAGTGGTGATATTTATAAATAGGATGGAACTGCTGTTTGTACTGTTTGTGCTGTTTGGACAAAATGTAAATGTTCAATCTTCTATATGGTCCTTAAGAGTCGAGATAGTATTAAATTTTTACGTTTCATATTAACGACATTTTTATGGTGCTTGTATATTATTTTCTTAGCAATATATAATCTTGTAATATTGTAAAATTTAGTTGATTAATTTATTTTATTCATTTATTTACTCATTCATTTATTTATTTATTTATATGTAAAAAAGAATGTGCAAAATCAATATCTATTAATAATTTATTACGTGGCTCTAGTTTTTAGAATGAAATCGAGTCATCATTCAGATACTCTCAGTATTGTTTGTGTTTTCAGGGGAAAACGTAGTTTACTCCAACTTTTGGTGTCAACATTAAGTTTTGAGACCGTGAAGAATACAAGCCTTTGCATAAAATTTACATTTTGACTCAAAATGCATGCTGAGGTCATAAAACAGTTTTTTAGCTGACTGACATGTAGATTAAAAATAAAAATAAAACAATGAAAAATGAAGTTATTGGGCTTTTCAACGGCAGTGCTGCTAGTATAAGCATTGTGTAAAAGTAATGGCAAGTACTGTTGTTTACAGACTAGATTCTCATAGATAAATAAATTATATAAATTTTTAGTGTTCGGATTATTGATTAATAATCAATAATTATTATTATTAATAATTATAATAATAATAATTACTCATAATAATAATACTCATAATAATNTAAGTTTTGAGACCGTGAAGAATACAAGCCTTTGCATAAAATTTACATTTTGACTCAAAATGCATGCTGAGGTCATAAAACAGTTTTTTAGCTGACTGACATGTAGATTAAAAATAAAAATAAAACAATGAAAAATGAAGTTATTGGGCTTTTCAACGGCAGTGCTGCTAGTATAAGCATTGTGTAAAAGTAATGGCAAGTACTGTTGTTTACAGACTAGATTCTCATAGATAAATAAATTATATAAATTTTTAGTGTTCGGATTATTGATTAATAATTAATTATTATTATGATTATTAATTATAATAATAATAATAATAATAATAATAATAATAATAATAATAATTAGTGAGATATTTGGTATCACATTGGTAATTGGCCATTCTCTTTTCTGATATTAATATCCGTTGGATATCTTAGAAAAGATAATATTTTTCTAGTCTTACCGTACATTTCCGTTATGTAGTGTAGGGTATGAGAAAACACTTCGTGAAACACAGAGTGATTTTGAATGCTGTTTTAAAGCCAAAATGATTCACATATAATAACCCATTCCCTCACCCTATAGCGGTTTCTCTGTCTCTCTGCCATCTCTCTCCCCTCCCCCCTCTCTCTCACTCTCTCTCCGTCTCTCTCCTCCCTCCACTGTACAGTCTTATTGTAGTTTTGTTAAATTTTGGTACATTATTGTGGATTTGAATAGTGGAACTAGGGAAAGTCCTTTGCACAGCATGGTCATCACATTATAGCAAAAATGGCCAACCCATTCAAATCCAGCAATTTTATATGAAAAAGCATGTTTTGTGTGTTCTGATCTATTATATGGAAACAAATAGATTACGTTACCGTTAATTGCCCTTGCAATACACCTTACAAACATCAAGTTGGAGTCGAACTACCAAAGATATAACGACCATTTGGACACCGACAAAAGGCTGCTCGTCCAGACTCTTTTGTTGCTGTTCAGACAAGAATTTTCCTTTGAGTTCCATCCTCATCACCATTGTCACTCACAGCATCATTGGATTTATATCCAATTTGAAAAACACTTCCAAATACCTTGAGTATTTTATTCCCCTTAAGATCGTTTTTGTTTTTCGTATTTATTTTGGGTTTTTTTGTACTTTTATTGTATGCTTATCTAGAACTTCACTAAGGCACTTGAGAATCTCTTGCAGTTGGATGCTCTATAGGATGACTAGAAAAGGCAAATTTTTGAAAGAGATTCTAAAGTGCAGTGTCCATTTGTGTTGATCATTTTTCCACCATTTTTCTATCAATAAAATTTTCTGGAAAAATATTTAAAAGGCGAGACATTAACTCGATATCTTGTACTAGGGTATAGATTCCTTACTTACTTCAAACTCCCATGACACACCTTTATCTTATGTTACTTTTGCCATGTCCTCTATTCCGCCAAGAGAAGGGACTAAATAAGTGAGAAAATTATAATGGGTAGATGCCTTATCAAACTCAAATCATGAAGTGAAAAATATGCTTGCAACATGTTGGGTCAAACGAATCTTTCACTTTCAAAAGAATTTATATAAGAATGTAGCACTTATACCAAGTCCAGTCCAAACATATTTTTCACTTCTCTACAATATCAAATGCGTTTAAACGACTGTCTATGGCTTTTATGGGGCATGCTTTACCATCTGAACTATTGGCGCCATTCTCTTAACCAGACCATTTTGCAATCACATTATAATTAACAGAGCCCCACTCAAGAAGTAGTCAGATACGGTTGTGAAAATGGTTAATTTGCTTGGATGGTACTTAAAACTCAGATGGTCAACTAAAAATCAACACCCTTACACATATACCGGGGGGAAAGGGTTTTTTGCAGAAATTATGGGGTCGTGATGAAGATGGGCGTTAATGCATTAATTATGCATCAAAGGTAAAATGGACAGTGAAATCCCTAACGAAATAGGGCACATCCCATTTTATATATCCATGTTTTTTGTAGTATTTTAATTAATGCAACGTTATAAAAGTGTAGGAAGTCACTTGTATAAGGCTTTCATATTACTGATTATAGATTTTACTGTAATTTTAAAACGTATTGCATAGATTAGTCTTGAACCTTACTACATAAATTAGTCTTGAAATAAATTTATTGGCTGAAATATTTGAATAGTTAAATCATGCATAATTACAAATGGGGTTTTCCTATTACTTGTAGATGTCAGTGATCCATCTTTCTTTTTTCAAGCCAGTAGTATCTTAATTTGAAATGATTGGTAACTATTTATTGATAAGTCTTTATGACATTTAATTGTTAAAATTAGATCTGCGTGTGAAAATTAATTACACAATTGTAAAATTATTTCTGAATAAAATTACTGCATAAAATTGGCAGCTGTTCTATTTATTAACAAGTATTAAATAATGTAAATAATCTTTTGTAGATTGTCAATTACAAAAGAAAGACATGAAGTAAGTAATGTGCAATTTTACCTCGTGAATATGCTTCGACGTTTGCAGAACACTTTGTTCTTCTCGTTTTCTTTAACAGATTTTTCTAAGTTTTCTTCCAATCAAGAATGTGCCTTGCACGCAGATCGATCCTTAACCGTATAAACCAGACCAGTTTACAGGGTGTAAGAGACATGATTTCGAAATTTTGGTTATGAAATACATCAAATTACTGTATAGTCACTTGATATTGGGTAGTAGGTAGTAGGCATTTATTAAAATTTTTCCTCTGCCAACCGAACAATTTATTGAGCCATAAGTATCGTTTATTGTTAGAGCGCGCATCGAGGTGGGGGAGGGAGTGGAATAGTTTTGAGAAATTAATAAACAGGTTGTATGCTTTATTAGGGACTTAAAAGTACCATACTGTATTATGGTATTTCATTTGTTCCTTAATTGTGATGTTTTATGCTTGCATGTACATCGGATAGCAAATAAGAGACTTGTATTCAAAAGTATTTATCGAACACCTTAGGCCCGGTTTTAAGAAACTTCCGGCAAGCGTTTACATAAAACGCTACCCAAGCAATCGGGACTGCGAAAACAATGGCTAAGATCAACAAATCCGAAGAAAGATTCCCGCTACTGCTAAACAAGAATCGTTTTCTGAGTTCATGAAAATAATCTTAGAAGTCAAGGAAAAAGTAATTTATCATGCTTAAAATGCATATTTAGTAACTGCGTACATGATATAAACTAGTAAAAAGAGTGCTTAACATACGGCATTCTGGTTCAACTTATTTGAGCCTCAGGAAAATGGACATCCCTGTCATTTACAGTCCCCGTGTCGCCCTTTGGCAAGTCAAACCACCATGCCAGGCACCTGGGCTACGGAGCCTTCATCCTGTTTTCCCGTCCTTCCTGAGTAGGGGCGGAGCACCCTTCAGCGTAGGAACTTCCATTTAGGATGTCACGGCCAGGGACAGACATTCACTGCCTTGTGAGTAGGTCCTCAGATCAAAGACTAGGCACACGGCCTATAACTGTGGTTAGCGCCAGGAAGGGCATTCGGCTGTAAAAAACTAAACTGCAAAATGTTTATCATGAACGATGGCAAATAATGTAAATATCATAGAGGATCGGTCGCGGCTCGGGTTAACAATGACCGTTTTTATCTCGGAGACACAGAGAGGTAATGGAAATTATGCTAATAGTCAATTTAGAGGAAGAGAGAAAGGAGGAAAGGAAGCTGCAGAGCGACGTGGGGGAAACAAAGAGAGGAGACAAACATCAGAATTGGATCGTTGAATGTTGGTAGTCTAATAGGAAGAGCCCGAGAGGTGGCAAATATTTTGGGAAGAAGAAAAGTAAGGGTGTTGTGAGTGCAGGAGACTAGATGGAAGGGATCCAGGCTAGACATAACAAAGGAGGTTGCAAAGTATTCTATCATGGGTTTTGCTCAACAAGAAACAAAGCTGGCATCATCTTAGAGGGAAATCAGGTACCAAAGTTGCCTTATCTAGGGCTAAAAATATGGCGCGAGAAAAAAGGTGTAGCAACTTGGACACTGCAGGTGGACAGAAGAAGATTAGTGGAATAGCAAAGCAGATGACGAGGCCCCCAAGGACATCCAACAGGTCAAGTGGATCAAGGATGAGGATGGTAGAGTACTAAACAATGAAGGTGATATTCTAAATAGATGGAAAGGGTATTTTTAAAAGCGCATACGAATACCCCAGAGAAGACAGGGAAGCAACAGGACAAGTCCATGAAGAGGATGTGCCAAAAATTGGCAGAGAGGAAATGAAGAAGGCCCTGAGCAGAATGAAAAATGAGAAAGCAGTAGGACCGGATGAGATACCAGTTGAAATGTAGAAAGCCCTAGGTAAGCTAGAACTTCACTTCCTCACATCACTATTTAACGAAATTCTTGTGAGCAGTAGAATTCAGATGAGTGGAGAAAGAGCATACTTGTACCGACATTTTAAAAACAAAGGTGATGTACAGAATGCCTCAAACTATCGAGGCATCAAACCACTAAGCCACACAATGAAGCTCTGGGAACGAGTGTTAGATGGTAGGATAAAGAAGAAGTCCAGGTCAGCGAGCCACAATTTAACTTTATGCCGAACAGAAGTACAGTTGACCAAAACTTTGCGCTAAGGAAGGTGGCAGAGAAGCTCAGGAAAGGTCAGGAAGAATTGCAAAGCATATTCATTAAACTTGAAAAGGAATATGCCATGGTACCCAGAGATGTACTGTGGTACTGTCTACGAAGCAAAGCAGTTAACGAACACTATGTGAGAGCTATACAGGAGATGTATGTGGAATGTGAGACTGTGGTACGACATTCAGTGGGGGTATGGAATGGCTGTTTTACCAAACAGCCATTCCAAGTCAAAATAGCTTTGCACCACGGCTCGGCCCCGAGTCCACTGCTGTTCACCATAGTTATAGAGAAGCTGACGGATAATGTTGGAAGAGAATACCCGCACAACATGATGCTCGCAGATGACGTGGTACTGGTAAAAAAGAAAAAGGATGAGGCGGAAACAGAGCTTGAAAACAGGAGAGATAGATTAAAGAGAAGAGGGTTGAAGATCGGTAGAACAAAAACCGAGTATATGTGAATCAACATAAAATTTAATCTACCACCAATAAAGATTGCTAGTGAAGATTTGCACGACGTTGAGGATTTCAAGTACCTTGATTCGACGATCCAGAGTGATGGAGGGAGCAAAAAAGGAAATTAAGAAACATATCCATGCTGGGTGGAACAACTGGAGTAAAACGACCGGTGTTTATGTAACAAACACGTCCCAGTTAAGTTGAAGGACAAGGTGTACAAGACCTTGGTTCGACCAGCAATGTTGCACGGGATAGAAACTGTGTCTCTCATCAAACGGCAAGAAAGCCAATTTGATATGGCGGGGATGCAAATGGTGCCCTGGTCAAAGGGCATAACCAGACAAAACAAGATTAGAAATGAAGAGATCAGTAAAAACGTGGGCGTTGCAGAAGCCTCCAAGAAGCTGCAGGAATATCGGCTACGAAGGTTTGAGCATGCTGAATGAAGCGACGAACAGTATGTGGGAAAGGGATGCATGCAGAAGGAGATACCGGGAGGGAGACCGAGGCGCAGATGGAAGGACAGCATCAGAAAAGATATTGCAGTGAAGGGGCTCAAAGGGGAGGATGCGCAGGACCGTAGACGGTGGAGATTCTATATTCGCTACAATGACCCCTGGTAAGGGAAAGGTCAGAGAAAAAGAAGAAGAAAGATTGCTTAACAAGAAGTTACAAGCACCTCTGTTTTTAAAAGTTTTTGAAAACCCAAAGAAAAAGTATGAAATATTTTATTTAGCTCTTTTAACTACAGTCAAGGAGGACATGGCACAAACCTGCTCGCGGTGTCCTCTGCGAAGCCAAACGGCTTGCTGATTGTGTTAACCACTCGAACTACAGCTACGTGATCACTTCAGCGGTATATTTCAACATTATGACTACTATCCCGGCAAGAGCACGTCATCAGCTATGGGTTCTTTTCAGAACCGGCGTGCTTCATACTCTTCTTTAACATCGAAGGATTTTTTGACCGAAAAGCTGAAATACTGGCCCAAATATCTGGAAATTATGATATCGTTTGCATACCACAGATACATCGAGATAAAAACAGTAAGCGACCCTATTTAAAAGGAAAAACTCTGGAAATACCACCTAACTATCGGCGACTTTAATTCGCATAGCACATTATGGGGTTATGGAGACCAACAATGATGGCACTGCAGTAGAGGCGTGGGCAGAGGCTAAGGGACTAACACTTGTTCATGATAAGAAACAACCATTTTCATCCAACAGCTCTCGCTGGAAAAGAGGTTATAACCCAGACATCGGGTTCCTCAGTCGTAATATCAGCCCAATGTGTACAAAGGAAGTTCTTGAACCAATGCCCCACAGTCAACATCGACCTATTGCCCTATCCATCAGTGCCCCAATTAAAGTACGACACACTCCATTCCGCAGACGCTTCAATCTAACAAAGGAAGTTCGGCCCAGTTTTGCCAAGCAAGTGGACATGCAACACTTCGATATTCCACCTACACTGGAGAAGTACAGCACCTTTGTTGATGTAGTTAAAAAGGTCTGCACGAAAAACGATCCTTCGAGGATGTCGGACTGAATATATACCAGGCACGTCAGGAGAACTGTCCAACTTCTTTAACACCTACACGTCTTCGTACCAGTAAGATCCCTTCTCAGAAAAACCCATCAATCTTGGAGAGGAACTGCTTGAAAGTATAGCAGAACAACGCAGAGAAAGCTGGCAACGCATGATAGAATCAACGAATCTGACTCATAACAGCAAAAAAGCCTGGACTACCATCAAGAGGCTTGGGAATGACACCACCACAGTAAAACCAACATCCACTGTCACAGCCAACCAGATTGCCACTCAACTTTTACTGAATGGGAAACCCGCACACAGATGACCAGCATGGGATTATCAGATATACAAAATCCCATGCAGTACCACCAACTCAGACGGAGCTCTCACCAAACCATTCAATTTGGATGAACTGGAGAAGGCTCTGAAATAACTGAAGAATGGCAAAGCAGCGGGTACTAATGGAATTCGTGCAGAGTTTTTGTAGCATATTGGCCCCACTACTAAAAGGTGTCTAGTGGACCTATCCCAATACTGTGTGAAACGCAAGAGAATCCCTCAGCAATGGAGGCGATCGAAAATATTGCTGTCCTCAAACCGAGAAAAGATCCAGACAACCCCAAGAGCTTTAGACCAATCTCCCTACTAAGTATTACATACAATCTATTTGAACATATGATACTTGGAAGGATTAGCACCACCATTTATGAGAAACGCATTCCAGAACAGACCAGCTTTCGCCCGGGGCGTTCGTGCTCAACACAACCCACGAATCTGACGCAGCGTTTGGTTACTAAGAAAAACTGATTACTGGAGCAACATTTGTCGATTTAACAGCTGCATACGACACTGTACATCATCAACGGCTTATACACAAAATTTGGACCTACACAAATAACGTGGACCTGTGTCATACAGTACGAAATATGCTGGAAAATTGACAGCTCTTCGTTGAAATTAATGGTCAGAGAAGCAAATGGCGCACACAACGCAATGGCTCCACATGGTGAAGGTCAACACATGCTAAGCAAGTGGATAATTCACTCAATAACAGTTGTAGAATAATTACAGGGACAATACGATCCACACCAGTCCATACTCTGTGTGCTCTGTCAGGCATAGCCCCACCACATATCAGAGGACATCTGCCGCTAATCGGGAACAATTAATACAAATCACCGATTATCATCACCCGTTGCATAAACATGGTCAAAACTCTAACTCAACTGAAGTCAAGACATAGCTTCCTGTCCATACCAGATGAAAATCTCATCTTGTCAATCTCAACGAGAAACCATGTGGAAGGCGCAATGGGATGAATCACCAAACTCAGCAGCTTTTGAGAGCAGAGGTGTAGTGTTAAAGAACAACTTGCTACTAGCCACGATCTTGGCTGGGCAACGTGGCGCAGTCTAAACCGGCTACGTACTGGTTCTGGTAGATGCAAATCTGTCATGAAACGAATGGGATTATCAACATCTGATACCTGCAGCTGTAATGCCACACAGACTATGGACCACCTCCTGCAATGTCCAGACGCCCCAAATTGCAACTTTGCTGACTTAGAGGAGCCCACGCCATCGGCAATATCATGTGCCGCTACTGGGCAGAAATGCTGTAGCCGAGACACGAAAACGAACGAACGAACTATGGTCAAGACTTAAGTTTGAAAAAATGAGATCGTTTATTTCTTTATTCATTTATTCTTAAACAAAGGGAACAGGTAAGCTTCGATTTTCGTATAAACTATGTGTATGTGAGAAAGCAACAACCCACTGTCATGTTTAAAATATCGCAGGACCTTCTTAACCAAGTAAACACAGTTGACCAGCGAGTAACACTTGGCTGACCTTTGCTTTAAATAAAGTTACCGCTACCTTGACCACTAATCTCATTATTCTTAGCATTTTTACGGAAAAAGATATTTAGTGACCCTTTTATTAAATAAACATTTCATATGAGTGATTGCTCTTTGATATGCATACTCCAGGGAGCCTGTTGAAAAAGCATTTGCAGGTGGAATCTTCATGATTCAATGAGAGATTAATATTCGTAAATGCCTGTGATGTGTGCAGAATGATTTCCAGTTACCAAAAAAATACTCACTTGCTGTCCTGTGATAATAAGGTGCAACAATATTTTTGATGTTTGACAAATTCCCCGAAAACTGTGGCAATTTCAGTGGTGAGCAGGGAGAACACTTTCACCAAGACTTGAAAGTTATAGAAGACCAGGGCGACGGGACAAGAGGGTGACTACTGTTGGAGCATTATACGGGGCTTAAATGATGCACAACATGGAACACAGGAAATCAAGGAAGAGAAAAATGTTTACCTCAGTTTATCAACATGCTCTTTTACATTTGAATTTTGTCAACACCAAAAGTTCAGTTCATTCATCAACATTTTTATTCTGATTTCTGATTGGTCGTACTTTACGCAACTCAATGCATTCACATTATTCCATTTGACTCTATAAAACTCACTGAATTGAATTATGTTTTTTTTGAAGAACTACTTTAAAACCCTATTTGTTTCCAATCCTCATCTGAAATGGGCCCAAAATGACAATTGCTCATTACGATCAAAACGCCCATGTGATTCAAAATTAAAATTTAAAAAAAGTTCTTCCATCTGAAGTTTCATTGGACAGGTGTAGAAATTGCATATTTGCATTGTCTTCTTTTCGTGCCACCACCTCAAAAAGGTGGTAGCAACCTTGAAAATACATCATGACATTTTAAAAATTGTGATTATTTTGCCAGTGGAACAAATCTGTACAGAAAAAAACCTAACTAATGGTGTAAAACTGAGGTCATTTCTGGATTTAGCACCCACAAATTAGTTAAACCACATATAGTTTCATGACAAATTGAAAAAAAACCTTTTATGCTGACCAGTGATATAATATGGATAACTGTGTTTTAAATACTGAAACCAAAAAATGGTCAAGCTAACAATCCAACCCAAAGGAAGTAAAATCAATGAATCTGGACAGTGGTATTTTGGGAAAGATAGATTAAGTTTTTAGATCAGAAACAAACAGCTGCGATTTCCGAAATATACAACCATAAAAACAGCCTTAAAAGACCACACTTTTGGATAAAATTGAATTAAAACGGGACTGAAGTTATCATAGACTGACCTCTACATCCAGGTGATCGACGCTGACAAGAAAGGAATCATCTGCCCTTGTAACCTTGTAATAATGAAGGCGAACCAGGTGTCGTGGAGATGTATGATCATCAATTTTCTCCGAGGGCATGATACTTAGAAAGAGAAAGAGGAGAGAGAGAGAGAGAGAGAGAGAGAGAGAGAGAGAGAGAGAGAGAGAGAGAGAGAGAGAGAGAGAGAGAGAGAGAGAGAGAGAGAGAGAGAGAGAGAGAGAGAGAGAGAGAGAGAGAGAGAGAGAGAGAGGGAGAGAGAGAGAGAGAGAGAGAGAGAGAGAGAGAGAGAGAGAGAGAGAGAGAGAGAGAGACAGAGAGAGAGAGGGAGAGAGAGAGAGACAGAGAGAGAGAGAGACAGAGAGAGAGAGAGAGAGAGCGTGAGAGAGAGAGAGAGAGAGAGAGAGAGAGAGGAAGACAGAGAGGGAGGGAGAAAAAAAGAGGGAGAAGAGAGAGGCTGATTTAATTATAATATTAAAAGCCTTTTGACATTATTCGAATAAAAAAAATACATCGTTTTCCAGGACATTTTGGCGCGTCCACAGAATATGGCGTTAACGTGTTCAACGAGCAACAGCCAGGAAATAGATCTCCACACTAAAGGGTGGAACGTCAATCAAGGCAAATCTGTTTTGAACATCAATTGTTGAGAGAACAATCTCAGTTTCTTGAAGTAAATAATTTGAATTGTAATCACTTAAAAATTCTTGATGACATCTTCAAGTTTCTTTAACAATCATCTCTTATGGCAGCTTTTTGCATTGCTTTTGCCAGTTCAAAGTTGATTTGCGTTTAGTGAATTCGATGCGTCGTCACAAATTCCAAATAGATTTTTATACCTCTGTCGTTGTACATCTGTAGTGGTTCATATCTTTTTGTGCCTCTTAACAGAAAATCCCGCAATCTTGATGGATTTTTTCACTGTTTATTATGTTGTCTACCCTATATCTAGATGCATTGATATTTTTTTTCTCTCTCTCTGGCACCTTCACATTTCACCCTTGCATCTCTAACATCGCTTGACTGGCTGACTCTCTCGATTCTCTTTTTGTTTTCAGAATTGATAAAAACCCACTTGACTTCAGCTTATTAATTCTGGCGTCTGGGTACAGTCGAGTGCAAGAGAAATAGCTATCGAGTAAAAAGATTGCGATTTTCACTGTGATAATTACGCTCTGTACCACTAGTCAATTAAAAGACAAGTGTACACAGCTTTACCTTTTACAGATTGTAATCTTTGCCTTAAACTTTAAAGATTGCAAGTATGTTGTATCTTTCAAAATACTTTATCATACTTCATCAAGAGATTGCTTTCTGCCTTTCATTGTTCAAACGAAAAACACCTTAATAAATTCTGCTTTTTACTTCTTGTCAAATTTCATATTAGGTGTATTTTTGCAGTTGCCATTTGTAGAAATGCTGTTAAACTTATCTTATAAGTCCATAAGGATAGTCTTAAAATTGGATATCAGCAGCTTGGAGCGTATGCTTTATCATATTCTTGATCATCCAACAGTCAGCTTCACACATCACAATCAATATTACCCAAGGTCCAAAGACACAAAATACGTCCAGGAATCAGTATACACAGATATCAGATTTAACCAATAACCCTTGTGGCATGATAAATAAAACTTCCAAAACACATACAAATTTAACGCTCAAAAAAGAATTACATCAGTATTCTTTTGTATTTGAAATTGCTGTTATAGCTAAACTGATGGAAATACAACCCAAATCGCAGATAAAAAATATTTGTGTGCTTCACAACGACATAAAAACAGTAAGCATAGCTAATGGGAACAAATCGTTAACATAGAATCAAAATCTTATTTGGGAGGGGTTAAGTGACTAGAAACGATTACAAGATTTTTGACTTATTACCAATTGCCATACGTTATTTTTGCACTTATATAAAATACACCGCAACTAGAAACGTAACTGCTGTGAGTCTATTTAATACTTAGTTATAGTGATTAAAAAAACAGCTTTATGGTTTGCCTCAAACATATCTGAAGCACTGCTATCTCTTTCATTATGAGAGACAGAATACCACTTCTACAAAAACCTGGCAAATAGTAGGAGTTGCCCAGAACAGACAAGTTTTTGGTACACATTCTACGTCAATAGAAAGAAATACATTCTTTTCGTTTCAAATTACATTATTATTATTATTATTATTATTATTATTATTATTATAAAATCTGTTTATTTTAATTATATTTTATTTTATTATTATTATTATTATTATTATTATTTTCATTATTATTATTATTATTATTATTATTATTTTCATTATTATTATTATTATTATTATTATTTTCATTATTATTATTATTATTATTATTATTATTTTCATTATTATTATTATTATTATTATTATTTTCATTATTATTATTATTATTATTATTATTNGTTTGCCTCAAACATATCTGAAGCACTGCTATCTCTTTCATTATGAGAGACAGAATACCACTTCTACAAAAACCTGGCAAATAGTAGGAGTTGCCCAGAACAGACAAGTTTTTGGTACACATTCTACGTCAATAGAAAGAAATACATTCTTTTCGTTTCAAATTACATTATTATTATTATTATTATTATTATTATTATTATTATAAAATCTGTTTATTTTAATTATATTTTATTTTATTATTATTATTATTATTATTATTATTTTCATTATTATTATTATTATTATTATTTTCATTATTATTATTATTTTCATTATTATTATTATTATTATTATTATTATTATTATTGAGTGGTGGAGCAATACGAGCCCACGGGGTATTCAGGGGTAGAAACTCCAGCAAATCTATACGACTCGCGGCCCGATAAGAGTAAGTTGGGTGCATGCATCACACCTAAGTGTGTAGGATAAATAGATAGTAATAAAAAAACAACACATGAACTCGCAGGTAGGGCCTGATTAGGGTTATTATGGGTTTCTATTATTATTATCATTATTATTATTATTATTATTATTATTATTATTATTACTATCATTATTATTATTATTATCATCATTATTTATTATCATTATTATCATCATCATCATTTTAGCAAGTTTTACCGAGTCATAGCGAGGAAATAAATGAAAATGATGCAATCACTTTCATTGGTAGCGCCGTACTCCAACGTCACTTATTCTGCTTAAAATTAATAGCCTAGGGTTTGTTTCATAAAACAAAATAGTTTCTGCAAACGTCCTGAAAAAACAAACCTGAAATACAATGTACATTATAAAAAATTCCTCTGGAAGTTTCAATTAGGTGCTTCTATTTTATTTACTGTAAGAGAAACAAATAGTGGATATACCTAGAACTGTTATCACATGGATAGGGAAACGAATAGTTTATTTCAAATAGAAGGCCTATAAAATATAGAGGGCTTCTATTAAAGCTTCAAATTGAATTTTTTAGTTTGCTTGCTTTTCTTTGACATGCAATTCATCTATTATGGCTGTTAAATAAAAAGACAGCGTTTAAAATTCTTTTCCTTGTCAATAGCAAACTAACTAGTACCAAAGTACCAAATTTTGCTTGTAAACAAAAAACATAAATAAACATAAATTAGTCATTTTCCTCCCCTTGTCTAAGGCCAGAAATTACCTTACGAAAGATATTTTTGCTGTGTATTAACACCGTCCTTTGTATTTCGATTGCAGTTTAGTCCATAACTTCGTCCATGATTTTCAAATGCTTTAAAAAAATAGCTTTAACTCTTTCATTATTAAGGGGATCAGAGTACTATTGAAACCAGCACGCCTCTCTCTCTTTCTCTTGTTTCGAACATCTAGTGTCTATATTTGGTCAATTTTTCCAATTTTGTACGCATCAATTCCTGTTCCTGTGGGTTTATGCTCCCACCAATATTTACCACGAGGGAGTTCGAACTATTTACATAACATCCAGTGGATATATTAACCAGCTCTGTCATGGCACTTTTAATATTCTGTTGGGGCCAGTACAGGACAACCGAACACGATATTATCAATAATCTCCTTATGCTGATCATGTATTATACAAGAGGGTTCATCCCCAGGTTTTAACATTGGCCTGAAAATATCGCGCATTGAGACACTGATCTTGAACTGCGATAATGTATCTCTCTGTTTTAGCCCATATGAAGACTCCCATTGATGATTTTGAAATTTATAAACATCTTTGTCATTGGCCGATTAGAGTACTTACCATGAAGTGCTTTGTTACCCCATTTTTCAGTAAGAAATTTCAGACCTTCAAACGTTGCATTCAATTTGGCATTTCTTGCAATTTCTATTGGTTTGTCTATGAAGAACTCAGGCATCGATTTGACTTATTCGATTTTAAGCGTATCTTAGAAATAAAAAGCATCATTTGAAATGGAGAAAAGTTTCTTCTGCTTTTCATGTTCAACTACTAGTTAAAGTATCCAGCCCTTACTATTATCAAAATATGTACTCAAACCTATAGTTGATGTCATGAGTGAAAGCTTCAACTGAATCATGCCTCTCCGTCCCTCTTTCTTAGGTAGGTATAAACGATCAACATCAGCTTTAGGGTAGTGCATGCGATGTATGGTACGGATTTTTGCTAATGTTTATATTAAAATTTTTATTTCCGCGATCGATCAATTAATTACATTAAAACTACAATTGAAAACAGGAATGGCTAACGCTTTTATCGCATCAATACGATTTTTGGCATCTATTTCACTTTTAAGAATGGATCTCACCTTTCTCTTTACGTATTTTTTCCGGCCTGGCCGAGTGATTAATACCATTACCTTCAGAGATCCCTAGATATTTATATACCTCATCCTGCTCTAATTCTCTGATTTCCATGTTGAGATTAAGGCTAATGTTGGATATTTTAAGCAATTTATCTCTGATAAAAGTGGCCTTGGCACATTTATTCAAACCAAACTCCATTCTTATGTCTTCACTGAATTGAGCCTTTTAAAGATACCGCTATTGATGTTTGTCACCAGCATTTATAGACCTGATCTCAGAATTCAGAATTAATGTTGTTTACCCGAGCTTCATGCTATGAGAAAGGAAATGTTTAACGATTGAAGAAATATGATAAATTTCAAGACATTTGTCAATCTAGCTATGAGGAATACTATAAAAGACCTTTTTATAATCAATCCAGAGAGATTTTTGTGATTGTTATGAAAGTCCTCAAGGATCATTTTGCTTATCAAAAGCTGATCCTTACAACCATAAGAACCTCATTTACAACCTATTTGTTCATTTGGAAACAGCTTATTATCAGTTAGAAAAAATATGTATACTCAGTCAGAATTGAAGTAACAATTTAATACACAGTTGTGGGGGGCGATAATTTTTTTTGATTGCAAGTCTTATCACTCTTTGGGTGAAGATAAGTGATTCCATTGACAAGCCAAGGTGGGAGAATGATAGCATTATACAAGGTAGTTAATTTATCGTGAAATTCAGAGATAGAAATAGAACCAAAAATATGGAATCTTATCTTCTCATGGAGCCTTCCATTTGCTTGATTTATGTAAAGCAGACTGGGGATCGTCGGGAGA
>RDPX01000331.1:493247-505401 GCA_003991215.1 Morbakka virulenta
GCCTGGTGACTTCCAGTTAGCTGATTTTGTAATGGCAGCACGTAACTCTTCCTTCGTTATTGGATCCCATTTTTGACTCTCTACATGCGCATATTTCTCCTCTTCTCGGGTTATCCAATGTGCGTTATTATCATGGTGCTTTTCTTCTGCTAGAATGTCTCTCCAGAATTTTTCTATCTCTTCTTTGCTCGGTGGATTTTCTACTTTTCTTTCTTCTTTACCTAAGGATCTATAGAATTTCTTACGATCTTTTTTAAACAATCTATTTTGGTTGTATTGCTTGCTTCTTTTGTCATATCTCCGTAATCGTTGAGCTTTTGCTTGAATCTTCATTTTGAGGCTTTCCCTTATTGTTTCGATATATTATTATTATTATTATTATTATTATTATTATTATACAGCAATATCTCAGCCTCGGATGTCAAATGACCGGTTTATCACGTTGATCATCGGGCCATGACCCACGGCCTTAGATGTTCAACACATATCGTAGGGTTCTAGCTGTTCCGAGTAAGCATGCTTTTTCCAATGTCCAAAAGTAGTAGCATGCTTTTTGTAATGTTCCAAAGTATGGTAAGTAATGATGTTGTAATGATTTGCACCCCCCTTTTTTTCTCTTCCACTTTTTCTCTTTTTTTCCCCACGAAATTTTGTTTTCAAAAACAAATTTACCACAAACAAATATCACACAAATATCATACACAGAGGGTAATTAAATATGTAGTACGATAAATTATTCAATAATAAGGACTTCTCAATTTCCATATAACAATAAGAATGATTTGTTAGAGTACCTACCTCAAAACCACACCACCACAAATAAAAATAACACAGTTAATTGAAATAATTATTTCATATTATAAGAGGATTTTTCGTGATGTGCTTGTTAGCACAATATTTGGCTTTTTACTGCAAATTCAGTTTGTCGGCACTTTTCTTAACAAAAACCTGTTCTCATATTTCGATAGATTTTGTTGTTTGTTGTTGTTTTGAATTACCATGTTATTTTCAAAATTCAAATTCAAGATTTTTGTGTTCTTAAAGGTTTTCAAATTCTCAGGGAACTACGTGTGGTCTGCCGAGGCAGTTGCCTCCACAAAAAAAAAAATATTTGGTTTTGTTTCTTTCAGTTATGAAATCTGGGCAAAAAGCTTTCACTGTACGATCTGTTTTACTAAAAATGGTTACCACTAACTGATTCAAGGTGGTATTCGAACCAGTTTTTAATATATGTTGATTCACTGTATTGGCATAACGTCCTGTAAATGTAACACAATCTGGAAATGGTTTGGCTTTTGTGTTTAACACTAAAGAATAAGGTTTTCATTGCTTTCTGTGAAACACAAATTCTATATTACTGAACTGGGCCATTATGAAACACTAAGCTTGTTATGTTTGGGTCAAACATTGGGTCATGTTTGGGTTTGTACATGATCTGCTCTTGGTCTGCGCGATGAAGCTCCTCAATTTCGCCTTTAACTCCTGAGCTATGTAGCGACTGACAGACCGTTATATTTAGTAGTATGGAGATTCTTCCGCCCACAATTATCGACAATATTTCTTTCCTGTATTTCTGGAGGCAAAGCCGCTTCATCAACTTCTTTTCATTCAGCAAACTATCAAATTTCTCGGCATATAGCATTAACTAAAATGCTTCATCCAATAGCATAACGCTTCATCAGCTTTTGGAGCCTTCAAATTGCTCATTTTTTCACTAGCTGCTTTTACGTCATCGATGATGAGTTGGATATTATTTTGCTTGTGGAAGCCAGCACTGTGGCTCAAATGATAAAAACTTTCTCAGTTCTGTATGCCATATCAAACTGTATTTGCTTAATTGCTTAATTCGTTCATAAAACTCTTCAGATTAGACTTCCTTGCAACTAGTCTCTGTTTATTCTACTTAATTTAAAACATGTATGTAATAAAGGACTATAGCTTACCTCGTCTGCAGCAACTGCTGTCGCAAATTCTTTGCTCGATAGATGAAGGTAGATGTCTGTTATTCTGCTTAACATTTTCTTCGGCTCAAACCCATATTTTTCTGGATTCTTTACCTGCATCACAAAAAAAATTTAAAGCTGCAAAATGAGAGAGAACTTATGACGGAAAAGCTATGTTTCTGTCTCAAAGCAAATATAGGAATTCTCATTTACCTTGTCAGCTGAACAATAGTTGTGTCTAAGAATGCCAGAATATTGGTTATAATATTTCAATTTGTTCCTTTCTCTGATTTTACAGACTGAATCAAGATTTGCTCGTTTGTGATCGGTTTAATGCCTTACTAGTCTGTACTGTCTAAATTTTATCGTCCATACGCATTTCTTTCGGAACGGATAGCAATGCTCAAAAAGATGATAATGATCTTAAATACCGCTGTGGTGCCTGTGGTGCTGAATTTATTTTTTCATAAAAACTTAGAAGCAAAAATTTCTAGAAGATTTACACATCATTTTGTACTCTTGGGAACTCGATTTTTCCAACTTTTTTTTAGTGTTGGGTTTTCTATTACCTCCAAGGATCAGGCTGATCTCTTTACAAGATTCCTTTTGGCCAATTCTTCTCTAAATGACACCTGTGTTTCTTTGCCGGAGTTACCTTCAGGATTTTCGACGCTGCCATCATAAATCGAAGGTTGCTTTTAAAGGTTATGGGCTAGATCAACCTAAAACTCCCAGTCTAGCTTCGATTCCGTTACTTCCCTTGGGTGAGGGTGCTTCTGAGAGTCATATTTCCATCTTCCTGAAACGTTTCTGGTTTCTTTTTCTTTCTTCAAGAATGTAGGCGGTCCGCATAAAAAGCTGAGTTCTTATTTCCCTGCAATATTCAAAATATCTTTTAAAGCTCTTATATTCAACACATTGGTAAGTATGCTTCTCAGATGGTTGGTTCTTTGTGTGGCTTTAAAGAGTACCTTACGTCTTGGGCAATTTTTTAAATATTTATAAATCTATCATTCGTCCTTGCATGGAGTACTGTTGTCATTTTTAGACTGGTGCTCTATCATTTCATCTACATGTTCTTGATCTGACACAAATTCGCAACTTACAAGGCCCAGGTCTTGCTGCTACTCATCTACCTTTGTTTCATGGACGAAATGTGAATTGGCAGTCTATTCTACAAGTATTACCATGGAAAGTGTTCTAAAGACTTTAATGCCATTTATGTGACTCGTTTCTCTCAACGTCTCCATTCCTGTAGCATTATTGCTCATCGCTGTAATAAACCTATGAATACAGTCAATTTCAGCGTAAGGGTAGACTGTGGAACTCTTTAGCTTCTTAATGCTTTCCTCTATCATAAAAATTGAATATTTTTAAGGTCAACTCTCATCTCTTGGCCTAATCTTTTATCCTACCACTGTTGCGTACATGTAGTAACTTTATGCCGTAAGTGTTTTTTAAACATTAGAAAACGTCTTTTGCCGCCGCAGAAACTGCCTTCTGCAGGGGCTGCCCCTGTTTAAAGTTGTAGTATTTTGTCGCGGCATTTCTTGCTAACAATAAGATTTATAACTTCTGTGGTAGCACATAAAGATAAACGGCTTGAGTTATTTTAATACTAATGTCGGGCTTTCAAAGAAGCATGAGGCTTTTAACAAAGTGTTCAATTAACAACGCTATATTCAAGTGCAGCAGTAACTTGCTCTGATGGTACGGACATAGTCCATGTCACTGACACTTTGGGTCTACTGCTGTGGGAGCACTTGTACTATATGTATATGACAAAAATTCTGCTAAAGGTTTCTAATTGTTATTTATTATATTATCATTATACTTTATAATTCTTATGGTTTTAATAAAAAATGACTTTTGGATGATAATCTAGTTCCGTTAACTTTACTCGCACAAAAAAATCAAGTTAAAACTAAGGATGAAAATGTAATTTCCGAACCTTCCTAAGTGGCAATATCTTCGTTTAAGTGCTTTTAAAACCTTAAAAAAGGAGTTGGTTAAAGAGTTGTGATATTCACACTATATAAAATGGAAAATACCAGTTACAGCAATGCTATTTCCCTGACAAGAATGATTTCCCCTTTTTACACTCTGAAATAAATTAGAAAGAAAACAACAATGAAGAATAAAAAATGATTAGGTCATAAATAAAATAATCGAGTGTAGGGGCAAAACGTTATATGGTTTGATACACTATATACAAAAGCCAAAATTAAAAATATAACTAAAATGAAATAAACACCTTAAGATTCTTGCATTTGGGTCCTGTCAGCTGCTTGACATTAAAGTTCAACATGACAGCAAGTCTTTCAGCAAGATCCTACATTTTGAAAACAACAACAGCAATAAAAAATAGTAATTCGATTTTAGCAATACTTAAAATTAAATAAAGCCTTCTTGAAGTTTGTTCGTGGGCAAACAATAATAGTGAGAGAGAGAGAGAGAGAGAGAGAGAGAGAGAGAGAGAGAGAGAAAGAGAGAGAGAGAGAGAAAGTAATTTAATATCAATTCAATAGTTAAATTTGCTCATACACATTAACATGGCTACAAACACATAAATAAGAACATTTTCAAAATACTTTTTGTTTCGGACTAAAAACGCGACATATTTACCGTAAAGGCAGAAATTTTAATACAAACCTGACGTGGTTTATTTTCCGATAATTTTTCTGCCTTTTTCAATCTATTTTTGAATGAAAATAAAACAAAACATCGTACCTGTTTAAGAAACGGCTCTTTAAGCTCTTCAGTTAGGTAGTGCAACATTTCAAGTGTCTCGGACGCCAGTGTTAGGTATGACTTGCACTGCCTTTCATCTGAGGCAAGTTGACGCTGACGAGAGAGACTTTGTTCCTAGTCAAAAGATATAACACAAAATTAAAAATAAATTTAATGCTTTTAACAAACAGATTCCATGTGAAACAAAAAAATTACAGATTATTTCATTCACAATAAAGTATACAGATAAAGTACCTTTCCAATTGCGTCAAGCCGCAAAGAAAATGAAAGCGCGCCTTATGGGGGGGGGAGGGAGGGGGAATGAGGTAATTATTTGCCATACATGGTTAATGTTCGCCTGTAGGGGTCTTTAAATTCTTCGCGGACAGTCATTTTTGCGAAGAATTACGTTTAATGTATGTGTTTATCTATCCTCAATGCCAAAGTAATTTGGATGCTGTTTAAAGGAAAAAGAAGGGAAAAGTATTTCGAAGTGTGAAAAAATGAATCAATTTTAACAATTTATTAATGCTTTCTTAAACAATTACATGTTTTCAATCACCTACACTGACAATACCAAATTTTAAACCGACAACACTAAATTAAAAACCGACAATATCAAATTAAAAACCCGATAATACCAAATTTAAAACCGACAATACCAAATTCTAAACCGACAATACCAAATTTGAAACCTCTTGAAAGACGTATTAAATCACAATTCACGTGAATCAATTTTTCCGGAAACCCTGAAAATTAACGAAATCGCATAATTTTCGCCTATTTCGATGTCTAGATTATACTGCCTTCGCCAAATATGAATACAAACACAAAGTCAAATTTTGACCAATTTTTAACTTGCATACCTTGTTTTTCTTTACTCTATTTTTTAATCTCGCCCAAACAGGGCTTCATTTGACCTTGACTACTATTTTATACTGGGATGACATTACCCAAATAGAGTTTGTTAGTCAGGTTTGTTGTGGTGTAATTGTGTACATGACTTTATTGGAAAGTTTCAACATTATTCAGTCACCGCGTTTCTCAATAAATTCATGTTCGTTGGGAAACTCGACATCTTTGCCTGCAGGTTTTTTCAAATATGACATACAAATCAGTTTAGCTACAACATGGGCAAGTAGTACCGGTTTTACATCATCGGGCAGGAACTGATGATGTGAGTGATACCTTTAACATCTGGTTTACAAATACATCTGTTGTTTCCGATAGGTGGCGAGCCTGTATATCGCTACGAAATTTGAGGTTACGTATTTGTCCTACAACTATTGCTGACCTTGTTTTTTGTCAATCCCCTTATCCCTGTCAATAACTTTTCATCATCATCATCATCTTGCGGCCTCAGCCGAAATAGCATTGTTGTCTTCCAATAACGTTTGGGATACAGCCATGCACGGCATTCTGGTTGTAACTGGTTCTTTTCACTTCTTGAATTTGTCGTTGTATCTTCCTTATATCTTCCTTAGGTTTTCCGTCACGGGTAGTGTTCACAATGTATCTGCTTCGCAGTTCCTTTCCCACATGTATTGAATGATATTCCTCCTGATGGTAAATAGCTCCTCAAGACATTTTTGTCCTTGTGCCTTTTAAGGTGGATGCAGAAGGAAACTACTCTGCATTCAAATAAGGTTCTACAGGCATAAGCCCCCTTCCTCCTTGGCATCTTGAAATATACAGCCCATCAACGTAGCTGTTAAGGTGGAAGCTACTGTTTATACTCATGATCTTACGGATTTTGATACCAATTTGTTTTAGCTCCTCAATAGTCCAATAGAGGCTATAAAAAGTAGGGTTTATCACACTCGTTATGAAAATGTTGTGTTCAGTTGCTCTGTTATATGCTAAAAGTTCAGAGAACTAGATTTTTTGGTATCTGGTGTAAAGTTCTTTTCTAACCCTTCCTTTGTTTAGTTGTCCCATACAGTCTTCTCGTCCTGGCCAAGACGGTGATAAGAACCACCCTCTTCTACAGGTTGAATTACTTGATCCTTCAATTCTAGGAGTACTTAACAGCTGACTTTCTTTTCCACCACGTATCTTGATGTAAGTACATTTTTCCACACCAAACTGCTTATTAATGTCTTTGAAGAACGTGTTAAAACTGTCAAGGAGCTTATTAAAGTTGTTTAAAGTATCTACAACAAGCTTGACATCGTCAGCAATGAAATCGCGTGTGATGTTAGTAGCTTTTTCATTGTGGCTGCATAACCTTTTAACTGCTTTAGTGGATGTGGCAATGGTTTAACAAAGACAATAAATAAAATGGCCGAAACACTATCGCCTTGTAAGAAGCCTTTGAGGATCTTATGACTTTAGTTGAAATACTTTCTTTTGTGCCATTACAATGCAATGTTGTAGACCAAATCTTTGTGGGTTCTCTGATGATTGTAAATAGTTTTGCTGGAACTTTTGCCAACATGAGTGCATGTAAAAGCCACCTGTCAGGTACCGAGTGGAATCCTTTTCGATAGTTGAGTCATACTGTGTAAATATTACGTTTCGTTATCTTACTTCTTTAAGTATGTTTCTGTTTAATATCAGTTACTCAGTTCTGTCCCAAACATTCTTCTTTCTTCCACCTTGTTCTACTGCTGTTGATGTTATTTGATTCATAATGGTCGCAAAGAAAAGATTACGACGACTGGTGTAAATTTTGTACATTATGTTAACACATGCTTCAGGGCAACAGTGTTTGGCCACATGAGTGTTTTGCATTTCTGGTAGCAGCACAGTTTAAGCCTGGGATAGCTAGTCTGGTAAGCATTCAGTGTTGGGGAATTAACTTTTGAAGTCTTGCCATTAATGGAGCAAAGCAGGGCAGCTTTTTATACCAGAAGGTAGTAATAAGATCCGGTCCGGGTAAGTAAGCTCGGATATATATTATTTCCTGTTAGCATTTACAAGTTAAAAATAATCAGTTTCCATCAAGGAAACAAGATTGAAATAAAACAACTTGAAATAAAATACACTAAAACCTATTAGATAAAAAATAAAGCAGGCTCTTGGTTTTCTTATCACTGTTCGAAGTCCACCTACTGTGACTGGAATCATTTCAAACTTGTATGTTAGTTACGTGATCTGCAGTGTTAATGGAAAGATTCCACCAGTACTCTTAATCGTCAATTTCAAAAACACATTCTGAATCATTCTTGTTACTTTATTGGTAATGTGGGTGATTTTAATGATGTCTTTCAGTGGGTACTTGGCTACCGCATCATGGCTTTCAGTCGCCTTTTTTACCCCCGGTGATTGCGGTGATACACCAGGGCTTAATGCAAAAGCCTTTAAGGCCAACTTAATTATCCAACAAAATATTGCTAGGGCCGGTCTCTCGAGGCTTAGCAACCTCTCTATCTCAAAAGAAATTCAATTTTCTGCTACCCTTAAACGTGTTTAATAGCTCAACAGTCTCGATATTCCCGTATTACTTAGAATCACGGAGTAAGAAAAAGAAGAGATAAAAAAAACAGACTAAATTCTCGTCATCAATCGTAAATAGTGACGAGCAGGCATTCTTCTACTTGAGTTGATGAAATGGTTCACATCACCCACATTATTCTTACACAGACGACATTTTCGTAAATTGCGTGCGTGATTAAGTAAGAAAGCAAGTAAGTAAGTAAATAGGTAAGTAAGGTTCCCTTTTTTTCTTTTGAAATTAGTTAAAATGTATATTACAATTAAAATCAAGGGCAAAGATTCTAAAAAATAGGATATTACAATCAGTAAGGCAGAAAATAGAATTTAAAATAACTACTCCCAAATAGGGCAAAAATATGGTATGGTACATAGTATATACGGATAGCGCGAGATACGAAAAAAGACACTACCACTGCAGCTGCAGTGATAGTGGCATAAAGGTAAGGGCTGATATTTCTAGCACATAGATTCGAAACATGCAGACTAGAAATACCACTCCTTCTCAGTATGATGCGTAATTGTATTTTTGGAAGTTCATAGACATTTTGACAATTTTTTCAGTGCCCAAAATACTTTTTTGCTGAAGTCGAGACACACTATCTATCTCTACATTCTTTTTCATTAAATCCCATAACAGACAATCTCATTTTCAAATTTCTTGGAACAGTTCCCAGCGCTCCTATTATAATAAACTGTTCCAAAAAATTCGTGCCAGTGATAATTATCACTGGCACGAATGAAAACTTATATTCCGTATACATAAACTGTAGCATTCGTAGTAAAGGGCCATATGCGTTTTCTTTCACGTTGATTTTTCTTGCAACGTTAATGTCAGCTGGGCAACTGAATTCGACGACTTGGCACGTTTTGTCGAATGAGTTCCAGACAATTAAGTCTGGGCGGTTGTGTTGGACTTTCCTAGGCGTTCGTACAGGAACGTTCCACCAATATTTATGTTGCATATGTTTTGCTACAATGTCGTGGCGTAGTGGTAAGTAGTATCTGGACGACATTCAGGAGGAGCAATTTATTACGTGGATGATATCCTCCACTTGTTGTTTACATAGCCGGCATTTGTTGTCACCAGGTGGATTTTGGTTTTGACGTTGTTTTCGTCTATAGATTATGTCTTTTGTGCCAATTTCCTGTTCCTAGATAGTACAGGCGTACGCTTCAGAGTGAGAGTTGATTTGTTGGTGAGCCACTCCCTGGTGCTTTTGACATCGATTTCTTTTATTCCAGCAACTGTTTTTGCGGTGTAGCCGTGAAGGGGTTTAACAAAAAATAATTGCTGTTTTCTTTCTAAGCATTTGGCAGTGAAGAGTTTTCCTACATTACTGGGTTTTGGTCAGCAACATCATTAATCTCCATATTCTGCAGTAATTCCTTCCCAACTCGCATCAGTTTTTTCTCCTCGTGTTGTATCATTTTAACAATGTATTTATTATCGTTTCTATTCTGCCTCAAATGCTGTCTTGCTGTCACCATTCTGCTTTCGAAAGCAATTCGTATTGATTTTAACCCCCTTCCTCCTTTCTTCCTCTGAACATAGAGACGGTCAATATCGAAGTTACGATGGAAATTGTTCGTCATATTCAGTATCTTTCTTGTTTGGATATCAATGTTGTCCATCTCTTCAGTAGTCCATTCGAGTATGCCAAAAGTTTGTATCAGGACTGTCACTGCGAAGGCATTGTGTGCAATGTGCCTGTGGTAAGCAGACAATTCACTCTTTTTGTATTCGTTGATGACTCTGTCTTTATTTAATGGGCCAACATATCCGACCCTTTCATCCTGTCCAAGGTATTTGTACGAATCGTTCACTTTTAATGGTTGGATGGTGACACCATTGATGATGATTGGTTCTCCTGGTGTGGCAAGTTTTCCTTTCTCGATGATAATATATTTTTTTATAGTAATTGAGTTTTCGCTCTTGAGAGCCACAGTGGGATATCTGTATTTCCATTGAATAACTTTTTAAATAAGGCTGCGAGTTCATCACGGTAGAATGTCAAGTTTACGATCCAATATCCAATATATGTCACTTCCGGGGGGCTTATTGTCCTGCCGGTTGATCGTTTTTGATAAAAGATCAAGTGTTATCGAACAGTTTTCCAATGGTGTCACTTGTGTGCAGTAGTCCCTTTCAAGAGTTTTCAACCATTCTGCTTCCTGGTTGAAATTGCCCTCGACTCCCCAGATACTACGCCAGTAATTTTCAACTTCCTCTTTGGATGGTATTTCCTTCACGTCAACTGAGTCGCCTCGGAATGTGCGATAAACGGATTTTGGGTTATTAGTGAATCGTCTGTTGATACGTTTTCGTTCGTATACTTTTTTCTTGTATGACAGTCTCACAGCTGTGGCTTTCAGTTCATTTTTCATTGATGCAAGACGAAAGATCAGCGTTTGTTTTTTGGTGTTTCCAAACTTCTTTTTTAGGGATTTTAGAACGTTGAGTTGTTTTCGCGTGAAAGTTTCGGTTTGTTTACATTTTAAGATAAGTTCTGTGTGGACAATCGTTCTCCTCAACCGGTCGATTTTTTGGTGTAATTGCCTCATCCATTTTGGTTTAGTTCTACGTTTTTCTGCAAATGGTTTCAAACTGACATCTTTTTTATGTTGTTTTAACGTCACTGCAACTACATACAATAAACAGTTGATGTTCTCATACGTCACTGATCTTTGTTCCTTAATATCGTTTATACATTCTTTTACTATAAAGTTTATTATTTTTAGCTCTTCCTTGTTGGGGCGCTTTTTCACAGATGTCAGCTCAATTCTACCATTGTCAACTGATCTATATTTGTCATAATTATCGAGAAATCTCCTCCGCAGGTCCTCGTAGAGCTCTCTATTGTTTGGTAGATCAGTTTGTTGTTCTGTGATAATTGGTGTGTCATTAGGTGGTATGTCATTAACAATGCCATTGGTACCATTATCAACTTTATGATGTTCCTCCTTGTTTCTTTGGTCATTATTATTGACTGCACCAGCTAATTGTCCCTGGGGATTGTTGTTTACGTTTGAATCTGTGTTTGTTTCCAAAATATATCCGCGCTGTATAACATAAGTAGCTTGTTGACGTAGATATTTTTCTGTAAAATTTAATTAAGGATGAATTTCGTCCCATAATAGTTTCATGCGTATAATGTATCCTCTGCCTGAAATTTCTCTAGCTTTATTATAACAGTCAAACATATCCTTATTCAGCTCATAAGTCCACTGAAATTGTTTGGTATAATTTCTGTTTCTGCGATAACTTACTGATGTAGCCATAGTTGTTGAACGAAAACTTTCATAAATATAAATAATTCAAAGCTATGTTACTCCTTCGATCTCGTATATCCAGTGTTTCTTCTTTAATACGAATCAGAAAACAACAAGATATAACCATAACCACTTCAAATCGAGATAAATCCAGATGAAAATTGTGAATAAACTCAAACAAATCTTCTATTCTTTAAATACGTCCGCACTCCAAGGCGATCACTAAGTGAGTAAGTGGTTACACACCATATACTGATGGATGGGTGAAAAACCCACATTCAGCGCCCAACAACAAGCCAGGAAAGTTGAATGCAGGCACATGTACTGTAGCCACAAGAGTGAGATAAAATAACCAAATAAAAATGGAAACATCACTTCAACCTTGCAAGTGGAGCCTCACAACCTGTGAGGAAAGGCACATTGCTCAAGCGGTTGTTGTTGTATGACAACAACTCATGACTACAGCACTCCCTACTCCTAGCCGGAGAGCTGACAATACATGGAAAGATATCTTAGTACTAGCACTAAGTCTGGTATTGCAGCAATGAAGTAAGTAATCAAGTAAGTAAGTAAGTAAGTAAGTAAGTAAGTAAGTAAGTAAGTAAGTAGGTGGTTACACATCATCTAGTGATGGATGAGGGGAAAACACATTCCAGCACCCAACAACAAACCAGGAAAGTTGAATGCAGGCACATGTACTGTAGGCACACGAGAGAGATAAATTGAATACCAAATAAAAATTGCAACATCACTTCAACCTTGCAAGTGGCGCC
>RDPX01000331.1:505504-525263 GCA_003991215.1 Morbakka virulenta
GTAAGTAAGTAAGTAAGTAAGTAAGTAAGTAAGTAAGTAAGTAAGTAAGTAAGTAAGTAAGTAAGTAAGTAAGCTTCATATATATATTTCATTTTACTGTAGCATTTATACAGTTCAAAAAAGTAATCGGTTTCAAACACTGAGACAAGATTACTCCTACATAAAAAGTATCATATTAGAAGAAAACTGATTACCGATTCAAATTACATTGGGCTCAAAGACTTCCTATGCTTTGAGAGTTACAAGTTACAAATTCATGATTCACGAATTACGAGTAAATACTAACTAAGTAAGTAAGTAAGTAAGTAAGTAAGTAGGTGGTTACACATCATCTAGTGGTGGATGAGGGGAAAACCCATATTCAGCGCCCAGCAACAAGCCAGGAAAGTTGAATGCAGGCACATGTACTGTAGGCACAAGAGTGAGATAAAATAGAAAACCAAATAAAAAATAGCAACATCACTTCAACCTTGTGGAGCCTCACAACCTGTGAGGAAAGGCACATTGCTCAAGCGGTTGTTATTGTATGACAACAACTCATGACTACAGCACTCCCCACTCCTAGCCTGATAGCTGACAATACATGTAAAGGTATGTAAAGTAAGTACGTAGGTAAGTACAAAAGTAAGTAAGGAATGAAGAAAGAAAGGAAGTAAGCCAGCAAAGAAGTCTTGCTATGGTTTTTTATTTCCAACAACCCAAGTACACAAGCACAAGAAAAACAACTACAATGCTGCTGCAACCTCAAGTTTATTGCACAGTATTCATCAGGTAATATTTGTTAATATTTGAAAATATTTTTCATTACACAGACTTTTCGCTTATTACATACAATAATTTCATACCAGGTGTGAGCGAAAAACAAAATGAATGAAAATATTCAAAGATAACAGAAGATAACAAATGAAAAAAAAGAAACAAGTTGGCATCTACAATAAACTCATTTTGGTGTCTCCAGTGTAGATTTATTACAATGTCGACATTTGCCCACAAACTTGGAACGTTTACTGACTAATCTTTGGGCTCAACGCATAAAATAGCAACTTTAAGGGCTAGACAAAGCCACCATATTCTTGAGCCGGCTTTGTATGGCGATGCACGGGCTATTATACTCCTCACTAAATTAAATTATGATGTTATCTTTCGAATTCCATATTCGTTTTGATAATTCGGTGATGTTTTTTTTTTTGTTTTTGGTGTCGAAATGAACTTGTGTGGTTGTTCACCTAGGTTTTAACTTGTCTTTCGCAGAAACCACAGTTATCTCTTCGGTTTGTCAATTGTTGCTAGGCATTCTCTTTTCACTGTGGAATTCCTCTTTTTCTTGACAATTAGAAGGATTTTGTGGTTGTTTTTTAATTATTTATTGTTGTTTATGATTTTAGAGTTACGACCTTTCATAATGTTTTCGAGATTTGTTATGCAGCTGTAGATTATCTTCAGTAAGGAAAGTGTGTGTGTGTGTGTGGGGGGGGGGGGGGTATAAAAGAGTTTTAGTATTTATTATATGTTATTTTTATGAGTTTTATGTATTTATTATGAAGTTAAATACTCTGTACCCCTAAATACAAGGAGCACTCTTTATGATCTTTATTTAAAGATATATGATATACATCTATTTTTATAAATACATATTTTTTAATGTATATATACATATACATATACATATATATTTATATATATACACACATATATAAATATTTATTTATATATATTTACATATATATATATATATATTCATTCATGTATTTGATGAAGAGTCTATGAGTAGTCTACTTTGATCTTACATTTTTAGTTAAATTAATATAATGAGTAATATGACAATTGTATTCAAGCTTACCCCACTCAGCCCCTCCCATTCTACTCCGTTTGCCATAAATGTCTGGTGGCCATGAATATTTTTTAATGTGTCTAAGGATTCATCCAACAGAAACGTTGTATCGTTGATTAGCATATTTACAAAATGGACAAAACTGTCGGTCCTGAAAGAAAAAAAAGAGACTGTAGTTGTATTTTTATACAAATGCTGTAAAAGGCATGTCTGTTGTTGTACAAATTAGAACAACAGACAAACCAGATTTTCACAGTATGGGAACTCTTATCCACCACAAAGCTAATTTTTATATCTTTTTGTAGCGTTTAAGAAAATTTTTTTGTATGTTTAAAAACAATAAAAAAATAAAACAAAAACTGTAAAAAAAAAAAGGATGGTTTGGGGGCGGGGGGGGAGGTTAGCTAAAGACACAAAATTTGACGGTAGACTTTATAAAATATTTCAAATCATACGATCGAGGAAAATATGATGGATGTAAGCACTCAGACGGAAAAGAGTTCCACAATCTAGCCATCAGAGCAAAAAACATCATTCCCAGAATGATTTATTGCCACCAGAAATAACAATAACAACTTTTTATGCTTAAGAGCCATAAAATATTTAAAGCCATTACGTTTATGGAACTGTAAGAGAAAGGTAAAACAGAGAAAATATTGATAAAAAAAAATCATATCATATGATGGAGGAAAGCACTCAGAAGGCAGAGTTCCGTAATCTAGTTGTCCATCAAAAAACCCCTACATTTACAGAGAGATTTAATACAAAAAGGGCATACAACTGCAAGTAAAATGAAGACATCTAGGGAAAACCTACATAGTCACTCACTGCCGTTACGGTTATAGTCTCTGCGAGCGATAATGTTTATTGATGAGAAAAACAAATTGTATTACTCAAAAAAATATTAAAGCAATAAAATGGAAATTGAGCGATAAAGACATTGCCATATGCAAAGATGCATGCAAGCATAGTAACAAGAGGTGGCAGGTTATATGTATATATATATATATAGTAATAGTAGTAAAGTATACCAATGTTCACTAAGAGTGCTCAATGTTTCCAGAGCGTTTATAAATCGAGTACAGTATACAAAATAACTAGACAAATTTAGCAGTTACTACTAGTTTCATGTTTCTTAACAATTGCACTGGTTACAACTGGTATAGATTTCCTTAGCACTTTACAGTTCCTAATATTAGGAGCAGTGGAAGTCCATGATCGCCAAGCTTTAAGGCATGGTATCTAAAGAAGAATAAGAATCCGGACTTACAGTTTCTGACAAGCTGTATTTTTTTAGGATCGAATTAAATCTCTTTTTCGATATCTCGATTACTTCTTCTTCTTTGTCTCATGCACTACTGCACAGATGGTGATACCTTACCGCACTGTCCTGACAAGTTTTAATGAGTATTACCACTTACAGTGTTACTCCATTTCTTCTCGACTACTACTTCCATCGTTGTCACAGAAAGATGTGTTTTGTCATAAATAGGATGACAGTGATAACGAAATGCAACGTGTAACAAAATACAAGTTTATATGTCTACATTTCTGTAAGAAATCAACTGTTTACAGCTTTTTTGTTTGCTTACCTACTAGTATTGAGAATAGCCTCTTTGTGAAATGGCTGCTTCCAGAGGCCCTTTAAAATTACGGAAATATGGTAACGAATACCAAATTTGTCATAAAATTCATTGGAGCTTCCTGTAGTTTCAATATCTGTGTTGGGGAAAAAAATTAACAATCATAATATGTAATAAGCTGTACATCCGTCCGTCTGTCTATCCACAAGTCCTCGAATTTCTTGAAAATGTCTACATATTTTGGCATGAAATTTGGCATAAAGACTGAAGACCCCTCGCAATATCCAATTTCTGCGCTGATGCTTCTGCGCATGCAAATTTTTCAGTATTTTTACGGACAGGAAATACTAAATACTAATAAAAGGAACCGAAGTATAAGGTATTGTTTAATGCCATATATCCATTTAATGGTTTGTAATACTACGAAAGGTAAATATTAGCTGTACTGCAGGCACAAACGTAGCTTCTTGTTTGGGCTAGCATTGCCGAGTCGCAATGCCGGGAAAGAAGACACGAAACAGTTTAACTCGGCCATTTTTTGTTTATTTTGATCCTGAAGTAAAGTTGAGGAAGGCTGCTGCATACTCCAGGATTCTGACAGGATGATCTTATCGACTCAATGAATGATTGATCTGACAAATGTAACTATTAAAATGGTTATTACCAATTTATCAGCACGGGGATCGCTATCAACCATCGCTACCATCTTTCTTATTGTGATCAACCCCACCTTTGCAATCTGTTAATCCATTAACATCACAATCTGTGTTATCGGTATTAAAATCACAATATATACTATTAAGACTGGAAAATATCATTACAGTTTTCATTGGAAACAAAAATCAATTAATGGCCATGACTAAAACTTGTCCGTTCAAACGATCAAGTAAAAAAAAATTCTGTTGCTGAAATAAAAAAAAACACAGTATATTTCACAATCTACGTGATACATGTTTGCTTGCAGTGAAAAAAAATGAGAAAAAATGAGAAAGAAATTAAATAGACTGGGCTCAAAAATTTAAAACAACTACAAGTAGGCTCGTAAAAAACGTAAAAAAACTTATATCTACGGCATTAAAACCTAAATCAGCAAAAAGGATTAAAAGTGACTTTCAAGTAAAATCATATTCAACTGCTCAATTGACTAAACAATAATTTCTGGCCTTATTATAAATTATTGACAACGGCGATGAACTGATCAATTTCATGAATAATGTGGCTTTCAACGAATCCGCAATCTTATTCTTATCTTACAAAGTGTGAGAATCAATGCTAACATAGAACTTACATTAATTATAAATACCTTGCCGTAAAAAGCAAAATTGCTCCTTTTAAAAATAAAATCAATTTGCAACAAGTGTCTTATGTTTTAAAATCGTAACCAATATAACGTCTTCGTGTGGCAACCATTAAGAAAATGTTTTGACGACTATTTTGGTGTCGACTTAATCACAGTAAGTCTTAGACCAAATGCTTTGTACAAAATAAAATAATGATTAAATATAATGAATTAAATAAACCAAGAGACGTAATAAAATAAACCCACATTAAATAAAAACAGCAGAATGTATTATGTAGATGAAAAGAGGTTGGCGGCATTGTTAATAAGTAAAAGATGGCCAATTTCATACGAAAACATGTAGAGGCTGGTATTTCTGTAAGGCCTAGAAATCATGGCTTCAACAAGAAATGAAGAATAAGCCCTGAAAAGTAGTGAGAATTGGAATAAGAATGTTCTTCTGGAAACTGGGTATTTCTTCACTACGGTATAGAAAGAACGCTGATACACGTTTTTCAAAAAAGGCATGCATCTCGGAGAGAGCTGGAGAATATAGTTTGAGATCAAACAGAAAAGTCTTGAGGAAAAGTGGGAAAATGATGAATGGGTTGATAAAACAGGTAAAAACTCTAACCCCCCCCCCCTCCAACACACACACACACTTGATAAATGCTGATCTTAATTGAATCTAACCTTTATTTAACCCCTTTTCCTTTTAATACCCTTTGCAATAAACGCTTCTCTTCATTCGACGCTCGGGGTTTAAAATAAGATAATACGGTATTAAAATTGAACACTGAATTCATTTCCAAGTCTTGACATTCAGTGCTACTTAATCTAGTTCTTCCTTTGTAGAAGTAAACAAAATATAATATAAAGTAAAAAATAAAGCTGACCACTCTGTATACATTGTTAACAATTATACATACCCACATAAAACATCATAAGCGCAGGCCCTAAATACTGCTGTCCAACAGTCAGAGATACGAGAGCATCATGTAGGTTTTTTACCCTTGGTTGTACACTAGGATCCACTATGAAAAGCACCTAAGTACCGAAGGAAACAAATCGGTTGTCATAATGATGACAAAAAAGGAATCTGACGATGGAAAAAAAACACCACAACATTAAGTGGTTAGTCAATAAAACATGGTAAGTTCACATCTTGTCATTACCACAACACAAAATGTTATTTTGGTTAAGAATTCTACAAGGCATAAAACCACTAAGTGTATGGAACTGTAAAGTAAAGAACAGGGGAAAAAAACCAGGAAAGACGAGTTGACTTTGGACTTAAAAACATTTAAGTCACATAAAGTAGGGACGTGCAGAAGCCAAACCGTTGCACAATCTAGGCGTCTGAGGAATGAAATTATATTCATAGAAAGACTAATTAAAATGAGGGTCAACAATAAAGACAAAGAGAAGCAACAATGGAATAAGGATAAAGATGTTACGAGAAACAAGTCACACGAGATGTGATAAACTGAGGTGATACCTACGAGGAAAGCTCAGTAGGGCACTTTCCATTATAATACCAACTGAAAGGGCCAAGACAAGTCACATTTCCTTCATGAGGCAACGGCTGAAAAGTCGCAGCGAGATTTGGGACTCATAAGTTAGAAACTAAACATCAGGTTGACGAAATCTACACACATGTACATATACACACTATCTACACATCAGTCTGACAAAACGATTGCTACTGCTACCATATTTAATAACCTGGCGTTCAATCCCTTGGCAACCCACATTCGGCACCAAGCAACAAGCCAAGGAAACTAAATACTGGCACATAAGCTTTATCACAAGAAATAAAATACAGTTAACTAATGCTACTTCCACTCGTTCTTCATGGGTTTAAATGTGTGAATTTGATCTGGTCGTTACGATACACTACTAAAACTTTGAAAAAACTATATGATGAGGCTTGCGGACAACCAAAGATAGTTGGATCATATCAGTCAGTATCAATGGGGTTAGTAAAATGACAAAGTCCATACAAAGAATTTTTATTAGTAAATCAAACTCACAAAGATCTACAGAAATATTAAGTGACTCCAACGGGCTAAAAAAATTTTTGCTTCGAAGGAATGGTTCAGAGTAAGAGTGTTGGGGGCTAAAAGCGGATGAGATGACTTCATAATGTGTACATGGTCCATCCTTCAATTCAAACAGTCCTAGCAATTTTGTCTCTTGCTGGTCTGAATAAATCGATGGACTTCGATTAGTGAATGGACCCCCTTCACATTTATTGAGGTGTTTCTCCATAGTTAATCCTCCAGTATATCAGATCCTAAACATTTTATCCTTTGGAGGCACGTACAAATACCATGTATTGACAAAAACGAGTTGGACCAACCTAGCATTATACAATAGTTATATCCTTAAATGTTGTATGACCGGCACACAACTGTCAAAGCATACCAATTCCGACAAGCTTCATAAAATACAAATGGCGGTATCAATAATAAGTGTTACTTAACGCCGAGATTTTATATAATCATACTGATCAACAAAAACAAATGTTGTAAAATTCAGAGGAACAAATGATTTAGAAATGTACAGTGATGGTCTGGCTTCAACCTAACTTCTCAAAATAAAGTAACACGATATACCGATGTCAAGGTTCAATTTGACTTTTTAAAATGACGTAATAATAGATACTGATAGTCCAGCTTTAGTCTAATTTTTTAAATTGACGTAATAATGTACACTGATGATCCAGCTGTAATCTGACTTTTCAATATGACAAAATAATGTATTCTGATGGGGAAGCTTCAATTTAACGTCTTAAAATCTGGTCATTGACAATAGGGTTCTTCGAAGGAAACGATTTCATGTTAATTCATACAATTAAAAGTAACAACTCAGTTTTCAATCGTCATTTTAACCTACAACTTCAATTTAAGGACACTGGAAAACATTCACCTACCTCCACGAATTTTGCAACCAAGTAAGGATTAGCAACATAATTGTAGTTAAGCAACAATATGATCATGAAGGGAGCAAAATCCTCAATGAATGAATCGTCGATAACAAGTGGGCAATGTCTAATTTGTGAAAACGAGAATAATGTGGTTAAATATTTTAAATATTTACATGGTAAATAAACATAAATTCTTCATTATGTGGCTTGATGCCTGAGGGAGTTGAAAACATTTTCTTTCCAAAACTTTCCTTTTCTTGTGGCACTCAATACACTCATCCGTTGTGACATACACTTGAGGTAGTTCAGGCTATGGCGTTCTTCTTCTCTGCTTAATGGGATTTTACCAGTTATCAATAACAATTTTAAGGTTTTGTTTCCTCGTGACATGTTCAAAGAACTGCACTTCTCTTTTTCTCATAGCGAGCATAGAGTTTTTCTCCTCATCTACACTTTAAATACTTTCTTGTTTAAAGTATGATCAATCTAGGAAATTCCTAGAATACACCTATATAGTTGGGCTGCAGCTTGTTTGAAAATGAGTCTATTGTCTGGCATTCGCTGCCATGGGAGTGCACGGGCATAACAGTCCAGGATTCTAAAATTTGATGCAATGCTGACTTTAGTTTTACTGAGGGTGTTTTTCATACGTTGGAATGAGTCTTGTCTTAACTTGTTTCTTCATATCTGTATTGTAAGGCATTTTCTGACTTGTTTTACAAATTTATCGTCTACATTATGCTGTCGTCTAGGGGCATCTGTCCTTTTACTTATAACCATGCTTAAGGTATTCTGCAGTTAATTGCTAGACCTACCAGAGCATAAATAATCAAGCCACCATTCTACAAAACAAACAACAAAGCAGTAACATCTCTCTGTGACTACTGACAACTGGGGCGCTTAACGGGAACCACAAACAATTCAAACTGTTCCTTTTAGGATTTTAAACGTCTTTGAAAATCCTACATTATGCTGTTATTTCATCAAGTAATAGGCTGGTATTGTTATCACTACGTTTGTCTATTTTTCTTTCTTTTAATGTTTGTTGTACAATTTATCTTTATTTTCCTGCAACCTCGAAGAACAAAACTTCAACGTAATATTAGGACTCTGTTGCTTATTATTAGTCTGCCTCAAAGTTATATCCAACAAACAATTAAATGCAAAGTAGTACTTTCTATGAAACATTTCCTCACTGAGAAATATCAATCTGCAAATAAATTATTGTTACTCTTTGGCCTTGAAAGGAACCAGCGAAAATCCTTTCGAACAAAGGAAACTTGCTTAAGATAGGCACAAAAACTTCAATATGTCATCTCGTATAGCAGATAGTACTGGTATGTACAGGCGCTAGTTTGATTCAACTAGAACAAAAGTTGGCTTTTCCCTTGTTTTTCGTTTAATGTAGGAATCAAAGCTAAAACAATTAAATGAAATATAAAGCAAAGAAACTCACATGACAATAAAAAATAGAAATTCCAGGATATCTTCAACGAAATAATCTGGTAGAGATCCAAATTCGGGGCCAACATCTTTCTGAAATGGAACATCCAAACTGAAAAACAAAGCAGAGAAAAAGAACAATGTCAAAATAACGCTGACTTATTCATTGTACGAACTACTATTACCATTATTTCGTATCGTTTTCGTCTCGGTATCCTTTGTCCCACTATTCATGATCTAAGACTTGTCGTTAGAAAAGCTTTTTGTTGCAGTTCCAAATCAGAATCGAACCCAGAAACTCTTCGTCACAACGCCAAGGTTTCCCATACACTACTGATCTATTTACGAACAAATATTCTGAAAACCATTTAAAATAACTTGAAGAAATAAAATACAACAATTTATTTATTTATTACGAATATTTATACTGGATAAAAACGTTTCAATAAATGTATAATTAAAAAGTAATATATACAAATACTGTTATCAACACGTGTCCTGTTAGAAGTTATCTAACTGTTACAAGTTATCTTGCTGCTTTATTCTTTTAAAAACATGATACAAAAACGTGTCGTTCATCTACTTTGTTTAACTGGTACCAGTAGATAGAAAAAGTCACCATATGGTTTATCTTTGAGGGTGTCATGCCTCTCGGGCCGTTGGGAACTATATAGTACCGCTATTCCCTACTACTTAGCATCCGTGGAAACCACAGGTAATCTACATCCTCTCATCAGCCCAAGCATGTTAATCCTAACCTTGCAAGTTGCCTCCTTTCTTCTATCTTGCCAATGAGACCCGTATTTCTTAGCTGTTTATGCTTAAAAACATGGCAAATGATTTCAGTTATTTCTGACTATAAGATTCATGTTTTTGCTCAAGTTTTTACGATGCTGCTATCACTAATTTGCTCTGTACCATCCTGGCTTAGGGGATAGGTTCGGAACATTTATGAGTTTTGAAAATCTACGAATAGCAAAACTAAAATATAATGAAGCCCGTATTATAGGGGAAAAATGACCGTAATGGTAGAAAAAGGTCTTAACTTAGCCTGCAAAAGGAAGATATAGATCTGAATCGACACCCTGTTCGACGCCAGGAAAAAGGTAGCGGGTTAGCGTCAGGTGCTCACCATCCGTCAAGCAGGTACAAAAAAATGACTGCCAAATATGATGGCCAAACTAATGCTAGGAAACACAAAGGAAGCGACGCGTCGCAGTACCCTTTACCCAACCTCACTTTGGTGACACGTGAACAACGGCTAACGCATCGGCGAAGGTTGGAGCTAAAGAAGCAAGTCGTAAATAAAACAGGCGTTAAGATAGGCACTTTTACCTTTCAAGTGGCTGTCCTTTAGTTATAAGTGAAAGAATCCATCTGGCTGCTGTTCCATAAAATCTTAAGCATTTTCTTAATAATGTTTCATCAAGGAGACCAACCTCAGCACAGGCCTCTTCTTGTACTAATTTCTAAAAAACAAAACCATGGCCAGTCACATTTCTGTCATATCTCATAAGATAATGCAACATCACTCTGTGTCATACTACATTTTGTTGGTCATCTAGTGATGTTAGTTTACCATAGGTCAAACTATATCATATTAGATTACAATATATCATGTAAGACCATTTTACATCTCGCTGTGTTACAATGATTAAAATGTCACAATATATAGTGGCAATCGTTAATCAAAATACCGGATTATGTTTGAAAATGCATAATACGGGGTAACGATGCCATGATAAATGCCATCATGATATCTGTTATGACAAAAAGTCATAACTGACATGACAGGTGGGAATGTCATATTGGCAACGCTTTATTACAATAAATTATGTTGCCCAATATGTCACATTGTATAACACTGTATCACATTATATACGGATGATTAAGTTTGAACCTCTTTAAATTTATTTCATCGTATTGTACAATCCCTACTTGGCAATGAAGATTCGTTGTTCAAAACATTTAGGAATTTTTCTTAACAAGAACAAGACCAAGAACAAAAAAGTGATGCGTCATGGCATGACAGCTTTAGATCTTTGTAGAGTTTTCACTCGGGAAAGAAGATATGCCATTTGTCTGAAAATGTCAGGAAAGTTCCTGCTAAATAAAAGGAAAAACAACAGTGGTTACAGAACCCATACGACGTGCTAATGGGCGAAACGTTGCAAAACATGTTTAGTTAATTGTAGTTTCTCACGGAATATTTAAGGCTTTTAATATTACTAATCAACCTAAATAACACCATTTTCCTGTCTTTTAGGGCGTGACTATATTGACGTCACCTGTTACGAAGACAGCAGTAATAGTTGACACAATTCATTTCCAGTATTTAAACAAATGCCCATTTTTGTGATATTAGTAATTACGTAAGATCAAATACGTGTGTACATAAAACCAGTTCATTTTATTTCATCAAACAGAAAAAGCATATGCTATTAAAGCAGAAGAGGAATTACGCACTGCAAGTAAAATGGTTTGTTACCTCTGTCAGAGAGGTTATGTTTTCATTTCGTTTTTTCTCTAAATATTACGAACTGAATTGGATGAAATTTTCAGGACATGTAGATAGTAACATATGGAATAGGTGATTATATTTTTTACGTTGATCAGCATCACAGTCTGGCTTTTGCTTCAGGTTATACGAGATTATGCAGTTTGAACAGAACAATGCTACAAACAAACAGAGCTTTGTGAATGTAAAAGAAAACACCATGTTTGGGAATCAAGGGTGTTGTGGCTTTGTTGTATAGAACGTTTGTCTTGTAAACAGGAGATATCCGGTTCAAATCCAGGCAGTACCTTGCTTTTTTAACATAAAATATTTCAGTGTTTTCATAAATAATATCTGAAGGAGCACTAGATTTCAATAAAGTTTAATATCTTATTCAAACAAATACAGGACTACAGTACTTACCAAATATATCTAGTTCATCAACTTTAAATATCTCAAGCCTGGTGATCTTGTTCCAAATAATTTATCAATTATTAGCTTGTGATACAATATACTAATGTGTCTCGAGAAGTGGCTTTGCTTAAGATACTTGACATTGATCAATGTAATAGTCTTCTACGGCTTGTGAGTATTTTACTTTTTTCTCTGTATGAAGAGATATACTATGCCTACATTAAAGTATGAACTGAAGTAATTAAATCCACAAAAATTGGCTTACATTCCAGTTCAAGAGGTAAATCAGGTCCCCAGCTTGGCTTGGCGTGAAAAGTAAAAAATACCCATACATCATTTACGACAATACACAAGCACATTTTTTTCTCTACATCGATGTCTATGTGTTTAATCTAACATGGTCCTTTGGGATGGCCATTTAATTAAAATAATGCCCCATTTGGGGGCCACTAATTTGACCGAATGCAGTATTTTCTTTCTCTTTGTAATAACGTTAATGACTTACTGTAAGCTTTTATGGTTTTCGTCAAAGATCTGTCAAAAGTGAAAACGTACAAATACAGCTCCCATTAAAACAGGTAGTCAAGATTTTCCTTACCTGTATTTGTGCAGTCCATTTTCGCAGCAAGGCGCGATTTCGTGCTTCAAGAGGCGTGTTAACCCATTCAGATTTATGTGACTCAACTTCTTGCACAAGGCGATTCATATCTCTCAGTGTTCTTACTCGTTGTACATATCGCCTACACGCAGGTATCACTGATATGTGATGACAATGATAGGTAAAGAAGAAGCACTTTGTAGGAAACTTTGTCTCCGTCCACCCGTAATCAGAAGCTATGAAAGAAAACATCTATCTCAGAAAACAAAACGTATTTCCCAAAACTAGACATATTGGTATACTAAACTACTCTAATTGACCTCTTTGACGCCCTCTTCTCCTTTTAAAAGCCCCTTCCTAATTAATATCCTACGTAAAAGTTAAAAAGTTAAATTACATTTCCTTCGTTTTAAACGTCCCTGTCTTTACCAACGGGGCTTTAATTAGAATTTCAACACAAGTAACATAAAAGATTTTGTAAGCGTTTTTTGATGTTATTTTCCTCAATGGATACATTTTTAGGTCATTGTTTGTGTTATAGTTGGGGAAGGTATTGAAAACCCTGTTTGCATTTTCCTAACTCAGAATCACACATAAGTCTGAGGCCCCCATATCTTTTACCACAAACAGTATACAAAACTCAATAGTCACCATTCTCCATAAAAAAATGAATTAAACTAGATAGCTCTGTCGGAAAAAGGCCATCAATGGCAGAAGAATTAAGTATGTAAAGACCAATCGGATGTTTATTATACTCCAAACCGCTTCTTGTGTCATGCTTATAATATGATTGTTCGGTGCAACGACCATCCCCGCATTTTTTGTCAATATGGTAGTCAGGTATCGGTTATCAGAACAAAGCAGTCTATACTGAAAAAAAATGGCGACAAATTTTTAAATCTTGTACCTACACATTACCAAATGATGGCAGTTAAGACGACTTATACATTGCTTCAGGGCAGGACAGCAATGCGGATCCCGGCGAGGAATGCAAATAAAAGGGATCCATTTGCAAGCATTCTGAAATTGGGTATAATTGTATAATAGCAATGATCTAAGAACTTTCGAGATATAGAGACAGGGACACAGAGAGAGACGGAGAGAGATACCGAGGCTCAAAGAGACAGAGACAGAGACAGAGATACAGAGCGACAGTGACAAAGAGACAGTGACAAAGAGAAAGTGACAGAGAAGCAAACAGTAAGCCAGACAGACTGACTGCTTGACAGACCGAGTGATAGACTGACAGACTCTTATAACGACGACAATGCAACAAGTACTCGACAATTTTTATTCAAATGCTATTTGGGAAGACACACTTACTGCTGACCCAGAATTTCCACTAGTTTGCAATAGAGGACAGCAAGCAATGGAATAAGGCAATAACGGACCAAATGAAAGCAGGAATGCTGTGCTGACAGATGTATTAGAATAGTCGAAAAATTTTCTGAGCAAGTCAGCAGGCGATTTAAGAAATTATCGAAATTCAAAGGGATGAATTTAATGTATATCATAAAATGTGATGAAGCAAAAATGGCTGGTAGGAAAGAACAAAAGCAGTTGCTAGAAGAGTTCCAAGTGTATTACCATTTAATGAATCTGACGTAACAGCAACAGAATACAACTTGAACGTTTTGTATAACAGTAGTGAGGTTTCTTATGATTTTAATAGTTTTAATTTTCAGACTCGTAAAATTGCGGAAAATTGAATTTTGACCGCTCTGTAGGTACGACGCTAAAGAGAGGGTGATTAGAAAGGAAGCCGGAGAGAGGCGTGTTTCCAATACAAAATTTGACTAAAAATTTATCATTCACCCCCAGTCCCCCTGATTCTTCCTGGCCTGGCTAGGGGAAATACGACCACCAATTAGGCATCCTTGCGCATCGTCCCTGAATGTAACATATAATAAATATAACTTCAGCATTCTGGTGACAAGTAAAGTATATTACAAAATTACCAATTTTCTCTTTCCATTGGTTGACTTCATCAGCAGTAAATTTGATCGGCGACGTTTGCGTAAGATCAAGCTCGCATTTTGGATGAACGAAGTAATATTGGTCAATCTAAGCAAATAAATAAAGTAAACACAATATACACTATGGTGTAACATAGTATACTGTAGTATGATAATATATAATATAATATAATAAAATATATTATAATATCTAATATAATATAATATAATACAACATAAAATAACATATAGTATAATATAATACAATAGAATATAATATAATATACTAAAATATATAATATAATATAACATAATAAAATAAAATATAATATAATATAATATAATATAATATAATGCAATATAATTTAATAATATAATATAATATAATATAATATAATATAATATAATATAATATAATATAATATAATATAATATAATATAATATAATATAATATAATATAATATAATATAATATAATATAATATAATATAATATAATATAATATAATATAATATAATATAATATAATATAATATAATATAATATATATCTATAAGAGCTTTTATAATTGTTGTAATACGATTTGAATTCAAAAACGGCACAAAAATAGGAGATCTTTGTACAATAAAAAGGTTCTATANAATATAATATAATATAATATAAAATAAAATAAAATATAATATAATATAATATAATATAATATAATGCAATATAATTTAATAATATAATATAATATAATATAATATAATATAATATAATATAATATAATATAATATAATATAATATAATATAATATAATATAATATAATATAATATAATATAATATAATATAATATAATATAATATAATATAATATAATATAATATAATATAATATATATCTATAAGAGCTTTTATAACTGTTGTAGTGCGTTTTGAATTCAAAAACGGCTCCAAAATAGGTGATCTTTGTCCAATAAAAAGGTGCTATTATGCGCTCTGAACCCAAAGGCTGATTACAAAAATGCTCGTAATATGAGAATAAATGTCGTCATGGGCACAAATATAGACTGAAGGCACTAAAATGAGTTTACTTTCAGATACTTAAATGGTTTTTTCTGTCGTTTATTATTTTGCTTTCACCCATTATGTCACTTTTCACACCAACGGTAGTTACAATAAAACTGAAAGGTGTGTACAAAGAAAAAAAAAATGTCAGCTTCCAAATCAATGCAAAGCAAGAAATTTACGTCGCAACAAAACAAACTACGTGTACTTTCCTGTAAGGTGCAATCTGCTTGTCTCTTTACTAGGCCATGTTCTAGTAAAGAGAAATGCAGATTGCAACATATCAGTCACCCTTTTTCAGAAAACTAACTCACACTGACCAGAAACAGGATATTGCATCATAGCATCCAGTCTCGACTCGCAGTAGCATCATCGTCACGTTGCTTGAAAGAGCAAGATGCATCATCTCAAAATCATACCATCTTAGAGCGGAAGAAAGGCACTTTCAGAAAGCAAAATGTCTAATGTTCTTTGCAACATCCACCTTAAGAAAGATACTGTCAAAGCCAAAAGACCCAGCCCCAATTGACAGGTATAATAACATAGTTTACAGACTACATTGTAAGAACTGCCCTTCCTCCTGCAGTAGTGAATCAAAGCGTCCCTTGGATCAAAGAGAATGGGTAAACTGGAGAGCTGTTCAAAAAAAGTGACACTAAGTCATGAGGCCACGTTTGGAAAAATAACGAGAGAAGAACAGTTTTACAGAACAGGAAGAAAAAGAAACAAAACAATAATTCCCAACAGCACAGCAATCACACCAACAGTTTATCTTACATGCTTTCAGAAATATGGCACCTTGAACCAAAGCGAGAAACACAACAAACATAAAACAGTTACTGCGCCACACCTCAAGACAACGTTATTCCTGTCACCATGTGGGTCGGCATTGACTACAATTAAAAGAGCTGTACCTGATCATTTAAGTAGCCTGACAACGGTATAAGCATCTCTCGAAATGATGCTCAGAAAAAGCTTACAACTCATGACATGATAAACATCCTAAATCTACAGTCAAGTCTGTAGTGCTGTTCTCCCCGCGCTTTGCAATAATTTCTGTGAGAGTGAAATTCAAAAAAGGTAAGCTGTATATTATTGCAATATTGACTATCCTAAAATATTTGATTCCAACACAGCTCACTTGTAGAGGCTTTCAGTGTTTAAATTGTAAGAATTTTTAACATACAGGAACTGCTGATGGGCCAAGAAAGTAGCTTTACGGATTTAGGGCAATACCAAGATTTTGTATGGATTTTCAATGGTGTTGGGCAAAGCTGTGCAATGTTTCCCGAATTTTCTTCTTCAAGAGAGACGCAAACAAAATCCCTTTAGGTCATACGGTTTGAAAGACTTTGCATCAAAAATTTTGGTTTTAGAAATTTGACCATAGGTAAATGTGACGACTTTCAAATACAAAGGATATTCAACCAAAGCATTAACCACTATCAAATCATGAAACAGTCTCTGCTGTCGTAATGACTTTAGCAACTAAAATTTAAAAAAGAACTTTCTCCATATAAACCACAAAAGCTAATGCTGCTCATATATACCAAACAAACACCCCCGAAACCGTAAAAAAAACCAAAACAATAAAAAAAAACCCACAAAGTACAATTTTTTTAGATCTTTCATCCAAAGCACGGTTTTGAAGCCACTTGAGCGCAGGTGGTTATGTTTGTTATTTGAATTTTTGTCCCTGTACGTTTATATCTTTTTACGTTATTGACTTCTTCCTTTCCCCGATTATATCTTTAAAAACATGAACAAAACTCCATAGCACCCCACTTATAAAGTAGAAAATAAATTGGGTGCAATATTTCCAGGGTTCGAAAAGAGAAATTCTTGCATGGTAATCTGCTGATAACCACCTGACCACTAATGCACTTAAAAACAATTAATATATCAAATTTTTCCTTTTGCACAATTAAAGACAAAATTATTTTATATCAACACTAAAAATACTTATAATGAAAATATAAAATTAATTGCTTAAAAAGAATATTAAAAATTGTTTTAAAATCACCTTCTCTATTTTTACTTTAATGCACAATTGTTGCATCACCGACAAAACATTCAGCATAAACCCATCGCTTGCCAAAATTTTGGTGTCTGCCTGAATAAAATGATAAATGGAAAATAATAAGACTCTGCTATATACAGATCTTGATGTTACAAGTGGTAAATGATCCTCAATGTCAAAAAGGGTACTCAATGAACAACTGAGACTTCAAAACTAGGCATGACGCAGTATATACGCGTGGTATAAATGCGTTTGAAACGGCTGGTTCCGATGTCACGGCATACGTGCGCAGCGATTAAAGTGGTACTTTCGGGTGCTATCCAGTACTGGCTGAAGGGGTTGACAAAAGACTCAGTACAATGATAATGTAAAAAATTGCACCAGAAAGAAAGAATCACTGTTAAAAATTTGTACTGGTGCACTGTGAACCGTCAACAATGAAAACAAGAAACGTTGGTTGGTAAGAAATCGAAGACAACAATTTCTCTGGCATAGACAACCTGCAGGGTTATTAAAAACAATGCCATCACCATTATCATCATCATAATCAATATCATCAGCATTATTATTATCATAATCATCATCATCACCGTAATCATCAGAATTGCCTGGGTACATATTAAGCTCTACAAGCATTGGTTCTTTGATGCTTTTTTCTCACTTTTCTTGCTTTGGTGTCTACGAAACAGCTGACTCAAAGGAGGAAGCGTCGTGTGTTTTTTTAATTGTTAAGAATCATACAGGGCATAATGTCAATAAGTGTATGAAACTGTATAGAAAAGACTGAAGAAAAAAAAGGTTAAGTTAAGAGACAAGAGTTAATCTTAGACTTTAAAACAATTGTCATATGATGGAAGGAACTACTCAGACGCCAAAGAGTTCTACAAACAAGCTGTCCGAGGAATAAAATTACATTTGTTGAGAGATTTATCACAACAAGGTGCAATAACAACATGACGATGGACAGGACGAGAGAAACGATTCACGCGAGATGTAACAAATTGAGCTGGTACCAGCAAGGATAGCACGTTACAATACTTTCCATGACAGTGCCTAGAGTTAGGACTAAGACAAGTCAAATTTCATCGACAAAACAATGGGTAAAGAGTAGCAACAAAGCCCGGAGCTATGAGCTATTAATTTGCAAACACGTCTCTGAACTCGATCAAGAGCATCAAAATGAGAGGGAGCAGCAGTGACACCAGTATTCTGTCCAAGACCAAGTGGTGGAGTAACTGGGTCATAAAATGGTCTAGGGCGTTAGGTATTCTGTAGCGCTACACTAAGAGCCATTCGCTTTAGAACCAGACTTACCAACTGAATGAAATTAAGACAAAAGGCAGTCTTTTCAAAGTTACCTAGGACGACACTTGTCTCCCACTTGATAAAGGCTAGTTCTGCATACAGACTTTGCCCTTGGATCCTCTTATCCCTGATATGACTAGTCATTTTAGTCTTCCGGTATGACAGAGTCCTTCCTTGAAAACGATTGAGAAATTCAGTATCATACATTCTTAATCACTATTTCACACTCAAGAATGGGTACTGCCATTTCACCAAGAAGCTTTTATGCGCCTCAGCAGGCTGGACTAAGCTTGTCACGCTTCGAAGCCTGAAAGCAGAATTGAAACGTTTATTCTCCATGATGTGTGTAGTACGCAATGTTTCAAAGATAAGTAGTTTCACCCTTTGTAAGCTCCCTTAAACTGAAGGCCTCCTTGAGGTAACAGATACGCCGAACTGTAATAAAGACAAGTTAACATCGCTACCAGTTACATGTCTAACAAATACTCATACCTGTAGCTGTGACTTTTTGTTATTTCTTTTCAAAATAGCTGCGAGATAGTCAGAACAAGCATCACGGCTGTCTGGGCATACCAAAAGACTGTGTACCACTTTAAACATCTCCGACTAAGAAAGGAAGGTGCAATACACAATGTCAAACAATATAAATAAATAAACCTCCATTATCCATAACGAATAAAGTCGTGCTGCAACTTGTTAGCAACTGTTGTTATCTTACGCCTAATTGCCAGGTTAGTGTGGATGGATAGATGGATGGATAGATAGAAGGATGATCTATGGATGGATGGGATGGATGGGATGGATGGGATGGATGGGATGGATGGGATGGATGGGATGGATGGGATGGATGGGATGGATGG
>RDPX01000331.1:548263-595985 GCA_003991215.1 Morbakka virulenta
ATCGGCGAGAACTGCTAAATCGTCTGCATAGTCCGCGTCTGTAATTTTAACTGGTGGATATCGCCTACTTCTCTGCTTTTTGAGCGTGAGACCGAGATGGTTATTTTGGTCAAGCGCTTTTCTTAGCACATAGTCTAGGCAGATTATGAAGATGTACGGGGCGAGAGTGTCACCCTGCAGAACTCCGGCAGTTATCTCAAAAAAGTTTGTGTCTCCGTCCGGTGAGCGTACCATGGAATGGGTGTCTACGTAAAGCATTGAGATTGCATCGATAGTTTCCTCAGGGATTCCATATGCCTTTAGAATCTTTTTCATTTTACCACGATGTATTGAGTCAAATGCTTTAGAGAAGTCAATAAACAGAAGGACGGCAGGCAGGTTTTTCGACCTAACACCTTCGAGAATACGACGAATAGTGAGTATTTGTCCTATGGTTGATCTGTTCTTGCGAAAACCGTTTTGATTTTTTCGTAGTAGTGGATCTATTTTTGGCCGAATCCTGTTTAAAAGCATGAGATTATAGAGCTTTGCAGATATCGTAGTCAAAGTAATTCCTCTATAGTTCTTTCGTATACTCAGGTCTCCTTTTTTGGGGAAGGGTAATACAAAAGTTAAGAATTTATAAAAAATAAGTCATAATTCTGCTTCCCCGCCTAAATTTGTCATAAAAGTTATAGCTTGGACTGAACTTCCAAACTCAATGTTCTCCCAGTTCTGTTCGCTATCTCACCTCTTTTAGGTTGTCAGATCACCTTGAAATTTCAGTACAACTGGAACGTAACGTCTAATTTCTAGTAGCATATAATTTACAACAAAAACCAGAGTATTGTATATCAAACAATTGCCAAATAAAAAATTTCACAAATCTCACTTGATCAATGGCATCCAATGACGCAGAAACAAGCACCAGATCGGTGAGAAAACCTCTGGGCACTTTATGACGATCGTCAAGAAGATAGGGCAATAGAATCAAGGCCATGTTCTGTTCAGTTCTAAAAATTAGAGATAAGAAAATGCACAGTAACATTAATTACTCCAAGAGACTAAAATTGATACCCTAAAATTGACTGTCATGGCCAGAATAGTTGCATCAAATGTCAGATACCCCTCTTTTAATTTCCTTTTTCCAAAGAACCAAGTTTAAGCAGGCAAGAATTGCCGACGTTTGATTAAGCACTTTCTGTCCGTCAACAAGAGCAAACTTGTCACTCTTTTTCCTGATCCTTTAAGGTTAAAATCTTTATGACTTTATGCATGTGGGTTGGTAAAAATATTAACTTCAATTCAGTGGCAAAAATGTTGTGTATAAAAACAAAAACTCCACAGTTTAGTTTCTTAAGTGCATGGCCATGGATGTTATAACAACCGGTTCCATATACTTCATTCTCTTAAGTTGCGACAGCAATTTGATACGCACAACATTAATAATTTCTTTATTTCTTTCTGCTTCTGCCTCCCCGTCGGTCCCTGCCTGTCTCTTTGGTTGTCTGTCGGTCTGTCTGTCTGTCTGTCTGTCTGTCTCTCTCTCTCTCTCTCTCTCTCTCTCTCTCTCTCTCTCTCTCTCTCTCTCTCTCTCTCTCTTGTTTATTTACGTACTTCCTTCCTTCCTTACTTCCTTACTTACTTAAGTCCCCCAGAGGTGACCTCATAACCGGATACTGGTACTAAAACGTGACATTCTACCGTGATGAACTCGCAGCCTTATTTGAAAAAAGTCATTCAATGGAGATTCTGATACCCCACTGTGGCTCTCAAGAGCAAAAACACCATTGCTACCAAAAAACTAAAAAACCAAAATATCCAAAAACTATTGCCCGATTGCGCTAATGAACATCATGTTAAAACTGTACACAGGGTGCACAAACCAACTGGTCCAGACTTATTGCAGTCAAAACAAAATTGTAACAATAGAACAAGCAGGTGGAAAGAAAGACATATGAGGATGTTTTGAACAACTCGTGATAAATAAGACAATCCTTCATAAAGTCAAAAACAACCGGGGATTGCTGGTTACAATGTGGCTGGATTACCAAAAAGCGTTTGACAGCGTTCCACACGAATGGCTGATTAAAGCACTTAGACTTGCCAAAGTTCCAGAGAAAATCGTTTCAGCATTGCAGTCTCTTATGACGAATTGGTCAAGCACAGTCCACCTCCATGGTAATGGAAGCCCTTTCGTAACCGAATCTATCCAATACAAACGAGGTATTTTCTGAGGAGATAGCCTTTCAGTACTGCTATTTATCCTAGCAGTCAAACCATTGTCGCTCTTACTAAACCAACACAGAGGATATCAAATTGGCAATAATGGAAACCTGGACACAAACATCACCCACCCGTTTTTCGTCGATGACTTGCACTTAAATCAAATCAAAATGCTGCTGGTAATTGTTACTCAGTTTTCTAATGACATTGGAATGCTGTTCGGTGAGCCAAAGTGTGCATATATTATCATCGAGAATGGAAAACTTGCCACACCAGGAGAACCAATCGTCATCAATGGTCTAATATTCAACCATTAAAAGGGAACGATTCTTACAAATACCTACGCCAGGATGAAAGCGTCGGATATGCTGGCCGAATAAATAAAGACAGTCATCAACGAATACAAAAAGAGTGAATTGTCTGCTTACCACAGGCACATTGCACACAATGCCTTCGCAGTGCCAGTCCTGATACCAACTTTTGGCATACTCGAATGGACTACTGAAGAGATGGACAACATTGATATCCAAACAAGAAAGATACTGAGTATGACGAACAATTTCCATCTTAACTTCGATATTGACCGCCTCTATGTTCAGAGGAAGAAAGGAGGAAGGGGGTTAAAATCAATACGTTTTGCTTTCGAAAGCAGAATGGTGACAGCAAGACAGCATTTGTGGTAGAATAGAAATGATAATAGATACATTGTCAAAATAATACAACACGAGGTGAAAATACTGATGCGAGTTGGAAAGGAACTATTGGAGAATATGGCGATTAATGATGTTGCTGACCAAAAACACGGTAACGTAGGAAAACTCTTCACTGCCAAATGCTTAGAAAGAAAACAGATATTGTTTATTGCTAAACCCCTTCACGGTTACACCGCAAAAACAGTTGCCGGAATGAATGACATTGATGTCAAAAGCACCAGGCAGTGGCTAACCAACAAATATATCAACTCTCATTTTGAAACGTACGCCTGTGCTATCAAGGAGCAAGGACATCATCTATAGACGAAAACAACGCCAAAATGAAAATACACCCTGTGAAAACAAATGCCGTCTATGTAAACAACAAGTGGAGGATATCACCCACGTAATGAGATGCTGCTCCAGAGTGTCCTTCAGATACTACTTACCACTACGCCACGACATTGTAGCAAAACATGTGCACGAAAAACTGCGTAATAAACATAACCTTGATACAAAAGTAACGTATGGTGACCAGTTTATTGAGAGGAACAGATACCATGAATATTGGTGAAACGTCCCTGTACGAACGCCTAGCAAAGTCCAACACAACCGCCCAGACTTAATTGTCTGGAACTCATTCGACAAAACATGCCAAGTCGTCGAATTCAGTTGCCCAGCTGACGTCAACGTTGCAAGAAAAATCGACGAGAAAGAAAACGCATATGGCCCTTTACTACGAATGCTACAGTTTATGTATACGGAATACAAGTTTTCATTCGTGCCAGTGATAATAGGAGCCCTATGAACTGTTTCAAGAAATTAGAAAATGAGCTTGTCTATTATGGGATTTAATGAAAAAGAATGTAGAGATAGTATGTCTCAACTACAGCAAAAAAGTATTTGGGGCACTGAAAAAATTGTCAAAACGTCTATGAACTTCCAAAAATACATTTACGCATCATACGGAGAAGGAGTGATATTTCTAGTCTGCATGTTTCGAATCTATGCGCTAGAAACATCAGCCCTTACCTTTATGCCACTATCACTGCAGCTGCAGTGGTAGTGTCTTTTGTCGTATCTCGCGCTATCTGTATATACTATGTACCATACCATATTTTAGTCCTATTTGGGAGTACTTATTTTAAATTCTATTTTCTGCCTTACTGATTGTAATGTCCTATTTTTTAGAACCTTTGCCCTTTTGATAAGGGCCGGATTTTAATTGTAATATACATTTTAACTAATTTGAAATACATACAAATTACGTAAATTAGCCATCGCACTATCATCGTATAACGGTATTACTGTCTCTTCGGGAAAAAATATGAAGTTAGGGTTCTAAGAAATATATCAACAGTTCCACTTGCCTTTGGGTCACCAGAGATCCCTTTAAAATAAGACTTGCTGTAGTAACAGCACATTGCCTGCAGATTTCCATAACGGATGGCCACTTGTCGTTACTTGTTCTCTATATTAATTAATAAAAACAAAGAATACAAAATATTAGAACTAGAGTGAAGTATTAATTAAATATCTACTTACCTGCTCAAACGCTTCCCAGTTTCACTCCCTAAGACTAAGCCAAAAATTAGATAGATTCGGACACAATTACTACTACTACTACTTTTACCACTACTACGACTTCTACCACCACTACCACTTTTTGTAGTTGTTGTTGTTGTTGGTGGTGGTGGTAGTAGTAGTGGTTGTGGCAGCGGTGGTGTGGTGTCGTGGTCTTGGTGGTGTGGTTCTGGTGCTACTGCTGTAGTTCTCGTAAATCAAAGTATACAACAAAACTAGCTTTATTACCTTTTTGTGAGATCGCTCCTCTGCAGCTACCCTTTCGTAACAATCCATCAGAAATTGAAAACGCTGACGCCAATAAACAGTTAATGAAGACGATTTTTGACTAATACTTGTCACTGATAAGTTCTTAATTGACTTTAATTTTTCGTTAATAGGTTCTGACTGCAAAGTCGAATGAGGTCCAGTTGTTGTTAATGAATCTTGTGGGTCCGAGATTATTTGTGTCTCTGATTCCATCTCTAAAAGGCTATCTTCTAATTCTTCTGGAACAGGTGGAGATTCTGAAGTAGGGAGTGTTCTTTCCATAGCTACTTGATGTATTATATCTTCAAAATCGATATCGTCTTTAACTGTATACAGATCAAAGGAAAATGAAATTAGTACTATATACTGATTTGTTAAGACATATTAAATTTTATTAAATGGTAGGAAAAAAATACTCCTCCAAAAAGAAATAGAAAAAAGGACTTAAATCCTAATTGGTACAAAATCGAGAAAAATGCTCTAACGTGGAGGAAAAGAGAACATCAGATGGTAAATATTGCTTAAGTCAACAAAAATTTAATCACACAATCCTGTTATCAATTTCCACAGAAAAACAATATTTTATTGACATAGAGCCTATAGGGCTAAAATTATATCTAAGAAACAGCCCAAGGGTCAGACGCCCAGTGCATTAGCTACAATTGTTCAACACCAGCCTGTAGATGCTCCAAAAAGCCAGTAACACAGACGAATTTTTTTTACATGTTGGCTAAATGAACTACGGGTCACAAGCAAAGCAGATGTGTTTTTACTGATCTTTGTAAATGTTATAAATCGTAGTATTTACTTTTACTTGGGCCTCTGTGATCCCAACTGATCCCCTTTGAGGTCACATCTGTGGTACTTTAATGCGATAAAGTATAGGTTTTTCATTCTTACCAACCACATTACTAAGAAAAGTTACTGTACTGTACAACGAATTGAGAGCTTTCGCTTGCAACAAAGTGACCTTGTCCGGTTTGTCTAGGCGGAAAACGACCGCTAGGACAGCTAGGCTCATAAGCGTAGACACAGCTAGCGTTAGTGTCGGGACCGTATTGTGCTCTGTATCGGCATATATTTGCGTCAATACGGCGCAAATAATACGCTGCACACAATTATTTTCATCCAATATGAGCTCAGGCAAAGATGATATTACTTTTATTCCCGTTAATCGAATTCAAATTACACAGATCCATGACTCAACTTGCCCTAGCTCTAGTGTTTCACCAGTGTGGAAGCTAATGTGATAAACAATTGCTGAGTAATGGCTACAAGCTGCTTGTCCAGTGCTACGCTAGTTTTATTACGTAGCAACGACGTTGCAAAGTGAAGAAACATACAGGTGGAATTCAAGTACATGAACAGCATTAAAAATGGTATTGTCATAAACAAAAAACTTAAAAACACCTTTTGTACGAAAACTCTCGTACACCATACGTGAAAACCTACACATGTGAGAAAAAAAACAAACTTCAAAAACTAGCTAATTATTTACTAGTTGTATAGTTTAAATGTCCATATGAATCATATATATGTATATATATATATATATATATACATCGTATTCCTATTTAATAAATCCATTAAATATATGCTATGTCCTAACCTTTAATCGTTTCTCACTTCTGTCCCAAGATAGCAGCCCGAACGCCAGTACGAAATTAGCACTAATATTTAGGAACCCTTCTCTGTAGTGCTTAACTTACCAAAGCAGTATTTTCTGTAATGTTTTGTTTTCCTGATATTATCCTTGGATATCGGCTCAGAGCCAGTTTCAAAATCTTTTTTGACAATGGAGTCGTAAGGTACTGATTTAAGTTAATTAACGCGGTTTAAACATACCCGTTAAGCATTGCTAATTTATAGAATAGTTAGCAGCTGCAAGAGGTAGTAAAAAGTAGCAAAATAAGTATACGACAAAAGCAGATTCTTACAACACTGAAATTATATGGTGGGTTTGGGCAACACAAATAACCATAATGTGTTGGAAGTAACATTCTTACCTCTTTTACCCTCCTCCCTTCCCAATTTTTATCCTCGTAGCCATTTACTGCTGGCAGACACAAANAAAAAAAACAAACTTCAAAAACTAGCTAATTATTTACTAGTTGTATAGTTTAAATGTCCATATGAATCATATATATGTATATATATATATATACATCGTATTCCTATTTAATAAATCCATTAAATATATGCTATGTCCTAACCTTTAATCGTTTCTCACTTCTGTCCCAAGATAGCAGCCCGAACGCCAGTACGAAATTAGCACTAATATTTAGGAACCCTTCTCTGTAGTGCTTAACTTACCAAAGCAGTATTTTCTGTAATGTTTTGTTTTCCTGATATTATCCTTGGATATCGGCTCAGAGCCAGTTTCAAAATCTTTTTTGACAATGGAGTCGTAAGGTACTGATTTAAGTTAATTAACGCGGTTTAAACATACCCGTTAAGCATTGCTAATTTATAGAATAGTTAGCAGCTGCAAGAGGTAGTAAAAAGTAGCAAAATAAGTATACGACAAAAGCAGATTCTTACAACACTGAAATTATATGGTGGGTTTGGGCAACACAAATAACCATAATGTGTTGGAAGTAACATTCTTACCTCTTTTACCCTCCTCCCTTCCCAATTTTTATCCTCGTAGCCATTTACTGCTGGCAGACACAAAAAGGGGTTTTACTACTGGATCGAACAAAAAAAGAAGACCAGAATCTGAGTTCTCATACCGATGGGCAGCAAGCTTAATGCTGCTTTATCTGGATTCATACATGTAACTATTTATTCCTTTAAATTACTTACTGTAAGAGTCCGTGTATAAATCTGTGGCTAAATGTTTTAAACACATAGCAACGTCATCTCCTGTATCCTAGAATCAGATGGGAAAATGAAGTACATAAGGAAACTGATTTCCATGGAGCAATCAACTATCAAAAATCGGTATCCAAATATTCCTTTTATTATTACTGAAAGAGCTTTCAGATAACAACAGCCACAACAGTCGGCAAATTGCTGACCATGCAAAGATGTCCAGTGCTACCTTGCTTTATTCTGCTTTTTACTTCACATGTTAATACTTTTTCCGATTCTCAAAACTTCCAAAAACACGTTCAAAGGTCCAACAGACCCTTTGATATTTCTGTAATAATTTTACATAACACACTTTTCCAATATCCCCAAAATTGCCAATTTAGTTACGTCCTTCCATGCTGATTACACTTTTACCGCCATATTCCTGGAAAAATTTGCCAAACCTAACAAATGCATTAAAACACTAGATGCAAATGTTATTAATTTTCATGTTGAGTTTCCCATAAAAATGAAAAATATGGATGCACCGAACTAGATGTTGGATTTCCAAAACGTATTTGTCCTTGTATATAGGTCTGAACTATTAAACTTTCCAACAAAAATTTGAAAATTTTATAGCTAAAAATTTCACAAAAAATATTTAAATTTTACGAAAAATTAAATTTTCCCATTCAAAATTTCAAAATATTTTGAAAAAAAATCTTAAAATAGTTTTTATACATGTAAAACAATTTACATGTATAAAACTTTGTATTTAATAAATAATTTATTGCTTTAACAAGGATTTTTGTGGAAGAAATAACCATTTAATTGGGTACTAAAATTAAGTTTTGAAATAAGATTTTCATTTTACTACTATTATAAAAGGTGTATCCGGTCCAGCTAGACACTGACAAACAAAATCTTGCCTGCTCCAAAAACAAACTGTTGGCATCGCTGGGTTTTTGGGCAGATTATTGACAATAAAATGTCAAATTATGGGCTATCCTGAATTGACGTAACTGACAAGAAAAGGTTTCTTACCTTAAAACTAACTTTAAATATCCGACAAATTGCACCAATAATTGCTTCATTAGCAGAGATTCCTGACACCTTTGAAGACCATGAAAAATGAAACAAAATTACACAAGAAAACACAACTGGCGTTCAAAAATAAAAAACAAACAAACAAAAGTTTCAAACTTAAGCTTTCCAAATTCAAAACCCTTTGCTTATAGTTTTCATTTTAGAGCCATTTAACTACCTTTCAAATGCAAATAGCAAAGGGGAAAAGTGTACTCCGAGCATCAGTACCAGTACCTTTTAAAAACTGGTAGCTCTGCAACACTAAATTTATCCATTCTTGGTAAATATCTCAAGTACATTCTACTATAACTACCATCACCTTCACAGACAACCTGCCATTTCTATAAAATCCATCTACTAATAGCTTAAATCTCTTAACTTTCCACATTTCCTCTGAATAAATATTACGGTAAAAGTATAATTCTGTCAATAATAAGTCACTCATGGCTTTCCTATAAAATACTATAGCAGAGCAAGTGAGTTCAAATCCCTTCTTTATAAATAGTAAAATCCAAAAATACCCTTATGTTTTTTTATTTCAGTTCAGCTAACATATTTAAACCATAATTTATTATACCAAATATATGGTTGACAATAAATTCAACATTTCTATTTATACATTTCTAAAAATCGAATTTTTAGGCCAAGTCCTGGTGGATACTGTGTAAAAATTTTGCTTTCCCACTTTTAACAATCAGAAGTTTCATGCATGGAATATTATGTTACAGATTTGGCTCTATGATGTATTTGAATGAGGGTAACAGCAAACAAATGATAAAAACTCACAGAATCAATAACTGATTAAATAAACTTAAAGAGTACTCAGAGGGTGTCAGCCTCTGCCAAGCAGCTACAAAATTTTGTAAATACTGTTGCCCTGCATTTGTTTTCAAAAAAATTTCAAATTTATTGTAATTTAGTGCTTCATCTGATATTATGCCTGGCAGTACAGAGACATCTTATGGTGAAAAAATCCAAGGTATTGCCTGGATTTGAAGCATGGATCTCCAGTTTAATAGACAAACATATATACCATCTAAGCCCCAGCACACTTGATTCTTAAACATTGTGGGTTTTTTTTACACCCAGAAAGGTATGTTACTATGTAGCACTGTTGAACCTTTAAAAAGTACTCACAACATTAAAACATCCACTAATCAATACAAAAATTAATCAGTTCTTTCTTGTAGTACTATAAACATTTCCTAAAAATTTCACTGAAATTTATTTGCAACTTTAACCTTTATCTGACACACAAAAGACAAACAAAAAAATAATAACAAACAAATAGGCAAGCAAACAGACAGATGCAGATGAAAACATAACCTCATTACTGGAGGCAATAAATAAATGTAGTGTTCTACACTACATACACCTTGCTATTTCACAACATGTGCCACTAAATAAACTTGATAGATCAGAAAACAAGAAAAAAAGAGCAGTAAGAGAAATAGAAGAAATGCAGGGGAAGTAAAAAGAGTATTAGTAGTCATTGTTGTTGTTGTTGTTATAATAGTGAAAGAAAGAGTAAGAGTACCAGTAATAGTAACAGTAAGAGTTCCAGTAATAGTACCAGTAATAGTAACAGTAAGAGTAACAGTAATAGTAACAGTAATGGTAACAGTAGTGGTAACAGTAATGGTAACAGTAATGGTAACAATAATGGTAACAGTAGTCATAAGAGTAATGGTAAGAGTAATGCTAATAGNGGCAATAAATAAATGTAGTGTTCTACACTACATACACCTTGCTATTTCACAACATGTGCCACTAAATAAACTTGATAGATCAGAAAACAAGAAAAAAAGAGCAGTAAGAGAAATAGAAGAAATGCAGGGGAAGTAAAAAGAGTATTAGTAGTCATTGTTGTTGTTGTTGTTATAATAGTGAAAGAAAGAGTAAGAGTACCAGTAATAGTAACAGTAAGAGTTCCAGTAATAGTACCAGTAATAGTAACAGTAAGAGTAACAGTAATAGTAACAGTAATGGTAACAGTAGTGGTAACAGTAATGGTAACAATAATGGTAACAGTAGTCATAAGAGTAATGGTAAGAGTAATGCTAATAGTAATAGTAATAGTAATAGTAACAGTAAGAGTAACAGTAATAGTAACAGTAATAGTAACAGTAATAGTAACAGTAAGAGTAACAGTAAGTTGTTCTTCTAGGTCATACAAATGTGCCTTGGATGGCACAAAAACTGGTTCCCTGTGGAAGAAATCATCAATTGCCATCTTTCTTGGTTATCAACATCAACAATAAAAACCAGCTTTCTCTGAGTAGGATCTCTTTGAAATCCAAATCTGGCTGATCATCTCAGTCACACACTTTAGACATAACTACTATCCAGTAATAAACTGCAATATGAATGTATACTAACAATTTCTTTTAGAAAAAAAACATTGCATTCATTCCTTTTCCAAAATGGTTTTAAAGGGCAGCAATACACTTATGCAAATAGGCAGAAAGCTCCTTTATACTATATGATCATCAACAAAAAATGGGCAATGGTGCACACAAATGTGAAGCCTATAACTGCTTTTAAAGTGTATTTATCAGACCATCCTAAAGTGCCCATCAAAGCCTGGCTAAGTATAAAATCCAAAAAGAAAATATCAGCTGAGAAGAAGCAATAGATTATCTGAACACACCTATAAAACAACCCAAACTTCAGTGATGAATTTGTTATAATCCTACAAAACCACTTCCATCAAGTTTACAATGATATTCTTGTGCAAATAGCAATTACAAAAACTCTGTTAAAGAACAAAAAATAGCAGTTGATGTATCTATCCAACTGAAACAAAGTGCAACAAGAAACCTCACCAGGAAAATAAATTGACAAACCAAAAAGACCAATTTTAAATGAGGTTGCATTCCTTCAGAATAAAGTCCCTACCAAAGCAAAAAATGCAAAACACTGAAGTATGCATAAAGAATTGGAATATTCCTATAAAAAAGCTCAAATGGATACTATCCACTTGGCTTCACTTTCTTAAAAGTAAATTGTTCCTGTGGTCTACTAAAGATGAACATGCCTCTGCTTGTTAACTCTGAAAAAGGTATATTGACAAGCTTTTTTGTGATGCTTGATTCCAAGATAATGACTTAAAAGTGCAATGGCTCATCATGAAACTTTGAGAGAAAGACTTGCATTTATATGGGCATTTTGGCCACCAGGGTAAGGCAAGTAGCAGTAGTAGTAATAGGCAGGGTAGAAAGAGGAGGCAAATGAGTAGCAATAGTAGTACCAAAACTAAAGACAAAAGCAAAATGAACAGCAGCAGTAATAGTAGTAGTAGTAATAGTAGTAGTAATAGTAATAATAATAATAATAGTAGTAGTAGTAGTAGTAGTAGCAGTAGTAGTAGTAGTAGTAGTAGTAGTAGTAGTAGTCAGAGGAGGTGTAATAATTGTGTAACTAAAAGCACTAGCAAAATTAACAACAGCAATAGAAGTAGAAGTAGTAGCAGTAGTGGTAAAAGTAGTGGTAGCAATACTACTTCTAGTAGTAATAGCAGTAATAGTAGTAGTGGTAATAGCAGTAATAGTAGTAGTGGTAATAGCAGTAATAGCAGTAGTAGTAGTAGTAGTAGTAGTAATAGTAGTAGTGGTAATAGCAGTAATAGTAGTAGTGGTAATAGCAGTAACAGCAGTAGTAGTAGTAGTAGTAGTAGTAGTAGTAGTAGTAGTAGTAGTAGTAGTAGTAGTAGTAGTAGTAGTAATAGTAGTTATAGGAATAGTAATAGCTTTTTACATTCTTATTAAAAGCCATTCCACTAGTTTCTCTGGTACTGCTGATAGTAAGTCTCAAATGAAAAGGAATTTTCAGTATTGTTTGAAACAATACTCAAAATTCTGGGTTTGTTTATCCAAGTAATTTGATCACCATCATACCATTTTATATCATTGCCAAATATAACTGGATAACTGAGTGGTCACTGTACATTTTTGGAAGTGTTTAATTGATAGGTTTAATGCACTAAAAACCTATTCAGTACTTATGAATTCATGCTTGAGGATATTGTCTTAATGTGGCTAATGTTTACCCTTACCCTGTTTAGAGTAAACAAGTTCTTCCTTTCCTCCAGACAGTCTTTTATTAATATTTAGTATAGCTTTATTGTGTGACAACTTATCACTTCCACTCCAGCTTTGAGGTCATCAAACACTGTACTTATCATCTGTCTTGTCTCAAACTCATCTTCAAGGTATTGTGTCTGATTTATTGCCTGACCAGAACAGGATTAGTCTGAAATGAAGCTGACCAGATCTGATGACTGGTCTTTTTCAACAATTGCCTGAATACTAGCCAATATTAATTTTTCATAGAACTTGCACAGAATACACAATAAATATATTGCCAAGCAATTTGGGAGATGTGATTGATCTTTCTTGGTTTTAACTGGGCCACCAGTCTTGCACCTCTTCAGATCTTCTGTATTCCAGATGTTGTAGCACAGATATTAAATAATAGCAGTGGAAGCCAAGTTTGGTAGATTGTCAAGTAAATTGCCACTTCTGACAGTTGTTTTTAGTCCACCCAACTTTTACTCTTGCCCTGTTTGGAGTAACCCAGCTTTTCCTAGGCAGTGATGTTTTTTTGGAAAGGTTCTCATTAACACATTGTAAGACCTAATTATGTGGTCACTGGTCACTTTTACACCACTTTTTAAGTCTGTTTACTTCTTTGTTGTTATACTGTCAAACCAACTTCAATGACTGTCATGGAATTCTAGTGTTATTAAACTTGGTTTATTGTTTGTGGTATTTCATAAGCACAGCTTTCAAGTAAAATAAAAATTGCTAAAAGTCTTGAAACGGTAAATAAAAAGAAGTGGTGTGAAAATTTTATATTTTAGCTTTAGAGTACTGAAAAGAGTGCAAATAAAGCAGAATTTTTCATTTCTAGGTAAAAAGGGGAAAAATATGTGACAACACAAATCTGGGTAAGTTTTACATATGGGTGACATTTAGTCTAAAACAATTCAAATTTGTTGCTGATTCAATTGTCAGGGCTAAGACAGTGAAACGTATGCTGACTCAAACACTCACAGTCTATCCACAAGAGCAAGCTGCTTGCCCTTTACCAAGTAAACATTGGCTATGAACTGAGTAGTAGGTAAAAACTATGCTTACCTTCATTCCTGGTAAACCTCCTTCCAGCTTCCTTTTATGCTTGATATCTACATTAGGGGATGTACTACCACCCAGTGTTCTTTTCTCTGCCTTCTCAACATGCTCATGGCTGTTTTCTTCAATTTCCATGTAAGATGAATCTGAAAATCCTGACACATTTTCATTGGGTGTACCTTGTGGAGATGGTTGGTATAATTCAAAACTTGACCCCAATGTGCTATCCTCTGGTGTTTTCGTTCGTTTTGCCTCCCTGCCTTCTGATGATGAACCACTGCTTATGCCACTGTCAATACTAATACTTACTGGATCTGAGCTGCCTGCCAAACGAGCAAGCCGGCGTCTTCTTATCTAAAACAGTTAAAGAATCAAAACAAACTTAATCTCATTATATTTAAGATACTTAATACTGATTAATCCTTAATAGGAATTTTTGCAAATCACTCCAGTGCAACATTTTGAGTATAAATGAAACACTAGGCAAATTCAGACTGTTAATAATAAGCCATGCCTTATTAACTACTTTACTGTCAATATCAACATTGAGAATTAAATGTGGCTTGCTATGATTATTTTACCAACCATTATTCTGTGAGTAGGATGGGGTATCTTTAAAATATGTTAAATTTTCATTGGTATGTTGCAACAAGCAAATTAATTAGGCTGACTAAACGATAATGCTAATTCAGAAAAAGTGGCCACTGCACCTAAAGGAAGAAGGATCATGTTAACACAGAAACGTCTACATCATAGCTGATGACTCTTCTACAAAAAAAACTTTGAGCTTTACAATATGTACATCTTTTAAGTTCAATAAAATAATCAATTTTAATGTAGTACTTGTTACATTGATTTATCTTTAGGGAACAGGAGATTCAAGTTTAGGGAGTAAATGTAAACATTGATTGAATTAAAACTGCTTTCACCATAAACATATAACATACATACCAACATACAGCTGAAGCAACTGATATACCCCTAAGTCACTCAATTAAGAGGAAAGTAATCCTTTGAATATACCTCTGCTACAAACTAAACAACTAACTTAGATGAGTTATGTTTTGATTGCAGTAGTGGGAGAATGTTTAAGTCAAAATATTGCCATGTAAGATCTCTGCAGTATCAACCTCAGCCACATCCCTGGAAGTACTACAACCAATTTGCTTTTCTTTCATACATGCTATACTCCTGAGTTTTTAAATGTTTTTGAAGACAGATTTGGGGAAGGGATTCAACCAATAAACTAACAGTTTAAAATGTACAAAAAATCAATTAGATAGCAACCCTCAGCACTTAAGTAGCTTCAACCCTTCCTTGGGGGTAAAAAGGCCTAAAAAAAATTAAAATACTCCACAGAAAAAAAATCCCAATTTTAACAATGGTGACATAATCTTTGATCACCTATTAAACAAAGTAATGCTCTGAAGTCAACAGTTTCAAGGTGAAAGTAGAAAGAAGTAAGAAATGAAAAAGATGCCTTCAGACTATGTGCTGATGGAAAAGGGAGAATATTTTTAAACGATACAGGCAAAGTGTAAGAGAACTTTAATATAATAACAGTACAGTGAAAGCATCCATCACAACAGTTTAAATGTTACCCAGTTATGCATCAGTGAAGACACATTTGAAGCTACCTTAGCTTTTCAAAGCTTTAGGGAGTGACTGGTGACTCAGGCAGTTGAATAATTAAAAAATAATGCACCCTTTTTGCTGTAAGGAAAGGTTTTAGGCAACAGTACCTATCATTTCCAAACACAGAATTTTGCTAAGAAACCAAGGTAATGTCTTCAGCTCATGTATGAGAAAGATCTTGTTGCATGGTTGTGAAACATGGCTGATATCAAGCACAACAATCCCACACACAATATGGTTCTCTTGATCTGTGGCACTTTGAACAGTGTGTTAACACAAAAAACTATTTTAAAAGCTTTGTAATATCACTGTTCCTGAAGTAATCCGATACTCCTGGCTCCGATAATATTGCCATCTGCAGGGAATGGACAGAAGTGTCTGACAAAGAAAAGCTATTGATTTAGTGAAACCTGGGACTCTCCCCATAAGGCATTCTCATCTAGGTGATGTCACTAAGAACTATCTCAGGCTTCAATGTAAGGAACAAGCGTCCTGATGATAGGGAGCAAGGTCCAAGGGCAATCAAGTACCAGAAAACATAAAAATTCAAAGAGTGCAACCTATCAGGAGGGGGGATAGGCAAATTAAACTATTGGTAAGGTACAGTAAGTATCATTGTCATCATCTCTGTAATGCCCAAAGTGGGCCTAGACAAACCCATCAAGATCAGTCTCATGCATTGTCCCATATCTTGCACAGTTGTTCAGGTAGGTTTTCCTTTGGTTACTTCTTGCTATCTTCCCAACATCCTTCCAGCAAGACAAAGATCTTCTGACTCTGCCTTTTGGATACAGTGGTCCATAAACCTATATTGACGATCCAGAATCGACCGGAAGAGTTGCCTGTCCTGATGGACTCATCTTAGAACTTCTATGTTTGTACCCTGTCCATAAATGAGATTTGTAACATCAGTCTACAAAAACACATTTCAACAGTATCTATGTTACGTTTTGTTTCAGAAACAGTAAGTGTAATACAAGGGAAAAGACCTTATGAGTAAAAAGTACCAGTAAAAAAAAAGTCATGTTCAAAAGAGATCATTGCCATGTGAGCAGCAGGAGCTATTTGGTCTTTTCAAAGGAGTACATTTGGCCTGTAAGCCTGGCTTTTCCAATGTTTTGTTTGCTTAGGCATGTGATGTGTTCATGTGAGATTTTCTGGCAAATACTCTCTTTGCATCAGCACTATTCACTAGAATAATTATTTTAATGTTAACCTCCAGAGGACTGAAAAAGTCTTATCATGAATTTTGAATATGCTGGTATGTAATTAAGAAAAAGATGAGCATGGCCCCCAGCTACCCTGGTTTAATACATTAGCAAAACTACTTCACAAGTTGGCTAATATAAGAAGACGATGAAAATAGTGATATAATTTTTCAATAGTGGTCATTAACTGAGTACTCTAAATCAGCTAATGAATGTTTGAGTGTGAGTGACTTCATAAGTGTGCTCAATAAAAAGCTTAGCAATCTCATAACCAAATAATCCATAGCCAAATACCAGACTCAGCACACTAAAGACACCAAAGCAAATCTGAGAAAAGAAGAAGTATACCTCTTCTAGATTTCTCCAATAGGTGATAAAACAAGAAGTTCACAGCAACCATTATATCAAGTATTGTGGATTTGTTACCCTATGGGACGATCCCATGGAATTAAATTTATGAGTAGATAAATGCATTTGCATTATATATGAACTAACCATATTCTTACTCATTGCAATAGTTGTGTCCATAAGGTTAGAAATAAAACCATTAATTGCATTAACAAGAACATCAATTGAAATGTGTTAAAGTGCATTACTCTAATAACAGGTTTATAGGCAAATGAAATTACTTTCAAAATTCCTTGAATATTTGCCTCCCAGACAAGGAGTTAAAAGTAAAATTTCTTTCCACTTCATGAAGAGAAAAGTCAGCTTATACCTCTGATTGATAGTATTGGTGGGTCAATAGAACACTTGGCAAACCATTCATCTTCAAATACAAAAAAACCCAATCAGAGTCTGAATCCAAAAGGTTTTTTAGGCTTGAATCAATGAAGTAATTCAAGTTGGGGTGCCTTATATAGAAAAAGGCACCCTTCATGTAATGAGAACTGGTTTTGGTAAAAGGTATAGGCCAGCATTAGTACACTGCCTGGAACTCGAGCTTATCATTATTTTAAGCATATTTCTGCAACCATAATACCAGCAAAATGTGTTCTACTTACTTAAAATACCCTATTTATACAATTTAGTTCCAGGTGCTCTAAAGGTACCAGGTATAGGAAACTAAAGTGGCCATAAGGACCTTAATCTTACAGCAAGTAAGGCTGAAGGATAAGCAAACAGCATGCAAGTAAGTAACTCCAAACCAAAAATGTTCAAAATTTCTAGAAACGATATACATAATTTTTATAGCCCGTTACACAAAATAGCTTAATAGCTTGTTTGGGGATCACTATGTAAATACAGCTAACTATTTAAACAATCAGAATATGCCAAGTCATCTTATAATATTTGCAACATACAATGCAATCACTGATCAAATACCCAAAGTGAATAGTAAAACAGCTTAACAGCAATTAAAACTAAGTTAAAAAAACACACAGAAGAAAATGTGAAGAGGGTGTAAAAACTGAAAGATTACGGTTGGATTATTAACCTGCATTAAAAAAATGTGCTGCCAGTCTGACTGATTTTTCTACTAAATCTGAAGTATATCAGGGCCTGTGGGAGTACAGATTGTATTTTTATGAAAACTACAGTTGTGTCAACAATACTGACTAACAAAGCACTATCAGGCTTTGCAATCTTTACAACCCTCTGCCAGTGATCTAACAGTACACCAATATGCAATTTCAAATAAATGGCTATAACCATCTGGTAACTCTATTAAAAGATAAAGGCATTACTGTAAAATGATGCAGTTCTAGGGATGAAAGAATGTAAACAGGTGTCCACAATCCAAACGGTAAACGAATAAGAAAAATTCTTACTTCTTCCTGGGATAATTCACTCATTGTACCTGCTGTCCCTTAAAACAAACCTTGGTGATTAAAAACTCAGTCTTCTTAGTATAATAAGAGCCAACCCCGGACTTTATGCAAGGTTTCTGTATGTCAAGGGTATAAAGGAAATGATGCTAGTTTCACTATTATGTAATTATTCATCTTCGGCAGTTGATAACATCCATCATCTCCTATGATGTCTTTTCAAATATGCCTTTCTGACTTTTTCTACTCAACCCAAACGTTTTAAATAGATCGTAAGGTTTCCTATTTACTCCATTGAAACAGTTGATACTTTTTAGACTGTTACGTCAACATTTTCTTTCGGATTTGAGTAGGTTATTGTTCCTTGCAGCTGAACTTCACCCCAAAACAACTCCGAAAGCAATATTTTGGTGTTTTTTTGAGGTGACGATATGAAAACGAGGCTGCTTGACCTCGATTTCAGAAAGAGAAAACTTTAGCCCGGAAAGGAAAAAAGCAAATCGAATTTTCCAGAAGACGACAAATGAATGAAATCATCTTGAAAGAGCTCTTCAAAAAGTGACATCATATATCATGAAACAGCCGAACACTGCTTGACACAAGATCACATTTTTGACTGAAAAAATCAAAGGATTATAGACAAGGAAATCAACACAAGAAAAGTAAAAGAAACAATCCATCCTTCAGGAATTATGGCTTCCAGCACGAAAGAAAGGAACACAACAAACGTAACATAGGCATGGCACCACTCCTCAGAACAACTTTATCCCTGTCCACACGTACTTCCGCACTGCCAAACTATAAAACAGCCTTAGCTGGTCACTTCAATAGTCTGAAGATGGGAGAGGGATCTCTCAAAGCGTAGCTCAGAAAAAGCTTAAGCTCTTACATCTATGAATGAAATAATTATGTAGAAAAGTAACATATAAGTTGCGATGTGTATGGTTACCAGGGTAGCACTATTGGGCAACGCTATTAGATGTGACACCATAGCATATCTCAGTAGCAAGTTCTGTTTACGTCATTGATGGTCCCAGTTCTTCTTCTCCGTCGATATGCCCAATTCAACGAAGCCACAAAACATGTGGCGTGAGCGGTGGGCTGCCCTGGATGGCAAGGGACGAACCTGACAATCGAGAGGAATCAAACCCACAGAATCCATAGTGTCTGGTAGTAGTGAGACATGGCCCACATGGAGAGCGCTGAACCACCTACGACTGGGACATGGCAGCTGCATGGCATCCATAAAGTCTTTGGGTTTCACGATCTCAGATCTCTGCATCTGCGGCCAAATGTAGACTATGCAACACCTATTTATTTGCCCAACTGCTCCAAACTGCCAACCAGAGGACCTCCATAAGTCAACACCAGCTGCAATCTACACTGCCAAACATTGGTCAAATCAACTGTGATTGTCAAGGACACGATGAAGAACAAGAAGGAGATGGTCCCAATGATTAAGCAGTATCTTTTACCAAAAATTGTAGGTCACAAAATATGTCTAGCTTGGTTGATTTGATTATGTAAAATGTAAAAAAACAAAGTGGAGTAGCGGTTTTGCTATACAAAAAGTACAATGACGGTGTCCCTTACTTCAATCCTATGTCTGACAGCCTGGTAGTACTCGACCTAAATACTGGTACAAGCTACATGACCAAGTTCGTAGTAAATGCTTTCACCTATAATATAAGCTCAACGAACACACATGGCAAAGACAAGTTTTACACCAGTCTTCCATCTGCGTTCAATCCCAACCATTTGCACCGATGCATGGTTTTATCGTCTGCATTCTGTGGTTTGAACATCATTAAAGTCATAAGGTAATATGGGATTTTAATGAAAGCAAAACAAAGAAGGAGAGACTGTTTTATTTCAAAATAGCGCTACAAGTCGGCAGTTTCCGATGTGCTGGTGATGTTAGAAGTGGTATTTAGCTAAGATTACAAAATACTGCTGCCAAACTAAAGCTTTTACATCGGAGTGTCTAAAAAGTAAAACGTTCCCCAGAGCTCAAGAAGAAGCTGGTCTTAAAAAGAGATACAAAGAACCCCTCTTAACTGGAGATGTCTAGCCTGTCTGCATTGATGCTACCGAATAGGAGTGTAGATATTGAGAGGACCTGGGGCTCTGAAGATGTTGCCTGAAGCAATGTGTTTAGAGCTACCGGACAAGGCTCCCACCAGTGCGAAAGTGGTAGCAGCCTTGGGTTAGCGATGTGACACAGGTTGTGGAAAACAGAAAGGAAATTGACAGTTATCTCAAGGGGTTTGAGGCACTAAAAGGAAGATTTAAAGGTAATTGAAGACAGAGGATAATAGAGGGTAGAATAGGAAAGCAATGTGAATGAAATATGAAGGCCGACAAAGAGACCCTGGAGCACAGTACAGTTTCCTTAACAACCCAACCCAAGAGAATCAAGGCATCAGGAAGTCGAACAAAAATATTACTGGACAATTTCATTAAGTCCAATCCAATCAAGCTGGATTGATTATAGATTACTTGGAACAATTGTTGAACTCACGCTTTGAATACCCTGTTTCCACTGGTGGATGCCTACTTAATTCTGATAAAACCGAACACAAAATTTCCCTTTTTAACGACACGATACGAAAAACAGAAGATATTACAACAATTAGATCTAGGCTCAAGAAGCAGAAAAGTCGTAGTGTAGACTAAATCACTGCTGATGTTTTCCACACTGATAGCCCTGCACTAGTGAATCGTCTGTATGACCTATTTCTAATAATTTGTGCCGGCCCTATGATTTCTCCTGATTTCGAGAGCTAGGTAATACTTCCGTGACATAAGAAATTGTCGAGGAGAGAATTGTCCAAGCACCGTGGCATCAGCTTTCTATCAATCAGCAGTAGGAAAAATGTTATGCCATGCAAACATGAACGATTGAGGAGCATGAAGCCAACACCAGGAAAGAGTAGGCTGGCTTCCGGAGTGGGAGTTGGCTTTATAGACCAGATTTTTATGCTGCGTCACATTTTCGAGATCATTCCGCAACAATTAATGGCTCTTTTGATTGTGTATCGAGTTAGGACCTGCTTCTGATAACACTAACCTCAGTTCACTGTGACAGTGCTCGCTGATAGCCAATACGCCGCATAAAATTGTGAACTTGCTCAAAGTTGTATATTTTGATCAAACCCTGTTTTGGGTGTATGGAAACTTTTCCATTTCATTTTTTAAATTTTATCAAAGATGAAGATATTATACGCTAATGAAGATAAGTGAACTAAAAAATTCTTTGTTCTGTTCAAAATGCACCATGATGTGAAATTGTTCAGAGATGAAGGAAAAAAGTCAGATGTGATGGTTTACAACGACAAGCCGAAAGAAGAGGTGGACATAGTTAAACATATTTCATCTTCTATAACTACATGGATGAAAAGAAACCGATGATTTTTGAATGCATTACGTATTCATTGGAAGAAAGAATGCAGGAACTTTTCTTCTTTTTTTTCTTCTTCTTCTTTTTCGTCTTCTTCTTTTTTGTCTTCTTCTTCCACCCTAGCAAAAGCTGGAAGCCTTGTCAGTGTAGAAGAATACTTTTGTTAGTTGATTTTCTTTACTTTGTATTCTTAGATCATTTTTGTTTATTTTTTTTTAATTCTATCTCAGAATAGATGTTTACGCACGTAGTATGCCACATACAAAGGAGAAACAATCAGCACAGAGCTTTTAGGAACGCGGCTGAGACTTAAACTTGGAAACTCTTACATGTCAAACTTTTAATTTAACCACTTTGCAACTTCATTTTACAAAGAAGTAAATATAAAGACTCCTTCCAATTTTCTCTTACATGGAATCTTGGAAAGGTGTCAGCATTCAGACGCATTTACAGGCAATATCTAAAACTTCGTAGGGATTTACGTGCAATCGTTTTACGAAAGATGTGTAATATTCTTGATATTTGCAGTACCTCAATGGTTATTAGGGCACCAAACAGTCAAGATTCGGTGAAAATTATTAAAACATCAAGGAGAAGAGAGACTACATAAAGTGAAAAGCATTAAAAAATCACTTGAAAGTATTTTGTCACTGTTCTGGTATTGTCAGCAAGGACCATTATCAAATAATCTGTTGTAACTATGTCATATAAAAATAGCTAGTTTTGTATTCAATTTTGAAATGCAAAGTTGTTTCTATGTCAAATTCATTATATTTCATTTGAACTTCCAGGATGACTACAGAGGTCTCAAGGTCGAAAATGCTTTGGCTGGTAATTGAGTGAGCTCCTATTACCTATATAAAAAACTCCCACAGCGTGCGTCTCAAATAGCCTCTTACGACCAAGTCCAGCTCCTGGCCTTCACATGGCAAGACTGACCCTACTGACAGTAGAAGGGGCTAAGGGCCGCTCACTGACACCTAAAAACCAGTTGCTTTGGGGAGATAGACCTTGTCAGTCTAGGAACACAGTTCATCTAGGAGAAGGAAAACCGTGATTCTAAACCTCCGCTGCTTTGCGATTATACCCAATCTTGGGAAAAGCTTCAGGAGTAAACTTAAGAAATAAATCTGCTGCTGCTTACAATATATACCGACTAGGTAAAGGCTACGTAAACAGCTTAAAAAATGCTGACTACCACTGTAAGAAAGAGGACGAAAAAGGAGGAAAAAGAGTGAGGAAGAAAAAGGAGAAGTGGAAGCCGCCTGAGAAAATGATCACTGAATGGACACTTAATGTAGAAACCCTCACAGGTAAAGGTTGGGAATTGGTTGACTTGATGGAGAAGAGAAGAATTGACATTATATGAATGCAAGAAAGCAAGTGGAAATGAAGTAAAGCAAGAGAATTAGGCAAAGGGTACAAGCTACCATGGAACTGATAAGAACAAGAACGGCGTAGGCATTATCCTGAAGGAAGAGTTCACCTCCAGTGTAGTAGAAGCAGAGAGAATGTCGGACNAGCGTCAGCAAGGACATGCGGCTAGAAAACCAAAATGCCAAACAAATAAGATGCGGATCAACTGTAAAATAAACACACCTGATCGGTCGAGGCCCAGGTTACCAACGACTGCCATACCCAGTGCTCAGCAGGTTGGATATGAAAAACAGACTACCACTGTAAGAAAGAGGACGAAAAAGGAGGAAAAAGAGTGAGGAAGAAAAAGGAGAAGTGGAAGCCGCCTGAGAAAATGATCACTGAAGGGACACTTAATGTAGAAACCCTCACAGGTAAAGGTAGGGAATTGGTTGACTTGATGGAGAAGAGAAGAATTGACATTATATGAATGCAAGAAAGCAAGTGGAAATGAAGTAAAGCAAGAGAATTAGGCAAAGGGTACAAGCTACCATGGAACTGATAAGAACAAGAACGGCGTAGGCATTATCCTGAAGGAAGAGTTCACCTCCAGTGTAGTAGAAGCAGAGAGAATGTCGGACTGAGTCATGAGCTTAAAATTGGATGTTAGCGGAGTTCTGATAAATGTTGTTAGTGGCTATGGACCACAGTTCGGGAGCGAAGTAGAATGAAAAGAGAAGTTTTGGAGGGAGTTGGATATCGTAGTAATGAGAATACCCTATGGAGAGAAAATTGTCATTGGTGCAGACCTGAACGGCCATGTGGGAGAAAGAAATGTAGGAGATGAACAAGTGGCTGTGAGATATGGATATGGAAACAGAAATGAGGGTGGGCAAAAGATCACTGACTTTGCAAAAAGTATTCCTTTTGCAGTCTTAAACACATACTTTAGAAAGGGATTGGAGCAGAGAGTAACGTACAGGAGTGTTGGAAGAGCCACGCAGATTGACTATATCTTATATAGAAAAAGAGATTTGAAAGAAGTAGTTGATTGCAAAGTTCTTGGAGAAAAATGTTTCGCTCCTCAACGCAAAGTTGTAATCCTCAAACTTAATATCAAGGTAAAGAAGCGTAAAAAGGTGATCAGGCACCAAAAATTAAATGGTGGAGACTAAAGGAGAGAGAGTGACGAAAAATGCTGAATCGGGAACTACAGAAAATTATAAAGTTCGAAGGGAATAACTTGAACCACTGACAAGAAATAACCGACAAAAAAAAGAGAGTCAGCACAAACGGTCCTAGGTATGACATCAGAACATCATCAGAGAAACAAAAAGACCTGCTGGTGGAATGAACCCGTTCAAGCCAGTATAAAACAAAAGAAACAGGCGAAGAAGAGATTTGATTAAACTGAAAATGAACAAAACAGGCAGGAATACATTACCGCTAGAAGGGAGACAAAACGTAGAGTAGCTGAAGCAAGAGATCAGTCTTACGATAGGCTATATCATCGACTAAACTCAAAAGAAGGCGAGAAAGAGCTATTCAGAATTGCCAAAAAAGAACCGTTCAGGAAAAGATATACAGCATGTAAAGGTGATACGAAATAAAAATTGACTTCCTCAATTGTTAACAATTGAGGAAGATGTTTTGAAGAGATGAAAAGAGTATTTTCAAGGATTGTTAAATTCGGAAATCCCAAGAGAACAAAGAATGATTGAAACAGACTGGAAGCAGGAGGTTATAAATAGGATTGAAAATAAATAAATTAAAGAAGCCATGAATAAAATGAAGAATGGAAAAGCATTCAGACCAGATAATACCCCAATAGAAGCTTGGCATTGCTTGGAAGAACAAGGTTTGGAGCTACTAACACGCCTTTTCAATCAAATGCTTGTTATGGAAAAGATGCCGGTGGAGTGGCAGAAGAGTGTGCTGATACCGGTTTATAAGGGAAAAGGTGATGCACAAGAGTGTGAGAACTACATGAAAATCAGACTGATGTGCCACACTCTGAAGTTGTGTGAGAAAGTGATGGACAAAAAAATAATGTCAGAAATCGAAATTAGCAAACAACAGTTTGCTTTTATGCCAGGACGCAATACCACAGATGCACTGTTTGCATTACGAATCCTGCACGAGAAACATCGAGATTGCCAACAACAACTACACAACGTATTTATCGATATAGAGAAAGCATATGTCCGAGTACCCAGAGAGAAGAAAGGGTGTTCTAGGAGGCCGCCAGGAACCACCGAGAAATATATCAGACTGGTACAAGATATGTACAAGGAACAGTAAGACCTGTGTTCGAAGTGCTACAGGAAGCACAGAGTACTTCAAAGTGAAGGTAGGCCTGCACCAGGGCTCGGCTTTAAGCCCTTTCCCATTTGCAGTGGTAATGGACAGACTCACAGATGATGTAAGAAGAGGTACTCCTCAAAATATGATGTTTCCAGACGATATTGTACTGTATAGTGAGAAAAGAGAAGAAGTTGAATTACAACTGGAGAGATGGTGTTTTGCTTTGGAGAGGCGAGGAATGAAAATAAGCCGGATGAAAACACAGTACCTAGCTTTGAACGAAAGCCAGAACAATAGAATGCAGCTTGAAGGGATGAAAATCCCCAAAATGAGCGAATTTAAGTACCTGGGATCAACTCTACAAGCAAACGGAAAGTATGATAGAGAAGTAAAGAGGAGAGTGCAGGCCGAATAGGATAGTTAGAGGAAGGTAACAGGGGTACCTCGCGATAGAAAAATATCACCAAGGATGAAAGGAAATGTTTACAAGACGGCAGTGCGTCTAGCTCTATTATATCGTCTGAAAACTGTTGCTACCACCCAGTGATAAGAAGCGGATCTAGAAGTGGCTGAAATGAGCGTTATGAGGCGATCGCTAGATGTGACGCGACTAGACAGAATTCCTAATGACCACATTTGAGAAAAATCCCATATCAGGAGACCTAGAGACAAGATAAGGGAGTCAAGACTTAGCTGGTACGGACACATAGCAAGGAGTTATGAAGCATCCGGCAGAAGGCAAAGAGGGTGGCCGAGGAAAAGATGGAAGGATGTGATTGACAGAGATATGGAGGCTGTTGATGGAGGGATGCTGATGTGACAAACAGAACAGGCTGGAGAAAGATGATCCCATGTGGCCACTCCTAAAGGGATATAGTAGAAAGACAAAGAAGAAGAAGAAAAAGAAGAAGAAGGATGACTACAGAAAAATTCAACAGTCTTGCTATACAAGTAATACATAGAGATCTAACTGATACTTTGTACTTCATTGCAGTGGGAAATTAATTCACATATAAGTACAATCCCTTCCGGAAGATTAAAAATAAATGTTGTGAGACTTTGTCCAGCATTTAGGGTCACCCGTCACTGGCTTTTAATTTTCGCTAAGAACCATTTGCTTCTACAGTATCGGTCCAAATTTTCAAGTCAAAATCTTCCATTCTATCATTTATTTTAGTTACCAATGTTATTACAAACTATTGATTTTGTTTTGCATAATTTAGATTTCTTGCCCGGTGGCTAATGTCTAGCATCCATCTTCTTGCGATTTTTGTCATGTTATTTTCCATTAAACCTCAATAACATTTCAAGTATCAGCACAGATTTCGAATAAGGAGAGTGTACTTTCAGATAAGCAGTGATTCTTCTCGTTCTAGTGTACGGCACCCCTATCCCATGTGGATGTTTTTTGCAGCCATGTAATGCATCGCTTTGTTTGATTCGATTAATTAAGTCACGGTCAGCATACTTTGTGACTAAATAGATACTGTCGAAAAGTGAAAAGTATGTATACACTGGATAATGTTAGAGCCAACGCCCATCGCCATCATAAGTACATTCTCTAACACCTGAGAGGCAGGCGCTAAATGGTGATAGCCATAAGCACTATTTCGAAAGCAGTTCGGAGTACACATATCTTCTACTTCTCTAAAATTAAAGACCCGCTTCACGTTGCTTGGTTTAACTGAAGAGAGAATTCAAGATACGTAGAAAATACGTTTTCTATTTTCATCTGGCATTGCGTTTGTCTAGAATATTCCTACACCAAAGCAAAATGCATTCTTCACAGGACACGATTTTCTCTTCCATGGGATCGAAATACACCAACAAGGGAGATGAACGATAATTTCTTGACTCTATTGAAATTTTTGTTTTGTTCTTTTTTTACGTGGGAGTGTGGCTTAATAGCTGGTTTAGACTTTACAAAAGCTTGGAAAGATTAGAGTAATGTTGATGGTAATAATATAATGTAGCATCCAGAGGAAATATTTTGGGTATTCAATATTAGTTGTCATTGGTTTATTAGACTAGGTATTTATTTGTCAAAATTGCTCTCTACTAACAAGTGGACACTGATATATTAATTCGATGAGTCTGTAAAATACCGTTTACTGCTAGTTTATGGGTAGGACATTAATGTATACCTGTTGATGAGGCTGCCGGTTAGGAGTACTGGCATCTCACGAAGTATTACGTTGCTCCTTATTCACAAATATTCTTAAATTATTTTTAACAGGAAATTTTATTAAAATTTTATTTGATAAATAAGTAAGTCAATCTGCAGAGAGTTAAGGAGTAGGGGGCAAGGTAAGTACCAACCACAGGAGAGTAGGGAAGAAGACATGAAGTACTGGTAAACACCTTAAATCTCCTTTGATGCTGAGATCTTTTTGACAGGTTTAAAATTTTTTTTGCTCGATTGACTCCACCTACAGAAATGTTATTATCTCCAATTCCTAAACAAGGAATATATCTAAGCTTCTTCTATAGCTCTCAAAAGTACGATTCCGGCATTTAGTGAATTCTAAGCCAAAGCGGAGTTTGTTGGCCAAGTCCCTTGTAAATATTAATAATTATGCACTATCTAATCTAATTATCAATTTTTAGCTGTTTGTGTGCATGATTATAAATAAACTTACAAGGCAGCTTTTTACTTTTTTTAAGTATCTAGAAGGTCCTCAGTTTTTGGTAAAGCAAAATGGTTCACCTCGGCAGCTTATTCAAATACCAGCATATAGTTACCAAATATTCTGACAATCCCATCAGCTTTGGATACTAAAACGTTCCATCTTGGCAATTTTTAATTGGATACCGGCCTTAACACATCGCTTTGTGTAATGTTCTCAAATTTTCAAAATACAAAACAATTTTTAAAAAACTTTGAGTTTGTCATCAAGATTTACTGGTAGGTGTACTAAGATATCTTTCACAGTTAACAGTTTTGGCAAAGATGCCTCTTGGCATTCTATTAATAACTTTGTTTTTTCTACCTTTCAGATATCTTAAAATTCGTGTAGACAATTCACTTCTCCTCGAAGGTTTCCTGCTTTGAAACTTAGACTTATGACCCAGATAATAAGTATGACCACGAAGTATCATCAAAACTGGTACAGCTTAAAGTGATAAGGATTACCTCTTCTTACTATATTATAAATGTTTATCTCTTCATACAGTACAACAAAGACGTACCTAATTTATACCTTACAGTAAAGGCTTACCTATTCATACCTAACAGTAAAGTCTTTACTCTTCGAACATTCCAGTAATGACTTACATTTTCATACCGTACAGTGGAGCCTTACCTCTTCTTACTACTGCAAAGGCTTAAGCCTTAACTCTTCTTGCAGAAGAGTAAAAGCTTACCTCGTCTTACAGAGCAGTGAAGTTTTACCTACTCTTCTGCTGTACAGTAACGGTTTACCTCTTCTTACAGAAGAGTAAAGGCTTATCTCGTCTTACAGAACAAAAAGGCTTATCTATTTATATCTAGAGAAAAGGCCTATCTCTTACTGTACATTGAAGGTTTATCTCTTTTTACAGTACAGTAAAGGATTACTTGTTCTAACCATATTGAAAAGGTGTACCTCTTCATACAGTCGTGAAAAGGCATACCTATTTTTACCTTACAGTAAAGGCTAATCTCTTCTTACAGCGCAATGGAGACTGATATCCATGTTTTCCTGTTTTTATTTACATTAAGTATATTTATAAATGTACAGGCGTCGAAGTATATAACTCTGAAAGTAACTAATAAATTAGACTTAGTCTACAACTTCACCTGATGTGGCGCCTTTTGAGGGTCTGCCTTTCTTTATTATCTTCGTTGCCAGAGAGGATGCAAGGGAGAACTCAATATAAAGGCCTAAAGCAGTTTCAAATGAAGATTGCAATTATATCTTCACAAAAATGGTTGCCAAATATTCTGTTTGAGGAAAGTTGGTTATACTTCATTCACTAGAGAGAAGAAAACAAAAAAGGGTTATAGATCTTTTAGTGAGTTTCTGGAAACAATAAGTGACAAAACGTCCCAAAGAATGGGAAGAAAAGACAATAATGAAGTGATAAAAGAGCTTTCACATTGCAACTTGTAAACAAAAAATGCCCTGACAAAGGTAATTAATTCACCTTCGTCAGAAGGTGAATTAATTACCTTTGTCTATGTTTATGAAATCTTTTGTATGTATATGAAAACTTTTGTGTTTCAATGCAAGGAATGCTTACGTTATTCAAAGAATATATAGCAGATATAAAGCAAGTGCCTACAATTGTTAATCATTCCCTTAACTAAGGAATCTTAAACGAAATTCCAATCAGTTCTGCTCAAGCATTAAGAGGATTCTCGCAAATGACATTATTTGTTCTGATTTGCTCACTCAATTGATTGGGGATAATATTTTAACTTTGTTGTCTATTTCAATAAATGGACCGCCTCCACATAGCTTGAATAAAAAANTCTATGGTAAACAACCATATGAAAACTTTTGTGTTTCAATGCAAGGAATGCTTACGTTATTCAAAGAATATATAGCAGATATAAAGCAAGTGCCTACAATTGTTAATCATTCCCTTAACTAAGGAATCTTAAACGAAATTCCAATCAGTTCTGCTCAAGCATTAAGAGGATTCTCGCAAATGACATTATTTGTTCTGATTTGCTCACTCAATTGATTGGGGATAATATTTTAACTTTGTTGTCTATTTCAATAAATGGACCGCCTCCACATAGCTTGAATAAAAAAAAGAGGAACGTCTAAAGAGCTACTAAATTACACCTTAAGAAACACTTGAGGCGAAAAAGTTGCATCTTTCAGAATGCAAGAATTCTAATCAATTAAAAGTTTTTGCATAAACTTTGGTGGTTTCATTACTTTTAATTTATGGCTTTCAGTGGCAAGTTTGTTTTTTCTAAACTGAATAAAGAGACTAGTTTTGGAGAAAATTCTGTTTTCATTCTGTGTTGTATTGGGCGTGGCTAATTTGGTAGCAGATCTGTTACATTGAGACATAAGGGCAGAAAAGACAAAAAAAATGGTCTTGAAAGAATTACTTTATATTCCTTACAAAAATGTTTTAATTGTTAGTGTAAAACACCAGCTTGATAACATTTGTTCCAAATAACCATATATTAAGGTTATACGTGTTTCTAGATAGTCTTTTATCACTAAAAATTTAGCCAAAACAATGCATACAAGTTTGTCATAAGTTCACTAGTTATGGTACTCAAAAAACGACTTTTCCCTTCCCTAAGGTAGAGACAAATGTTCCATTTGCTCCAGTAGAATTTAAAAAGCCCTTCTCGGTAGAGTTGACATTCGGGACTGGTAGGCTTTGGCCAATGATCAGTTTGATCATACCTTGCTTCGTCACAAGATAGTGGGTTAGTGGCTTTCCTTTCACTTTTTGCTACAAAACTACGCCACATTTCTCTGTGCTGCTTGTTTTTGGTCTACCAGATCGTCACAGGAAAGGGGTTTTAAATATCTTTTAGCAGTAATTAAGGCATCTGCAATAGCAAGAATAAAATTGAGGAAAGGTATCTTTCCTTTCTTTGGTATTTTCAGTGTGTCACAATGCCGTTCGTAGAGCAATCATGCATTCAGGATCCAAATATCTACCAAATGCCAGAAGATTTTGATGTATAATCTTTTCGTTTTTATTGGAATTCCGTAAAGTGCCATCAGCATATCAGGTAAATCAGCAATCCCTGTGTACCACAGGATTCAGTTATTGCACCTCTTCTTTTTAACCTGTGCACACATGACATTCAGCCTTCTACCAGTAATAAATAAATATATGCTGGCTGTGTAGCCCTTAAATTCTGTCACAAGAACTTTGTTGAAATTGGAAGAGTGTTATCGAAAGGCGTTGAAGTTCTTAGGACTTATTTTACCGACTGTAGGCTCCAGCTTAACACGACAAAAACTGTTTAGCGAGTATTTCACCTTGCTAACCTGGAAGGTGATTACAAACTTAACGTCTACATTTTCTCTAACATTTTGAAAGCACATGAAAGTCTTTAAGTGTTATCCTTGATCGCACACAAAAAAAACCTGGGAGATGTTTCCTCCAAAATAATCAAGTGATGCAATTTACTTAAGACACTCGCTGATAACCGATGGGGTACAGATTATACAACCCTGAGATCATCTGCATTAGTCCTGTGCTACTCTGCCGCAGAATACTATTCTCCAGTTTGGACGTAAGGCCACCACTGCAATATATATGACGTAGTCCTTAATGAGTGCCTGAGACTTGTGAGTGGTTGCATAAAATCTTATATTTTTCCAGTTCTTTGTGGAATCGAACCTGCGAATATTAAGAAGGATAAAAACATTTTAAATCTGCAAAACCCGTGTTATTTCGGAAGAGGGTCAAATTCTACATATATTGATCACACATCCGCTTACCAACAACAGACTGAGAAGTAGAGTCTTGTTATCGAAAGGGAAGCACTCATAAGCTTCTAATACAAATGATACAACTCCTAAATCATGGGCTACTACAACTTGGAGACAGCAGTGACATAATTCAAACTATTGACTTTGTCAGTATATTCCTTAACCATTAGCGAAACCCCCTGGTCATGATCTCAAGAGGCTGGACTAGGTGTTGTTAAACTGAATCCGTTCTTGATATGGTCGTTATGCTAGCTTTATGCATCGAATCGGTTTAAGCGACAATTCGAATTGTGTATGTGGAAGAATTCAGACTTATCATGCTTTGACTTGCCTAGGAATTGGTATCCGAGATGACATCAGAGGTTTTGAAGAAGACTTCCGAATATGACTTGGGGAAAATGTTTTAGATATCTAGTTTATTTGGTGATCATACGGGTATATATATATATATATGAGCATGTTAAAAGATAGATATACCTTGATTTACTAATGTTAATCTTATTTTGAAATTTATCTGAAGCATTAATCAAGTCATCAAATATTATAATTTTCCTATTTTATTATAACATTCATCAGTATTCATTATTTTATTATCATTTTGTTTGATTTATAATTTCGATTAATGATATTAGATTTTGTATTTTATCTTGATGGCAGGTATGACTATATATATATATATATATATATATATATATATATATATCTTGTCGTAATATCCTAAAGGTTTACGGTTTTATTAACATAAGTATTAGTAAATAAGTTTCACCACAGTTAGAAAGCTCCACAAATAAGTAATCTAAAATCCTCATTGATAAAGTTGTTTAACCTCCTATTTACATTTTTCTATTATTATATTAATTTGCTATTTTCACATAAAAATCTTATATATTAAATAAATGTTAGGTCAACATTTATCATAGTGGATACGTGTTACGTCAACACTTGTTTTATATAATCTACTATTTATGGATATTAGTAAAATGAAAAAAATTACAAAATCATNTTTATCTTGATGGCAGGTATGACTATATATATATATATATATATATATATATATATAATATCTTGTCGTAATATCCTAAAGGTTTACGGTTTTATTAACATAAGTATTAGTAAATAAGTTTCACCACAGTTAGAAAGCTCCACAAATAAGTAATCTAAAATCCTCATTTATTAAGTTGTTTAATCCTATTTTTCTATTATTATATTAATTTGCTATTTTCACATAAAAATCTTATATATTAAATAAATGTTAGGTCAACATTTATCATAGTAGATACGTGTTACGTCAACACTTGTTTTATATAATCTACTATTTATGGATATTAGTAAAATGAAAAAAATTACAAAATCATCAATTTTAATAGATGATATAAAAATTATTAGAAACAAGATTAAATACTTTAAGAATGGACATACAGATTAACAAATAGCATACAAAGCTGTATATAGACCTTAGACCCTAGACCTTAGGTCCTCCTGTCTCTAGTGAGACATTGGGTAGCAAGACGGTGCCAGCGGACTCGATTCTTGGCCAGAGCTTGAATGTTTCGGACATAAATCTTCCTATCGCGCAGATCGCTTTCGAAAGTGGCTTGCCAGGTTGTTACCGGCCTGCCCCTCTTGCACTTTCTTCCACTTGGTTTCCAATTCAGAGCCTGTTGTGCTGATCGTCCAACTGGCAGTGGTAGCGCATGACCAGCCAATCTTCATCTTCTCTCTTCTCTTGAAGATAAAATTGCAACTGTACACAGCTCTAATCATCTCCACAGCCCTATATGCTAGTGAAACATGGAAGAGCACCAAGAAGATACATCAGAAATTGAATGCATTCCATCAACATAACTTGAGAAGGATTTTAGTGGTTTCGTGGAGAGAAATAATTACAAATGAAGAAATCTTGAAGCGGACTGGTCAAAAGGAGTTACACAAGCTGTAAATAGACCTATTATAAATGCTCAAAAAGATGTTAAAAAGACTTTTGATAAAAAACAAGATGATATAATTAAAAAATTGTTGAAATTCAAAATGTTTTTAAAAACATTATTTTGTATAATCAGTTACCTGATCAAATATCAGATTCTCAGGAAAAGACAAATCTACCAATAGATTATCAGTAGTATATTAAAATATGATTTGAATAAAGACTTCACTGATGATGGGCTTAAGATATTACGAGATAAATACTGTTTGATATCTCTCAAGTAAATTGTTGAAAATGATATAATAATGAAGAAATAAGATTTTTGATAACGTAGAAAATATTTTTCACAATTGTGGCCTTCTTCTTGTTGTTGTCCTGCTAGACTCTTGTACTCCAGAAACGTGCACAATCCAAAGCCTCCGCTGAAGGGAGTGCCAGATCAGCTGATTGGCAGCCTGGTGCAGTGGAGCAGTTTATAGGGTGGGGCATTGTTTGCACCAATCCACAGCTGCAGGTATCTGTTGTAGTGAAGCCCTACCTCTTGCGGGATGCCATGCATCTTCCATTTTCGGTTAGAATGCGCTTCAAGGTCTTCCATACTATCCAATTTTCCCCACTTCCACTGGCAAGTTCTTCATTTGGCAAAATTCCCCTCTCAATCCATTGCTGTTCAGCCTCTCAATGCTTTTTCCACTCTTCCCGCCTTAAAAAAAGGTTAACTTTTGTAATATTGAACTTAATTGATCGTAAAAAAATTGTGTCCCTTGGAAAAGATATAGATCAACAACAAACTTTTTTCCTACACAAATAGATCTTATAATTCAAAAAAAGAAAATTATTAATGAATATCAAAGTAGAATAAAAATGATTCAAGCGGATCATAAAACTATTCCTGGTTCAAGAATAGGTAAAAGTGTTAGATCATATAAACAAAAGCCTAGAAATACTTATAAAATTAATAAAAAAGGTAAATATGGTAAATTGTTAATCAATTTTCCAGAGTTAATAAATGAGATTTGGGTTAAAGCTCATAGAAATAGAAAAATTATTTATAATAACATATAAGTATAAATCCTATCATGAAGTATTCAACGAAAGCAAAGTATTCTGATAAAACAAAATTATTAGGTGGTCAAATAAATTTAACATCTCCAGAGGAATTAATGAAACCATTGACACTACTTACTGATTCTAAAGCAGTAGGTAATAATTCAGTTCAATTACATAATGAAATTTCAGAAATTTTAAATCATCTTATAAAACTTGGTGTTATTAACTAGACTCAATATAATGCTTATATTTAAAAATGTATGTAACATACTAGTATATGGAGTTTCCAATATTTATAAATTCACATTATGGTTTTTGAGGATCTATAGGTCATTATTTTGTAATCAAATTTCAAACTAAAATATTTTAAGAGCAGAATAAAATATATCAATTAGGATTACATAGTTTAGAAATGTCTTAAAGTTTGTATCACAAAAACATAACTTATAGTAATAACACATTTAAAATATACTCATAATTGAACTACGTAGACAACTATAATATTTTATGGTTGAATTTGTAGTTATACAGACATAAATGATTTTATACAACAAATATTATCAAAAATAATCATTCCAGAACTGAAATCACTCTTAGTTTTATTCCAAGCAGATTAAAACAGATGTTTAATTTGAAACTGGTTATGAATTAGAATTTTCTACTGAAAATTTTGCTGATTTGATCAGTTTTGATAAAAAGATTATAAAAACATCTAGTTACAGTGAAAATCTGCCTGATATCACAAGGAGCATTAACAGTATATTTGTATATTACAACTTACTGAGTGAATCTATTGTTTCTGGAATACAAATGGTTTTTTGAACAGATTTAGTGTTGATAACAAACAAATAAGCTAGCCATTTTCAATTGTATCACGGAGAGTACTTTATAATAAAATCAACACTAACATATTTAAAAAATGAGAATTATTATAAGAAAAAACTTATTAGAAATATTAGATTCAAACAATATGCCTGTATTTATGACTTTGATTATAGAAGAAGATTTGTAAAAAAATAACAAAAGCTTTAGTTAATAAAATTCCAATAATTCTAAAACTTGAACAAATAAGGAGTTAAGTGGTAATGATGAAATTTTTAACCAAATAGACAACGTAATAAATTTAAAAGGCTAAATTAGTACAAAAAGGTATAGATTAAAAACATTCAAAAACTCAAATGAATGATGTTGCTCAAAAAGGTGAATTATTCTTCTCTGGCTTGATGTCACTGTTATCAACAGAAAAATGCACCAAATAGAATACATGTAGTTCCTGTTCTTACAGCTAGTGGTATTCAAGCTCTTGGATCTTCTGGTGTTGATAAAATGCTTGGGAAAGGGTCAAATCAGAGAGGTGGTTAATTAATTTCACAAAATAAAGTAAACCAATTGATTGTGAATGAAAAACTACTTACAGAGAAACAAAATCAAGAGTTGAATAATTCAATAATAAATAATACTGTTTACACGATTAAAATCAATAAAAGTCAACAAGGAGTTTTTTTAGAAAGTCTCCTTGGGGCTGCTGTTGGAGTCCCTTTTCTCCTAAAATCTTTGGCAGGTAATGGATTGAGAAATTACATACCTCTTGATTTTGGATTGCAAACCCGCTCTTATTCTGATATGCTTGAACCATAATCAAAACCATTTTTAGGTAATGGTGTTAAGAGTGGAATAAAAACTTTAAAAGGACAAGGCTAGGCAAAAACACATTTTTCAAAGATATTCCTCATTTAGGAAAAATATTTTAGAATTAAAAATTGTTAATAAAGCATTGAGTAACATTAGTTTGAATTAACGGAATAAATACCTTCAGTTTAAAGATTTTGTCAATTTTCTTTCCAGAGATGAAACATCTCTAACTAAAAAAAGTTAGTATATTGTAAACCTAAATGATTCTCTAGAATGTGGGACTCATTGGGTTGCAATATGTATTAATACAAAATCTGATAATGTAATTCTCTTCCTTTGGATTAAACAGTCCAGTTGATTATAGAGAAGATTTGTAATAAATATACACTAGTAGTATATGAGAGCAAGATTTATACAAAATTAATTTTCTTATGAATATGTTAAAATTGATAATAAAACAGGTCAACCTATCAAAAATAACATAAAAGTGTGATGTTTTGATTGATTTTCTATAATTTATCAGTAAAAAGGTTGTATCAAATGTTAATAAGGATGAGTTAAAAAAACTCTATGAAAATTAGTTGAAGATGCTTTTTCTAATATTAGTTCTAAAACAGGTAAAAATATTGCTAAAAATAGATGGTAAAATCAACAAAAAAACTCATTACAAACTACTTAAAATAAAAGTGATGAAATAATGTAATTATTAAAGTCACCTTCAAAAAATAAGAGTAATTAACAGCAAGAACATTAATCAAATAACTAATATCAAGCATTATTGTAAAAATTTCTTAAATTGTTGTTATAAATTTTATCTAGTCTATTAGTAGGAATGACTAGATCGCCTAAAAAATTAATTGTAAAAATCATCAATATGTGTGGAAATGGATAATGTTAAAGAAAAATTAAGATATAAAGAAAATGTTAAAAAAGAAATCTGATAATGTAATTCTCTTCCTTTGGATTAAACTGTCCTCAAAAACTAGTTAAATTATTTGATTTTTTGTTGTTGTTGATTATGTTCATAATAATAGTCAGTATTAAGACAACGTATTTGTTCTTTGTGGATATTATTGCTAGAATTGGATACATCGAATGAGTATGGGTAAGAGCTATTATGTTGTGAGTAAAGTGTTTGATATAAAAAATACCGATTATCGCGAATCATTTTTTAAAAATAATTGTTAAAAATATCTAACATGATACATTAATATGGATATATTCGTCGGATTACATACCAGACCTCATACAGAAAATAATGTCATTTCTTTAGAATCAAATATATGGATAGCTGATTATAAGGAATTTCAAATGTTAAGGTTCCTATTCTTTTATAGTGATCATATGACTTTGGGATTTTCAAATAATAAGTATCTTGATTAAGAAACTAGAGGCAAAATAGAATCAGGTCTTGGTATGGGAAATAATTTTTATTTGGTTTGCAAGCTTTACCAAAATTTGATAGCTTTGCTGTTTGTAAATCTTAATTAAACATATGTGTATACAAAAAACCATCTCAAACACAGCATTGGGAATATTATACCACTTATGCTACTAGTATTTATAAAACAGAGAGAGGAGCCATGGCTTAATGGTTAGTGCAACTGCACCATAACCAAGAGGTTCCGGGTTCGATTCTCCGAGCGGGGGACTTTCGAACTTCACAAAAGAAAAGCCATTGGTTGGCGTCAGGAAGGGTATCCGGATAAGAAATTCATCACTGCCAAATCCAAGTCCCTGAAGAAGGAGAACGTCATTTTGGATCCTGATAAAAAACTACATCATCATATACTTTGTAATAGGTGGTATAAAATTAATCATGATCCGATATCTTTTGCTTAAATTATATACACTATATAATATATCAACCCTGAATTTTGTTCAAAATATTTGAAAAAAAATTGCAGAAATAAAAAGTTTGCATCCAGATATCGATGATCAGATTCTAAAATCAGCTATGATTTATGAACTGTTGACATGTCGTTTATTACACAAATCAATAACAATTGAAGCAATATTAATCCAGTACGACAAAAAAATACGTCTTATTGGTCCTTCTGATACCTATTGCACCCATTTGTTTGAAAGACCAGATGGAAGCATAAAATTCTGCCACCTCCATAGTTGGTTACTGGATGCTTATGGCCGATTCTACACTAAATATCCAAAATCTAAAGGCTTTTTATGGAGCATTTGTAATTCTCATAATCTTTGAAAATATATTCTTTAGTATAATCCTATATTAAATAATAAAGTTGTAGTAGAAGATATTTATTGTAATGATTATATATGTGATGAGCTTATTGATATGGGTTATGATTTTAAAATATGTGATTTTGTAATAAAAAAGTAATTGAAAATAAAATTTGAAAAATATAAAATTATTATTGTTGTGATAAACAGGAAGTTATACATTGAAATGATAAAATGGTATGTACTAATTCTGATTCAGTACATGGTTATAAAAATGGTGACAAGTATTTTGATTATGAAAATAGATTCAAACTTATCAAAAAACCTATTTGCTATAGAAAATATCATATTATGAATTAAAAATTGAAATTAATATGAGATATAATATTTATTTTAGCCCTAATCAGAGGGATAAAATGCCAAGAATATTTGTTGAAATAAATAAATACTTCCTAAGATTTCCGAGGATAGAAAAAGGATGATCATCTTCCCCTTCACTTTGCTGGTAGCTTTCTGTCACATAGTACCCCTGTTACCTTCCTTCATCCACCCCAACCTGCTTGTATTCTCTTCTTGACTTCTATATCTAATCTTTCATTGCACTGTACTGTTGATCCCAGGTATTTGAAGTCTCCTGGCCTCTTAACATCTGGCTCTTGCATGAGTACATCTTCCATTCAAGAACAGGTATTCTGTTTTTGCTCTGCTTACGTTCATTCCCCTTTTCTATAGTCCATATTCTATACTTCTTATGGCTGTCTCACTATCCTTGTAGATGCCTTTTACTAGCTTTACATGCTTTTCTGCTACTCCGGATGTTATCATGCAATGCCATAACTCTTTCCTTAGCACCCTATCATACGCTTTTTCTAAATCTACTAAAATACAATATAATTGCTTTAACCATTCTCGGTGTTTCTCCAATAGAATAAGCAGAGCAAATATGGTGTCCGCTGTGCATTTCCATGGCAGGAATCCGTACTGTTTCCGGCTGATATCTACCTCCCGCCTGGGCCATTCATGCAAAATCCTCCCCCACAACTTCATGATATGTCTCATTAACTTGATTCCCTGTAAAATCTCCCATTCTTCTGTCAAAAGCCTTCAGTTGCCGTCTTTTATTACTCTAACATGCTGTATATCTTTCGATGCCTTGTCCCTTGCTTTGCAATACTGAATAAATCCTTTTCACCATCCTTTGTTTGCAGTCTGTCATAAAGACCTCTGTAGGTCTCCTTCTTTGCCTTGGCTACCTCACACTTTGTTTTCTTTCGTCTAGTCTCATACTACTTCTTGTCCAACTCTTAGTCTGTTTTATTCAACAACTTCTTCACTCTCTTCTTGTTTTGAATATTTCCTGTCCTGCATCCTTCCATCACCACGTTTCCTTGGCCGGCTTTCGACAGCTTGATGTTATGCCTAGTACTGTTTTGGCTGCTTTTTTTCTCTCTGTAAGCTCAGACCAACTTTCAAGCACATCTGTGCTTGAACTAAGCGACTCTAGCAACTCCGGGTTGAAATTGCTCCTACAATCGGCTTCTCTCAGTTTCCACCACTTTATCTTTGGTTTAACGGTTCTTTTACTTTTCCTCTTGCTCTTTATAGTATCCGCAATACAAGGCGCGTAGCGATATAACAGCAATCCAGCAGAAATGAGACGATCGTTACACTACACACCTAAAAGCGAGGTGCGTCTGTCTTTCTTGTTCTTCTTCTCTTTTCTTCTGAATACAAATAAATCACTCTCTTATATACATAATTTTTACAAGGTAAATTTATACATTACATCATCATTACAACTAAAAAACATCAAGTAAGCGCTCTTGAGTGACCCATGACTCTTAGGCATTTCTGATTACACAATTAATGGGACACCAGCTATGTCAACAATGTTAATCTGTTTGACATCAATACTTGGTGTCTTGCACAACAAGTTTCCATGGTAACCATACACATTACTCTTGATCCTCAGATTGCATATTACCAGCTTGTGCTGTGCAGGAACACATTCTACTCCCAGTAAATAGCAGTCCGTTACTTCGTTCAGGTGCCTTCTTATGCAAGCTAGATAGTCAAAGTGGGTACTTCTTCCTCCACTTTTATAGATGATTCTCTGGTCCTCCTTCTTCTTAAAGTATGTGTTTAAGACTGTCATCTCTGCACTTTTTGCAAAGTCCACTAACACCTAATCTTCTTCGTTTCTCCTTCCAAAGCCATATCTTCCCATCACCTCCTCATCCCCTCTGTTCCCTTCTCCAACATGTGTATTGAAATCTGCTCGGTCAAAGGTTCTCTCTCGCTCTCTTCTGGCATGGTATTCTTATGCATATTGTGTCCACATATCTCCAAAATTTGTCTTTATCTTCCTGCATGCAACCCGTCTGTGGTCCATGTGCACATTCGGTATTGCCCCCCTCTTCATCTAATTTCAAGCCTATCACTCTGTCAGAGATTCTCTCTACTCCCAACACACTTTCAGTATAGCAAGATCCAAACACAATTCCTACTCCATTTCTTTTGTTGTCCTCCCCATGGAATATTAGCTTGTATCCATTCCCAAGTTGTCTGGAATTGTTTCCTTTCCATCGACTTTCTTGGATGCATAGTATATCAATGTGTCCTCTCCCAATCATATCTACAATTTCCGGTCCTTTTCTATTCATCGTTCCCACATTTAGTGTACCGATCCGCAATGTCATAATGAAAATAGCAATGAAAATTATTTTTTACCTATAATGAACAAAATTATGTTTTACCTATAGTAACGAAAAACATATTTTACCTGTAGTAATCAAAATTATTTTTTACGTATAGTAATGAAAAGTAATAAAAATTTAAAACTTTACTGGCATGTATTAAATTAATTATGCTATTGTATGTGAAACCAATGCATTAAGTAGAATAATAGTTGAGAGTTTCTTCTACAGTTTATATTAATGCCGAAACCCTCAATCACTATACCACTTGTATACGGCAACAGATTAGTCATCCTATCAGATAACAGTAAGATATTTTAAAAGAATTTCAGGGATCTTACCAAGGAACGCGTCACATAGAAATGCTTGCTTGCAGTTATTTTTGGTTGCTAAGGATGGATGATGAAACGAAAGAAGACAGGATAGACCAAGATGTATCATTCTATAATGCACTATACAATATACTATTTCCTACTATAAATAATTATGTTTTTCTATATTATTATTGACTATGCTATACTATGAAATATTGTAATGTACTATACTGTATTATAAAATGGTGTACTATACTAAATTAAATCAATTTATGCTATCGTAAAATAGTAAAATTTGGTTTTTCTGATAAAGTACTGACCAATCATTGAAGCAATTAAGAGCTGGAGACCACATGTTTTGATCTTCTCCCTCATTACCAAGTACTATACTTGTAATATACTATAGTATACTATACAATATTTATTAATACAACTACTCGTTTAATTCCTCTGAAACACTCTATCAGAAGAAAGATGCGTATCCAGGTAAAAACCTCAGAAAAATAGCTGTACAAAATTTATTCTCATTCTTTCAGGCATTTAAATTATCAAAAAAATAACAAATTATCAGGCATTCAAAATACCCAAGTACAGATTATTTATTAAAATCATAAACCGACAGGAAGAAGCTACAGTCTTTTGAAATATGGTGTCTAAGAAGAATGTTAAAAATCAGTTGGAAAGATAAAGTACCCAACACTGAGGTATTACATAGAGCTAATGTGTAAACAAAGTTGGTGAAGGACCTCATGAAAAGAAAAATGAGATACGCTGGCCATTTACTCCGTGGCAGTTGAGGTAAACTACCCAGTGTCATCTTAGAAGGCGCAATAAAAGGGAAAAGATTAAGAGGACGACAACGTAGGAAGTGGACTGATGACATCAAAGAGTGCAGTACAACAAGGACGTACGAGGAAGCGAAGAGAGCAGCGGAGAATCGAATAAGATGGAGAACCATGGTGGCAAACCTTCGATACGAAGATGGCTCATGATGATGATGATGATAAATCGACACACCAAAATATAACTTTAAGCAACCATAACTACCTTATCGGACAAAACAAAGTAGAAAAAAGTGACCCTAATTTGACGAGGTGACTAAAACGTGTCCTGCAAATAATTTTGTCCGAAATCAAATTTGAAAAAAGGTTGTTTTTACCTTCTTTCTGGGCACGCCTGAGGAGTGTATTAATTTAACTAGGTACAAAAATTTAGAGGAAAGCAAAAATTTGAGTAGCTTTTTCAAATTCGCAAAAAGGTTATTTTTCAGAGTTTTGCTACAACCAAGCCAGTAAAAAGAAAACTTAAGCTGTTTATTTGCATTTTGCACTATTTAAATGACAAAAATATCAACAAAATATAATATATAATGATATATATTACAAAAAACATTTTGAAACGATAAAATATAAACATCAGAAAACTTTAAATGAGTTTTCATGCTCTGAATGGATTTTCCACTGTTTCAAAATCGTATTCTGCATCATTGATAGCCTCGTGGATGCCAGTTCTTTGAACCCCTTTCGAATTACGTCATCTTCTTCTTGCATATGCTTATACAAATGAATAATCTAACTGGCGTGGTGTGCTTTCAAACCTGACGAATTTGACGATATATTGATATCAGTTGAGTCCTTGCGGCTTTGTAATTGCTGAGCCACGTGATCTGAAAATCAGTGGTTGTACTGGTTTTCAAGAAAAGACGTCACTGCTTTGTTAACAGTTAAATCTAATGGCTAAAATGTTTTAGTGAAATTGCGAGGGACGATCACAAACTCATATCCCTTCCAAGATCAAAACTCATATATTGTCATTGTCCTGTCCTATATCCATAATAATAAACCAGTGTTAATCTTTTAGTAATCCCTTTTTCTCCTTTACTTTCTTTGGGTAAAGAAATATGATTTCATTGAAAATTTGATAAATATGTCTATGTGGTTACCTGTGTATGTTTGAGAATTATTTAAAAAATCGGAATGTCTCTTAATAGTACTTATCCTTTCTTTCCTTTCTTTTTAGACCTAACAATGGAAGTAGTACTTCCGAAACATATTTTTTAAAAAATAATACATAAAAATAAATATATATAATAAAATTGGGAATTCATATTTAGGTAAGCTACATTGTGTTTAACCAGTGCAAATTAACTGAATAGGTAAAGGTTTTCTGGCACATGGCAAAAGTTGCAGTTATTTGTTACTTATTGTCAACACTTTTTATTGAGACCTTTGATAACTTGAAGCGAAAAAGTTTACTTTCCTGCGGATACGCAAGAGAAAGGCGTTTGGCAATTGTTTAAAACAAGAAAGTTTGGTATAACATGACTTGATATCGCAATTGATATTGCTTGCTGAGAAGTAAACTTTTCCTTAGCAAGAAATTGAAGTAAGGGTTCTATCCTGCCAGTAATTCTTTTTTCTTTCGACCAATTCAAATCAGACAGAATGTTTCTGGGCCATCAATCAGTTAGCTCTACATTCCCACCAAACGCAGTCAAAATGTTAGGATTATCTGACCTAACAACACCTTTTGCTATGCTTACAATTTGTCTTCTATTGACCACACCAGCAGCTTGATGTGTTCCTGCTGCAATGTCCTTAAATTTTTTTATCAGGCTATCAGCCAAAAGATTCGGTCTCTCTACCTTTTTAAAGACAGAAGTATCACTGCTGGTCTTGCATTTATTCCAACTATTCACTAAAGCTCTAATAAAATTTATTTCGGATACTTTACCAAAACATTTTTGATAGCTGACGAAGTTCCAGATATCAATGCATGATTTTCAACATACCTTTTAACTTTTTCGGGAATATCTTTCTGATACTTTGGTCTACCATGACATTTAGCAATGTCGTTTTCAACAAACCTCAACTCAGCATTCGTGATTTCTTTCGTAACGGAGGAGACGACTTTTGTAACATTCATTTCTTCAGCATTCTCAGTATTGTTATCTTTTATTATAAAGAACGACGAAACTGCTCTCTGATTATTTTATTTATCAAAGGTCATCGACTTTGAAACAGCACGAGTAAGACAAAAATATACAGAGATTAGAAAGGATTCCGACTATGAAAACATTCAAGTTGAAATTGACATTCCAATCTTTGCAAAAACCCTTTATTTGAACGCTTCTTAAGGTTGAAATAGACTGCCTTTTAGTGCTCGCTTTGAAAGCGACATAAATAATAACAACTGAATGTGGATGCAGTAAATTTCAAACTCTAATTACAAATGTTTCTCTTTTAAGAAACAAATGCAGAGGAAAACCTTTTTAAAACCTAAACAAAAGAAAAATGAGAAAAGATTTTCCAATCAAGCCGGGTTTAAGACGTTCAAGATGGTTTACAGTTTTCACGCAACAGCTGGTGCACGAGGCTATCAGATATACAAAAACACAATGTGGGGACGAGGCTAAAGTTGGAAACAAACTTCTCTTTGAAATTGAGACTGGCAAAAAGTTAAAAGAAATTGACCAGAAAAGCTGTTCCATCAGAACATCACTCGACCAATAAATCCAGACAGTTGGACACATCCCAACAGAAATTTCTTGATACGCTTATTTCTTTCTCAAGAAAGAAAACGGATGTGTAAAGTCTATTACAGAACATCCCCTATCCAAGGACACTGGTCAGAGGCTCCATTACTTTGAATTTCAAAAGGAAGACAAAACCACCTCTAATACATGCGACACCGAAAGGTAAAAGATTTGTAATTGATAAGGAATATGACTTTGCAGTTCTAAAATATTAGTTTTCTATGAGGCATGTTTTGAATTTTACCCCTTGAAAAAGGTCAGTCTAAATCCTGTCAGATGGAAAGGTAATTGATTTTGAAATTTCAAAATCGAACCAAAATCATAAGCGGACATAAGTGACAAAATTTTCTTTAATGACTAAAATTATCTTTATTAATAATTTTTCACGACTTTTTGTCCGATAAGGTCTAAATAAAATGATTTAAAAGCTGTTTTACAAATGAGAATAGCATAGTTATATCATCAAGCAATCATCACCCTTTGACTCCAACTGCTGAGCAAAGGTCTTACTCAATATTTTCCGTCTTAAGTATTGAGCTTTGAGCCTACTATCTCTCTCTCTCTCTCTCTCTCTCTCTCTCTCTCTCTCTCTCTCTCTCTCTGCTATATCCATTCCAGACGTTGGCGATCATGATTTTCCACAGATACCAATCTCTCATCATATGTTTCAGGTCTCCACCTTTTACCTTTTTCTTCTCGTTTGCTGATATACACTTTTTAATATGGCACTTTAGACTTCTCAAGTCTATTATGTCTTTAACATGTATCAGCTCCTCCCTTCATTTTGTTTTTCCTCTTACCCTAATTCTTTTTTTGTCACTTGAAATATATTCTGTAGGTTATTTACCCCAAAATTTATCTGTTAGTTGCTCGACATTATCCAACCAGCTCTATTTTCAAGGTCTTTTAGCTTTGTTGTTTCTCAATCTACCTTCCTTCTTTTCCGATCTTCCGGTTCTTTATTCATGTGCTCTATGAGCTATTTTAGGCTTCAAGCACTTTCTTGAATGACGCCTTGGTTGTAAAGTAGTCTTTTTATCAAAGTTGGCATTGTGCTTTTACAAACTGAGCTTCCTTGTCCCAAAGTCTGCTATGCCATGGCAGTTATACTTGCGTCAAACTTTATATTTTTATCATTATCAAAATTAAACGGCAGATCAGATGGAAATTATATGAGCCTCATTTAACCCATCCTGTTTTCTAACGGTGGAACTTGAACCCCAACAAAACAACAGCAAGAACAGCTTGATATATATATAACGGGAGACAGTCCAGACGGATACTGAAAATCACATATCTTACCATCATAAATATTTAGAAGCGATATGAGATCTGTTGCGAGAGGCCATTACCTCCAGTCGTACTCACAGAGAGATGGAAACTATTGGAACACACTCTAAGCAGAGAGAAAGACATCCCAGCATATAAAACAACGGTCTTCTACTTTTGTAGAGACTCACCCCACTAAAACTTTAAAGGAAAAGAACGAACTACACTATTTAACACTGACAACGAATCTAGACCGTCTACAGAAACATACAGACCATCATTAAAAAATCTAAAGGACCTCATAATATTAAAGCAAAAAGTCAAAGATAGCCAAAATGACATAAAAATTTCCGAAAAGGTAATAAAGTTAGCTGAGGTAGAAGCAACCGTTGTTTCATGTGCCACACCGCATTAAGCGAATCAAGTCAAGGGAAAATAAACTTGCCCATAATCACTCAAAGATGAGTTAAGTCCGTAAGGGCGACTAATGGAAAGTCTGGCAATCTATTTATCTTCTGCAAATTCACAGGCAATATGACCACCTTTAATGTCCTGTTGTAAAATGTAAACCTTTGCATACTTTTTAAAAGTATCTCAATGTATAAATCTTAAATATTACTGGGTAATAGACTACTGAAGGACAGAAAAGTGTCTATCGCATGGCAAAACAGTTCGATCGAGCTTCCAAGGATGTTCAGCACGTGAAAATGATAAAGGACGCTGAGGGACATGTTCTGAATTCAGAAGAAGACATTCTAAAGAGATGGAAGGAGTATTACGAGAATCTAATGAACGAAGAAAACCCAAGGGAAAGGAGGGATGAAGTAGAAGAGATACGTTAAGGACCTGTGGAGCAGATCAGCGAGGAAGAGGTGAAGACAGCTCTAAGTCGAATGAAGAATGGAAAAGCAGTTGGCCCGGATGGTATCCCAGCAGAGGTGTGGAAATGCTTAGGAAGTAGTGCCCTAGTGTTCTTGACGTCATTGTTCAACGACATCTTGGCAACCGAGCACATACCTGAAGACTGGCGGAAGAGCACCCTTATACCCATCTTTAAGAACAAGGGAGATGCACAAAGCTGTTTCAACTACAGGGGCATCAAACTCATGAGTCACTCAATGAAGCTATGGGAGAGAGTGATCGATAGCAGGATCAGGAGGGAAGAAGAGATCAGCGAGGAACAGTTCGGCTTCATGCCGAAAAGGAGTACGACTGATGCCATCTTCGCTTTGCGTTTGATGGCAGAAAAACATCGGGAAGGGCAGGAAGAGCTCCATTGTGTGTTCATTGACCTAGAA
>RDPX01000331.1:596455-601455 GCA_003991215.1 Morbakka virulenta
CTCATGAGTCACTCAATGAAGCTATGGGAGAGAGTGATCGATAGCAGGATCAGGAGGGAAGCAGAGATCAGTGAGGAACAGTTCGGCTTCATGCCGAAAAGGAGTACGACTGGTGCCATCTTCGCTTTGCGTTTGATGGCAGAAAAACGTTGGGAAGGGCAGGAAAAGCTCCATTGTGTGTTCATCGACCTAGAAAAGGCATATGATTGGGTACTGCGAGAGGAAGTATGGTACACGTTGAGAAAAAGAGGAGTCACAGAAAAGTATGTGAAGTGTGTACAAGACATGTACAGTAGATGTGAGACAGTGGTGAAGTGCGCGGCTGGACAGAGTGAACCATTCAAAGTGGAGGTTGGGTTACATCAAGGTTCAGCTTTGAGCCCTCTCTTGTTCGCAGTGGTCATGGACGTGTTCACCGATCCCATCAGGAGGCCAAGCCCTGGCAACATGATGTTTGCAGATGACGTAGTACTGATCAACGGAGAGAAGGCAGAAGCTGAAGAAGAACTGGAAAATTGGAGGGAAGCCTTGGAGAAAAGAGGGATTAAAGTCAGCCGGTCAAAAACAGAGTACATGTGTATCAACAAAGATTAGAACCTACCACCGATCTCGATTTCCGGTGAGGAGGTCCCGGAAGTGACGGAATTCAGGTACCTGGGGTCAACTATACAATTTGACGGAGGCAGTGACAAAGAGGTGAGGAAAAGAATCCAAGCTGGATGGGGCAGTTGGCAAAAGACAACGGCGGTGATGTGCAACAAAAGAGTGCCAGAGAAAGAGAAAGGACAAGGTCTACAAGACAATAATAAGACCGGCAATGATGTACGGCATGGAAACTGTTCCTTTGACGGCAGGACTCGAGAAACGGATAAACGTAGCAGAAATGGGAATGCTTCGATGGACTCTGGGTGTTACTCGAATAGACAAGTTGCGCAATGAGATAGTGAAAAACAGGCTGGATGTTGAAGAACTCTCTCAGAAGATAAGGGAGTTCAGGTTGAGATGGTTCGGGCACGTGGAGAGGAGAGAAGAGGGCTATGTCGGTAGAAGAGTGCTGAAGATGGACATACCAGGAAGGAGAAGAAGAGGGCGACCAAAGCAAAGATGGATGGATAACATCAAAATTGATATGATGGAGAAGGGGCTAAGACGCGAGGACGCCCAAGATCGTACCATGTGGAGGATGAAAATTCGCTGTGGCGACCCCTGAATCAGGGAGCAGCTGACAGAAAAGGAAGAAGAAGAAGAATAGATGTTTTTGGAATGCAGCTTCCATTTTTCCGTTTAAAAGAGTACATAAAAAGTCTGAAAAATGGATTCAGGCAGCCAAAACTTTCTATGCATGTTCCTAGCGAGGATACGTTCCACATCCGTTGGTGCAGACATCTATTTCCTACTCATCATTTAATTTTCATGTATATCAGTGAAATGTGAACGAATCTACTATTACTCTAAAATTTGAAAATTAATAACTCATGATATTTCTACATTGTGCTTGGCCTAAAACTTACCAAAAAATAATTCATTGTATTTTCATATAAATCGGTAGCCTACTAGTAGTAGAAATAAGTGCTCAAATCGTTGTCAATTCTCCTCCTCCTCCTCCTCCTCATCATCATCATCATCATTGTCGCTCCACGTCAGCACCTGGCTCTGCTGGAGGCCTCTGTGACATTGCACATCTAATTAAGGATAGCCATTTCTTTCTGTCCGTTGTTATATTCTCTATTTTCTAATGTTTCCAATTCTAGTTTAAAACCACCACCAACCACACCTTCACTCAGGAGTATTGACAGATCTTTTTCTAATTGTTTTACCAATGTAAGTTTGGGTTTCCCTCGGGATCTTTTTACTGGCCTTATAGCTTCTTGTAAGGCTTGTTTGGCTGGGGTGTCACTTGGAAGCCTTAACAAATGACCAATAAATTTGTATCTTCTTTCTTTGATGGTTCTCAACCAAGGCTTCTGGTTTGTATATTTATATAATTTTTGCTGTCAGTAGAAGGCTAAATTCCTTAAAAAGTAAAGTTTGCTTTTCCTCCAAACACACTTTGGTGAAATTGGTAAGACGTGGGGCACACATTCAAAAAATTATTCAAATAGCCTTTCCTCTGTTCTCTTCCATTTACTCTATATTATTAGCAATTTATCATAAAAATTATTTTGTTTGTTTCAGAAACCCCTGATAAAGTTCATTGAAAAATTATATAGCGCTGAAATCAGCCATTATTTATGGTTGAAAATCATCAAAATGAAACAAGCATATCATTATATGGATGCTGCGATATACTCTTACTTATACAATTGTAATCAGGAAGGATTAGATCCACTTTTCGAAAATTTATTCCATATCACTTACTAAAAATAATTCGTTAATATTTCCTTCAAATGTATGCCATTATAATTGTACTTTGTACTCTTAGTCATGCTGTATTTAATAACTGCCAAAGTCAGTGCTAGATGCAGTACCTTCTATCATTTGGAATTCTTGAAGGCCAATTGTACCAAAAGGTTAAAATGTTTAATTAGTAAGGAAGATAAAAGATTTAAGAGAACTTGTTTTGATTTAGTAGGACCAACAATTATAATTCCTTCAACTTTATTTACTCTTTTGTAGCTCNTATTATATTATATTATATTATATTATATTATATTATATTATATTATATTATATTATATTATATTATATTATATTATATTATATTATATTATATTATATTATATTATATTATATTATATTATATTATATTATATTATATTATATTATATTATATTATATTATATTATATTATATTATATTATATTATATTATATTATATTATATTATATTATATTATATTATATTATATTATATTATATTATATTATATTATATTATATTATATTATATTATATTATATTATATTATATTATATTATATTATATTATATTATATTATATTATATTATATTATATTATATTATATTATATTATATTATATTATATTATATTATATTATATTATATTATATTATATTATATTATATTATATTATATTATATTATATTATATTATATTATATTATATTATATTATATTATATTATATTATATTATATTATATTATATTATATTATATTATATTATATTATATTATATTATATTATATTATATTATATTATATTATATTATATTATATTATATTATATTATATTATATTATATTATATTATATTATATTATATTATATTATATTATATTATATTATATTATATTATATTATATTATATTATATTATATTATATTATATTATATTATATTATATTATATTATATTATATTATATTATATTATATTATATTATATTATATTATATTATATTATATTATATTATATTATATTATATTATATTATATTATATTATATTATATTATATTATATTATATTATATTATATTATATTATATTATATTATATTATATTATATTATATTATATTATATTATATTATATTATATTATATTATATTATATTATATTATATTATATTATATTATATTATATTATATTATATTATATTATATTATATTATATTATATTATATTATATTATATTATATTATATTATATTATATTATATTATATTATATTATATTATATTATATTATATTATATTATATTATATTATATTATATTATATTATATTATATTATATTATATTATATTATATTATATTATATTATATTATATTATATTATATTATATTATATTATATTATATTATATTATATTATATTATATTATATTATATTATATTATATTATATTATATTATATTATATTATATTATATTATATTATATTATATTATATTATATTATATTATATTATATTATATTATATTATATTATATTATATTATATTATATTATATTATATTATATTATATTATATTATATTATATTATATTATATTATATTATATTATATTATATTATATTATATTATATTATATTATATTATATTATATTATATTATATTATATTATATTATATTATATTATATTATATTATATTATATTATATTATATTATATTATATTATATTATATTATATTATATTATATTATATTATATTATATTATATTATATTATATTATATTATATTATATTATATTATATTATATTATATTATATTATATTATATTATATTATATTATATTATATTATATTATATTATATTATATTATATTATATTATATTATATTATATTATATTATATTATATTATATTATATTATATTATATTATATTATATTATATTATATTATATTATATTATATTATATTATATTATATTATATTATATTATATTATATTATATTATATTATATTATATTATATTATATTATATTATATTATATTATATTATATTATATTATATTATATTATATTATATTATATTATATTATATTATATTATATTATATTATATTATATTATATTATATTATATTATATTATATTATATTATATTATATTATATTATATTATATTATATTATATTATATTATATTATATTATATTATATTATATTATATTATATTATATTATATTATATTATATTATATTATATTATATTATATTATATTATATTATATTATATTATATTATATTATATTATATTATATTATATTATATTATATTATATTATATTATATTATATTATATTATATTATATTATATTATATTATATTATATTATATTATATTATATTATATTATATTATATTATATTATATTATATTATATTATATTATATTATATTATATTATATTATATTATATTATATTATATTATATTATATTATATTATATTATATTATATTATATTATATTATATTATATTATATTATATTATATTATATTATATTATATTATATTATATTATATTATATTATATTATATTATATTATATTATATTATATTATATTATATTATATTATATTATATTATATTATATTATATTATATTATATTATATTA
>RDPX01000331.1:603955-607458 GCA_003991215.1 Morbakka virulenta
TGTCAGAAACAGGCACTTCAAAAAAGAGTGAAGGCCTGGGCTCTACTTTTCTTCTGTCTTGCTATCAAAAAGAAAATATGGAGAGAAGGAACTGAATTCTTTTCTGTTGTTTTCTTTTCCAATCNTTACTTCATGGAAGGAAAGAGTAATAAGGGTCTTCAAATGACAATTTACCTGAACAAAGGGTTGAACATGAACATACAGACCACTACTGGGAAAGGGAAACGAAAAAGCATGACCACCGATGTCAGAAACAGGCACTTCAAAAAAGAGTGAAGGCCTGGGCTCTACTTTTCTTCTGTCTTGCTATCAAAAAGAAAATATGGAGAGAAGGAACTGAATTCTTTTCTGTTGTTTTCTTTTCCAATCTATATATAAAAGGTTGTTCTTGCTGCATAGTATGGTATAGCATTTCATTGTATAATATGACAAAGTTAAACAAAGGTGAGTAATGATACAATAGATGACACAATATGACAGAGTATTGTACATTATTGTATGTATATGACAGCAAAGTGTATCATGTTGTAGTGAACATAACAAAATACAAATCCAATACGAAAGCAATTGGCAATATTGTTTTAAGACTTCAAAAGGATGGAAAATTAGTATTTTAATTTAGTATTTTACCTACTTACATACTTTTTAACGGTAATTTTTCAAATCTTTTTATTTTATTCCCTGTGAGTGTCGTATTGAATTCTTGTACTTCAATACACACTTTACTAATTTGTAAAAAAAATTGGGAATTCAAAAAATTGTAGAAAGGACAGGTTTCGTATTCTGTTTGGAAATGAAGACCAGAGAAAAGAAAGAAAGAAAAAATAAATTATCGAGGCATTGAACAAGAAATCTTTTCATTTTTATGAGATTTAAAACTTTCTAATGTTTGTTTGAAAATAGCAAATAAGAAGTCAAAAGATCCTTACATTGTATTACAATGTCTGAAAGGGTTTTATTCTTTTATCTTATTTCATTCCCTGTGAGTGTCGTATTGAATTCTTTTACTTCAATACACACTTTACTAATTTGTAAAAAAAATTGGGAATTCAAAAAATTGTAGAAAGGACAGGTTTCGTATTCTGTTTGAAAATGAAAACCAGAGAAAAGAAGGACAGAAAAAAGAAGATATCGAGACGTTGAACAAGAAATCTTTTCATTTTTATGAGATTTAAAACTTTCTAATGTTTGTTTGAAAATAGCAAATAAGAAGTCAAAAGATCCTTACATTGTATTACAATGTCTGAAAGGGTTTTATTCTTTTTTTCATACATACACACAGATATATATGTATAATATATATATATGACAGATAGCGAGAGATATAGATAGAGATGTAGGTATAGATATAGATATATAGATATAGATCAAATATAAGTATACAAATAGATATAGATAAAGATATAGATATGCATATAGGTATAGGTATAGATACAGCTATAGATATAACTATAGGTATATATATATATATATATGGATATAGATGCAGATAGAGATATAGATATAGATATCGATATAAATATTTATATAGATATAGAAATACATATAGATATAGATATAGATTAGCTAAAGATATAGATAAAGATATAGATAAAAATGTAGATTTAAATATGGATATAGATATAGATATAGAAATAGGTATAGATATAGCGATAGATATAGACAGATATAGACATAGATACAAATATAAATTTAGAGAGATATAGACAAAGATACAAATATCGATACAGATATAGATGGATATAGACATAGAAAAAGATAGAGATGTAGATATAAATGGATATAGATATAGATATAGATATGGATATAAATATCGCTATAGATACGAATATAAAAATTGTTTTTGATATAGATATAGGTATAGATATAGTTATAGTTAGGGATAGACATATGGCCATAGATATACAAATAGGTATAGATATCGTTTTAGGTATAGATATAGGCATAAATATAGGCATAGATATAAGTATGCACATAGATATAGGTATGTAGATATAGATATAGATATACCGATATATAAAGATATCGATAGAGATATAGATACAGATGATGATGAATATATAGAGATAGAAATAAGTTTAGAAACATAGATATACATATAGTCATAGATAAAGGTATAGATATAGGTATAGAAATAGATATAGAAATAGAAATTGATATAGATATAGTATATACATATAGAAATAGAAAAATATATAACTATAGTTATAGATATAGACATAGATATAAATGTAGCTATAAGTATGGATCTAAATAGCGCTATAGATATCAATATAAAAATGGGTATTGAAATAGGTATAGGTGTAAACATACTTATAATTAGGGATACAGATATAGATAGAGATAAAGAAATGGGTATAGATATAGCTATAGGNTAGAGATAGAAATAAGTTTAGAAACATAGATATACATATAGTCATAGATAAAGGTATAGATATAGGTATAGAAATAGATATAGAAATAGAAATTGATATAGATATAGTATATACATATAGAAATAGAAAAATATATAACTATAGTTATAGATATAGACATAGATATAAATGTAGCTATAAGTATGGATCTAAATAGCGCTATAGATATCAATATAAAAATGGGTATTGAAATAGGTATAGGTGTAAACATACTTATAATTAGGGATACAGATATAGATAGAGATAAAGAAATGGGTATAGATATAGCTATAGGTATAGATATAAGTATAGATATAGATACAGATAAAATATAGATATAAATATAGGTATAGATATCGTTTTAGGTATAGATATAGGCATAAATATAGGCATAGATATAGGTATACATATAGATATACGTATATAAATATAGATATAGATATACAAATACACATATAATTATATAGATAAAGATATAGATATAGATAAATATATAGAGATAGAAATAAGTATAGAAATATAGATATACATATAGACATAGATAAAGGTATAGATATAGATATATAAATAGATATACAAAAAGAAAGAGATATAGATACATTTTGTTTAGAAGAAGATGGTGAAAACATGAAACTGACAGAAACAGAAATTGATAAATTAAGTTTTGTTCATTCTATTTGTAGTTCGCAATATTCTCATTTATATATACATATATAGATTTATATATATATAGATTTATATATATATATATATATATATATATATATATATATATATATATATATATATATAACTTGAGAATTATGGATAAATAAATGGACATATCTTAAGCAAATGTTTTGATCTGGTGTTAGAGCACCAGAAACTCTAATTACAATTGGAATATCCTTTACAATGACATTTTAACTACGTTCTCATTTCTCTGGCTCTGTCATGATATTTTGCTATCTTCATTTATGCCAAGCATAAGGCAAGTCGTACCCAGGCCTTCATTCGCTAGTTGCCAAGGTGACGTCAGATTAAACCATAAAAGAAGACGGAGCAAGTAATCCACTTCACTTCTGCACACAACTTCGAACACACAACAACATCATTCTTTCCATCTACAGA
>RDPX01000331.1:621068-628568 GCA_003991215.1 Morbakka virulenta
CTCTTTGGTTTTGTACATTTTTTAACCGACTTCAGCTTGAGTTTAATTCGTGACACTAAGAGTTCATGATCGAAGCCACAGTCAGCAGGGCATGTTTTAGTCAACTGTACGCCAGACTTCCACCTTTTCTTTACCATGATGTAATCGATCTGATTTTTCGTTTTTCCATCGGGTGAGGTCCAAGTATAGAGACAGCGTGGATTCTGAACTTTATGGACTCTAAGGAAGCCATAGATGTAAGAGCTTTATCATGTCATGAGTCGTATGCTTTTTCTGAGCTACGTTTCGAGAGATACTTCTCCCATCGTCAGGCTACTGAAATGATTAGATACGTGTAGACAGGGCTGGAGTTGTTTCGGGAAGTGGCGCCATACCTATTTTGTGTTTGTTGTGTTTCTTTCTTCAGTGCTGGAAGCCATATTACTGGAAGGATGTAGGATATACTGTTGATGTGATTGCTGCATTGCAAGGAATGGATTGCTTCTTTTATTTTTCTGGTTGTTGTGTTGATTTGTGATTGATGATGATTTGTGATTTGTGCTTGATGATGTCTAGGTAGGTAAAAGCTAAAAGATAGCTAAAAGATAGGTAAAAGCTCTTACATCTACGGCGTGGATGTTGTTCAAACAGCGTGTTCGTCACAACTAACTCATTGTGGATACAAAAGTCAATCAGTCGTTCAACAGGCTCATTGTGCACAGCGACTCCATGGCGTCCTGTTACACCGGCGACCTGATTGTTTCGACCTATTTTCGCATTAAGATCGCCCATTACGAACACAACATCACGGTTTGGTATCTTATCAAGAACTTGTTGCAATTCGTTGTAGAACGTCTCTATCACATCATCCTCTGCAGTTGATGTCAGAGCGTATACCTGAATTATCGAGATGTTGACTGGCTGTCCTTGTAGGCGAATTGTCATTATTCTGTCACTCACAGGATTGTAACCCAGAACACATTTTTCTGTTTCTTTCGTCACTAGTATGCCTACACCATTAATTCTATTAGTCTCGTGACCTGAAAAATAATCAACATGTCCATCATTGGTCGTAAAATGTCCTTTACCTGTCCATCTAGTTTCTGCAATTCCTGTTACATCTATTCCATATCGACCAAGCTCCGTTAGAACTACCTCTAGTGTATAGTTATTAAGACTTCTTGTATTCCATGTGCCGATTTTGATAGTAGATTTGAAAGTCGCAACCTATCTTTTTCGGGTCTGATATTATCATTCACTGAAGGTCCGTCAGGCTTTACTCCACTGACATCATTATGCTCAGTCGTACTCGAAATAGGAGGCGACTCAACTGTACACAGCTATAATCATCTCCACAGCCTTATATGCCAGTGAAACATGGAAGAGCACCAAGAAGATACAGCAGAAATTGAATGCATTCCATCAGCGTAACTTGAGAAGGCTGTTAGGGGTTTCGTGGAGAGAAAGAATTACAAATGAAGAAATCTTGAGGCGGACAGGTCAAAAGGAGTTACACAAGATAGTTGAAGAGAGAAGGTGGAGACTGGCTGGACATGCGCTACGGCTGCCAGTTGCCAGTTTAGCACAACAGGCTCTGAACTGGAACCCAAATGGAAGAAAGCGCAAGAGAAGTAGGCCGGTAACAACTTCGCAAGCCACTTTCGAAAGCGATCTGTGCGATAGGAAGATTTATGTCCGAAACATTCAAGCTCTGGCCAAGGATCGAGTCCGCTGGCGCTGTCTTCCTGCCCAATGTCTCACTAGAGACAGGAGTACCTAAGGTCTAAGTAAGGTATAGATATAGATATACGTATAGATAAAGTTATAGTTATAGATATAGCTTTAAAAATAGATATAGAAATAGAAATAGATATAGAAATATAGATATACATATGGACATAGATAGAGATTGAGATACATTTTGTTTAGCTGAAGTTGGTGAAAACATGAAACTGACAGAAACAGAAACTGACAAATTAAGTTTTGTTCATTCTATTTGTAGTTCGCGATATATACATATATATATATATATATATATATATATATATATAAATTGAGAATTATAGATCAATAAATGGGCATATCTTAAGCAAATGTTTTGATCTGATGTTAGAGCATCTAAAACTCCAATTACAATTGGAATATCCTTTACAATGACATTTCAACTACGTTCTCGTTTCTCTGGCTCTGTCATGATATTTTGCTATCTTCATTTATGCCAAGCATAAGGCAAGTCGTACCCAGGCCTTCATTCGCTAGTTGCCAAGGTGACGTCAGATTAAACCATAAAAGAAGACGGAGCAAGTAATCCACTTCACTTCTGCACACAACTTCGAACACACAACAACATCATTCTATCCATCTACAGATCTAAAGAAACAACGCCAAAGTTTAAAATGGCCCAAAAGAAATCTGCTGGAAAGTACTTAGAAAAGATCCATTTCGCTACTATTAGAAATTGTATCATACGGCTTGCCAACAAGAATGGCTCCACCCGAAAGGAAATAGTTAGACTCATACAACAAAAATACAATGTTTCGTCAAGTAAGGAGACATTGATAGCTGGAGCATTGAAAAGAGCTGTCAAATCGAAACGTCTGGTGTTTACCCAAGGACGATACCGACTTGCAAAGAAAGAATTAAACCCCAACAAGAGACTTATCGTTGCAAGAAAGACGCAAAAGCGTAAGGTGCGTAGCGCCAATACAAAGGAGATTGTTAGCAAGAAAATTCGTCAGGGGAAAAAGTCAGCGAAGGCTACAACACAACGAAAAATTGGGTCAACAAAACAAAGGAAAGGAAGACAGCCACTACAGTCAGTGAAAAGCACGAATTCTACAAAAGTCTATAACTCACGAAAGAAGTTAAGGCGTACAGATAAAATATTGCCAACATCCACAAAGAGCAATCGTTGCACAACATTATACGCTTTACGAAATAAAGCAAAGCGTACGGTGCGAAGCACCATTCAATCACAGGAACAAAAAGAAAAGTTTCTCTTCAATAAAAAGCCAATACAAAAGATCAAGACATCTTCAAGCACAATGAAGAAACAACCAAATGCTATCATTAAGAAAAGTAAACATATTAAGGCAAGAAGAGATTTATCTGTCCTGCATCGAACAGAAACTTTAAAGAGAAAACAAAATCTATCAAAAGCTGTTCAAGGAAATGTACGTGGCAAGAAGCAGAAAAGGCTGGCTAAAGGGAAAGGAGAAATACAAGACAAAGTTGTGGTATGCAAGAAGTTATGCCCATACCGTTTAAGTGCAATAAAAGCCATGATGAATATTAATCTGTTGAGCAGATTATAAGAGAAGATTGAACAATTAATGCAAATAAACACAATCAGACATTTCAACAGATTTTTAAATTAATAATGACATTGATGATAACCAATCTATCCCTTATGTAAAACAAACACTGTATATTAATATTTTGATAGTAATTCTGATCTGATATTATTCAGTAACATTGTATCATTTTGTTTAATAATATATAAATTGACAAAACAATTGTTTATCATGTTTTTTTCTCTCTTCCCTTTCCTGCATGCAAGTGTCTCCTTCCACAAAAAGAAAATAAGTGGTGTACGGATGCTGGTTAAAACACCGGTCATTATAGATAGTTTTGTAGGTACGGTAATATTATTGATATTTAATTTTTATGTGGAGCCATATGTTTTCAAAACAATGTGTTGAAATAGCGAATTCTTAATAGACATCTTTCACTGCGTGTCCTTTTTTTGGTGACGTGCGTGACATTCGAATTGATTTCGAATTTGAATTCAATTAATCAGTATGACTTGAAGCTTTTAACAGAAAGCTGAAGCTTCAATATTAAAATCTCGTTTTTTTATGAGAAATGGTCAACTTGGGTTAAAAATAGCGACGTTTAACAAGAACAAGAAATAAGAATGCATATTGCTAGGTCAATTATTGGTGGTAGAAAACGATACATCATGAAAGATGCAATTTCACAGTAACTTCTTGAATTCATTAAAGAAAAATATAAAAGTTGTCCGTGCCTTCTCTGAAAGTGTTGTTCCAATTTACACTAAAGTTAAAACATCAATTTAAAAGAAAAGTATTTGTTAACATTATATACACCAATAAGCCCCAAAACACAGACACACACACAAACTAGCCCAAAGACGTACATGTATGGAAGCACTTGTGAAAGAGAGAGCGACAGATAGGTGGATCAACACATAGATTGGATAGATAAATAGATAGATAGATAGATAGATAGATAGATACCTAGATATACAGATTGATAGATAGACACAGAGAGGGACAGAGAAACAGAGAGAGACACACAGAGAGAGACAGAGAGACAGACAGGCAGAGACAGACAGAGAGAGATGGATGGATAGATTGATATATTGATGGACGATATGGCAATGCGAAAAAAGTCAAGACATGCCGTGTAAGCAATACCTTAAATGATATGATTAGGGAATCAAGAATTCGATTTGTTTTTTAGTTAATGAGATGTAATTAAATAATCCAGAATTAGGTAAGCACTAAACAACGAGCAGAAGTCCACTTCTTCTCCTGTGCTAAAGACCAGGAATATGAAGCCCCAAAAACTGGAGAGCATATTAGAATGGATTTATAACACTAACCATGCGGCGCAAGTAGCGAGTCGTGTCTTAGTAAGCCAAAGAATTCATGAGCCTTTCTTAAACAACTGCCCTTTTAGACATTACTTGCTGTGCCAAAGGCAAGCTGTGAATCACGAGACCTCTTCTTCTTCTATGTACCGTACCTTACTAAGGCGTTGGCGACCATGGTTTTATACAATCTCCTATCTTTTAAAAACACGAAATAGATCCATAATCGAACAGTTTAAAATTTTTGCCAATTCGTCCACAAACATTAACCTCTTTCTTCCCCTACTTCTCGACCCTCCTCGACCTTTTCGACCTTCTCGACCTTCTCGACCTTCTCGACTTTTCACGAGACTAATGCGGCTTAAAATTGATAAAAGTCTATTCTGAAATAAGACGGGTAGCCAAAATGACGTTATTGGTTAATAAAGTTATCTGGAACTAGTCATAACACACTCAAAATCTCAAAACAATAGAATCTCCAAAAGTGAAGTTATTTTAACTCCTCCGAATTATCTCGCTTTCATGTATTTATGGCATTTGCTAATGATTTAACAGAACAAATCGTCGATTTTATCCCGATGTGAAACGTAAACTGCATTTGTGGTTTGTGCTGATTTACTAACTGCAAGGCTTTACTTGAAATTGTCCTTTGCTTTTTGTCAACACCCACATTAAAATGGCGCACTCTGCTAACCTTAAGTGTGCGCATTTAATATACTTAAAAGGTCTGAAAAACGTCAAATTAGATTATTGGTGTATTAAGTCAAGATTAGTGATACAAAAGAGTAAAATATGGCTTGGTTGAAATGTTTTGCCCTGACCGAAAGTTGCAACTTTGCAATTATACATGTAGTGCTTCCCATTCTTGTCTATCTTTGCACCTGGGTTCTATTCTTGAGGTTAGACCTATACAACAATATTTTTCTCTATGATGACTAGCGCAAGTCATGATTCGCACATCCTCTTTAAGGTACATATATTTTAGTTCAGTCTTTTGACATATCTAAAGCGTTCGAACCCCCTATATCGTGGGCACATTTCGCTAGAGTTTAAGCTAGTGGTAGTTTTAAGATCTGTGATTTATTTACCGTCGGTTTACACATTCCAGGACATGAAACGCGTTGTACAATTATGAACATGATAATTGTCCAGCTCACGCGACGTGCACACAACTTCGTGTGAATACTGGGTTGACATCCAGCGCCTTACCCGTGCTGACGGCAGGAGTTAAGGAGTAGGGTTAGCAGCAGGTACACTAGAGTGCTTGTGATTGATGTGCTGGCCAGGCTTATTTTCTCTTAAATTGCTGGTGAACAGTACAGTGACTGCCGATGCATAGCGTAGGCTTAGTTTCTGCTGTTGTTTGGGGCTCCCAGTGTCAGACGTACGGGCAGATGAGGTTCGTTATCCTTGGGTGGTAGCTCATCTAAGTGAAGGACAACACTGATTTCAAACCCCCGCTGCCTTGCGGTGGCACCCTTTCTTGGGAGAGGCTTCAGGAGTAAACCTTGAGGTAAAATCAGGAACCGGAGTCCCGTAGGCAGTTTGGTGCCACTCACAGCACCATTCTGGCAACTCCTGCAACAAAACTGCGCCCCAGTCGTATCGGTACTACCCTTCAACTGGATCGGCCAAGTGCTGTCGAGAGGGGGGATTTACTGCATGGGTAAAAATCCATTCTCCTACGGGCTACCCAGGCTCTGCACGTTGTTGGGGAGCAGCAGTTTACCGGTTCTAAGTCAAAGCTCAATTGGCAAAGGGCTAGACTCCAGGGGCTGCTTTCGAAGGTGTGAAAAACCCTCACGTTTTATTGGGCAGTTACCGCCTGCCTCAAGCTGAGCAGCCCACAGCCAGTAAGGTACTGCCCTGCCACGGTCTGCTCACCTCACTAGGTGCCTGGGGTTAAGGCAAAAAGCGACAAGCAGATCGACAATATATGCACCAAGAAACACAGAAAAAATTTACAGCCCTTAAACTGGGCACTTGGAATGTTAGGACAATGACACCAGGCTTCACCAATGACGACCTCCAAGACATAGACGATGCACGGGAGATAGCTGTGATTGATTGAGAACTGCAGAGGCTACAACTTAACATTATAGCCCTCCAGGAGACCAGACTATCTTGATCCGGTTCCGTCAGAGAACAAGGCTTCTCCTTCTTTTGGAAAGGGAAACCGCAAGGCGAGGTGCGTGAACATGGCGTGAGCTTCGCAGTTAACATCAACCTTCTAGGCTCAATTACTCCACCCACAGAGGGTAGTGAGACAGTCTTGAGGCTCCAGCTTGCCAACATATCTGGGCTAGTCTCCCTGATTTGTGCGTATGCACCAACTCTCAACTCGACCACTGAGGCCAAAGACTTGTTCTATGACGAACTTGCCAGAACCATTAACCTAGTGGAACGCCAAAGGCCCTTGCTTGTCCTTGGCGATTTCAATGCTAGAGTAGGAGCGGCCATGACTCCTGGCCAATCTGCCTTGGCCAGTTTGGTGTTGAGAACATGAATGAAAATGGGCAACGCCTTCTGGAGCTCTGCAATAAACATGGGCTATGTGTCACAAACACTTTCTTCAACACAAAACCACAACACATAGTTTCATGGAGACATCCAATATCAAAGCACTGGCACCAGCTAGACTTGATCCTGTCGAGACACACTTATCTCCCCTGCATCCAATTCACCCGGACATACAAGAGCGCAGATTGTGACACTGAAGTCTAAGAAACTCCATCACACAAAAATCGAAGGCAGAATTAATGCTGAGAAAACACTGTTCCCGGAAAAAGCCGAAGAGTTTGTAAGCACCATCGGACCGCAACTCTCTCCTACCCATCTCTGACGAGTGCTAAAGAGAAATGGGATCAGAGAAACTGTCTACAACACTACCATAAAGGTCTATGGCA
>RDPX01000331.1:631068-646486 GCA_003991215.1 Morbakka virulenta
ATAACTGATCTGCTGTTCTTCTGCTTTTCTTTTCACATTCCTTTTGTTCCTCAGGTAGAAGCTGGTTCCTTTCCAAAAACCAATAACTTTTATCAGACATTAATGCTATTCTTATGTAACGTCCAGCAAAGAGGTAAAAATGTGATAGGACGGTAGTTATTTGCATTTTTTCCCTTTGACTTGTCCTTCTGTAAAGAACAGTATAGTTCGGTTCTCTGTCGCCCACGCTGGTGCCTTTCCCTCGAACCATACAATAAATTAATTTTCGAAATATTTATGCATTGTTGTAAAGTTTTTTAGCCAGAAATCTTGCACACTATCTGATCTAGGCACCTTTCACTTGGGTACTTTTTAAAGAAACTTCTTTATTTTCTCTTCCTTGATATTCAAGAAGTAAATAAACAATCAGTGATGCTTTGTGGATGTATCACTTGGTGCACAGTCATTTTTTTCATTATATTTACTTGTTTATTTGGTCTTTTCCATGCCATTTCAAGTCAAGAAAAGCATCACATTTTTGGAATGAAAATGGAACCCAAATTTTAATACCTTGGCTGGTATTTTTGTCTTCTCGATTAGACCATAAAAGAAATCTCTGTTAGTGTATTTTTCAGAGATAAATTGTAATTCCAAGAGGACATCAAGCTTCTACAGCATACGTAAATATTTTCTAAATTTGTTTTATTCCCAAGGCATTGTCCATAACCTAGTGACTTTTTTCCATGGGTTGGTTTGGTAACTGACTTAATTTTCTATAAAGTGGTGCTTAACATTAAAGACGTGGTCTATGAGCTAGTCCACTCAACACCTTTAGCCCATTCCAACATTCAAAACAATAAATAAAACTAGTATTATATTAATAGCAGTCCGTTCTGTATGATGAATTCTCCATTAATAGATTCTCGTACAAGTATGGAAGGCACATGCTTTTAATAAAATATTGCTAGGGCTTTCTAAAGCGCTTTATTATTGAGGCCTGACTAGGAAATGGACAACATGGAGCATTGCTGTTTCCCAACCAAAACGCTTTCAAGTCACAACAAACTACAGTTTCCGCTACATCAGTTTAAAGCTTAAATCTTCTCTTTCTAAACCAAATTATAAGTATAACAGATCGACAGGATGGCCTCTCTTTACAGTCAGATGCAAAATTTGGGGAGCCTAAGAAACTAAAATGTGCAAGCAGGACTTTTTTGAGTGCTTTATAAGAAAGTTTTGGCTCTACACAAAATAAAAGTATGGAAAAACTAGTTCTAAGCTACGCCATCCTTCTTTATCCTGGAAAGAGCATTAACAATCCTGATCACCATGCCTTACCATTTCTGTAGGATTACAGTGCATCTGCACCAAAGCTATGTATTTTACAGCGTCTATTCCATATGTATTGTTAAAGAAATACTAGACCTAAAGGAGAACAGAGAGGATATCAAATTTATGGTTTTATCGTTAGCAATAACTGCTCCTTTCATGACAAGATACCCTTGATTATTCTCAAAAGTCTTTAACTATTGGACTTCGTTGTAGTAAGCTGCCTTCAAATGCAAAGTATTAAAAGGGGTTTGGGGATAGAATCAACAAAATAAACGTTAAGGTAGATTGCAGGATCAAAGCAGAGAGTACAAGGATTCATCAGCTTGTTACATAAAATTATTTCCGACACAAGTTACTATCTACTCAAATTCAGATGTCTGCTGGATTCTCCGTAATGGTAGTATACCTCCAGGTCTACCTTTCCTCACTAATCGTCTTCACCCTCTTTGACACATATTGCTTTACTCCCTTTTAAAGCCAATTTAAACATACGGTTGCATCTGTCCATGGACATAATGCTTCACTGAGTACTGTGCAAGGCATTTTGCTGTGTTTTTCCAGCCAAAATCCAACAAACTCCAATCTTGAAACCGTAAGACTACTTTTTCTGAGTTCTGAATTTGCTACAAGTAAACCTTAAGTGACTCCTTCTCCTTGCTTGGCAACTGCATACACTGTGGCACAACATTTTAATGTACTAACATCAGAAAATCTATGTAGCTCTATGGGGGTTATTTTATCTTTCCTTTCTGTAATGCCCCATGGGATGAGTTTTTAGCACCATTGTCTTTGTCTGCAAGCAGTGCTTTATCGTCGGCATAATCTATGTTGGTGATAGTGGCTCGTAAATATCTGCTACTGTTAATATCATTTAATCTCATTTTAAGTGAACTCAAGATTGTTGTTCAAATGGATGGACGTAGGAAGGAAGTAATTAAGAAAAATAACAAATGAGCAAGATGCTAGGGGTTTACCTTGTAACATGCCGGCAATATCTCGAAATCTGTACTATTAAGACAGCAAACTAGGGCGAGAAGTATTAGTAAGTTAAACGGACCTGAAATTAACAGCTGTATTGATAAAAATGCAAAACCTGTGGCTGAACCGGTAATTACTGTTTTGTATCATTATCAAGAAAAATTAATAAATAATTGATACCAAAAAATAAAAGAATACATATTCAAAGAGCACAGAATTAGTAAACCAGTCTTGTGAACATTATATTTGGTCATGGTATGAGATGAAAGTGAGATAAGAAAAAATTTGATACTCACAATATGAATGTAGGTATTTCAGATTTAAATCCGTCTGTACCAAAACAAGAAGGCATCAAAGCCAAGTTTCCCAATGCGGTGAAGGTATTTAAACTGATTCTGATATCAGCTTTTTAGGATCTTTAAGTTTATTCTAAATCGCGCCACCTAACAGTGTTTAAAGCCAATGCTAACCAATGTAGTCGTACACGATATCAGTGAGAAAAACACTCTGGTCAGGATGAAGTGAACTCTGCGCATGGTCCACTATTCTGGCAACTTAAAAACGTACTTTTGATTTATGGCGACTTGATTGTAGCTACTAATCCAATATATCAACATAGTAATCTGCTTGATCTGTTGTATCTGGTTGCAATACTACAGCTAAGGGAGAGAAGTGGTTTCTGCAAATCATTCTTGAAGCAATTACTTTAGACATTTCTGTCAGAGGGTTTATTAAATATATTGTGGGTGAACAAGATATTAACAGTGTGGTTACCGATCCTAACCCACTTAATGGAATACTTAATGACAAACGCACAGGTTCTATTCAAAATGAACGAATTAAGTCAAAATATTTTATTCATACCTGTGTACAGAAAGGGGTCGACAAAGGAAAGTGATTATTTTGCTTTCTCGACCCTATACTATTAGAAGTCTAGAAAAGAGCAAATTCTTTACAATGTACCTTTTTCATTGACTTTTTTATTTTTTCATTAGATTTGACAGTTATTACTGAATAGTTCCATTACGTCAAACACATACATTTAATTTTTTTTTCCTCTACCAGGTCTTGATTTTGTTCAATACATTTCTCTTTTGTTAAAGTCATTAAAAGGACTTTTTCTGAGTTTTCAGTAAATATTTATACGTTTATACATCAGAGGTATAAATTACTACTTATTTAAACTAATTTTTGTCTAGAAATTGGCAAGTAGGCTGTTTACAAGAATCAAAATTTGACAGAGTTAAAGTCAATTGAAATTCGTATTTAGCTCACCCAAAATACCTGGAACTCAATGTGAGATACCCTTCACTAAAATACGTGTTACCCAAAGGTACAGGTGTATTTTGAAATTTTGTTATCTCTGTGAATAGATGGTTTATTACTATTTTTTAAAATTTTTGGCTTTAATTGCATTATTCTTGTTAATAAAGACGATAGAGATGTTTATAAAATAAACAATGTGAACGTCACTGAAGCCGACGCGATTAGTTGTCTTTCCGAGTTCCTCGATGTCAACTGAAGAAGGAAGAAACAACGGAAGAAGCCATATCAATATTTCATTGCTGAGATTGAGATTGAAGTAGCAGAAAATTTCTTTCTGAATTTTCTTTTTTCTATTTCAAGATGTTTTTGAATATTGAAGGAAAGTGATTGAAGAAGAAGTTGTAAACCAAGACACCAAGTAAGACATTTCCTCGACCTGAACTCGATTGTTACATACAACGCTCAGGAAAAACATAAGACAATTACTTAGAAGATATCAAAAATGCAAGTAAAAACTTCAGTTNAACGTCACTGAAGCCGACGCGATTAGTTGTCTTTCCGAGTTCCTCGATGTCAACTGAAGAAGGAAGAAACAACGGAAGAAGCCATATTAATATTTCATTGCTGAGATTGAGATTGAAGTAGCAGAAAATTTCTTTCTGAATTTTCTTTTTTCTATTTCAAGATGTTTTTGAATATTGAAGGAAAGTGATTGAAGAAGAAGTTGTAAACCAAGACACCAAGTAAGACATTTCCTCGACCTGAACTCGATTGTTACATACAACGCTCAGGAAAAACATAAGACAATTACTTAGAAGATATCAAAAATGCAAGTAAAAACTTCAGTTTTCAAGGAATAAGTGAAGATCCTATTATAGGTTCTGGAGATTTTGTAATTATTGAAGATGAGACCTCTCATGACGAGAAAATACAGGATGCGAAAAATTGTGCAAGAAAGGGAATGGATTCCAAAGAACGCTTCAGCAGGTAAAATGTCTTAGCTTCAAAGGCATTCTCCCAATGACAGGCTGTCATTGCCAAATGTCATCTCCTTCAAAGGAAAAAAAAGTACGCACCTTGTCAATTTACAGTCTCTTTCTACTCAAACTGTTCACAGAGAAGCTCTTCCTAGTCAGACCAGTCTGACCCATCTCCGCTGCGCCAACAAGTACAAGAGTTCAAAATTTTTCTTTCGAGCTCTGTCTTCAATCAATGTCAATGCAGTTTCACCTACACCTATGCCTAAACTAATACATATCTTTAATTTATTGTGTTGGATTTATTACACTGGCTTGCGTTTAAAAAGTTTTTTTGAAAGGTTGAAGGTTTTTCAACTGATTTATTTGTTTTTTGCTTCGCCAAATCCAAAAAATAACATCCATTTTCTTTGGTCAGGTCAAGTTTTTGAGATATGCTTGCTGCACGTTCTGACCCTTGAATAATAATCACTTCAAGAAAAACAGGACTGCAGCTGAAAGAATCTTTAGTTTTATAATAAAAATGAAACTGGAGCAGCCTCACTCTGAAACCGAAACAGGATCCGTCTTTAACGTCTGGAAAATGAAACTGAAACTTATTCTGTTTACACCTGGATAGTCATTAATTGTTTAGCAGAGCTGAACTCCAGTCAATGTGAATTGAAATCGCAAGAAACAGTACTTTAGATCAAGAGAGAATGGATCGTAAATGTACGAATCAACCTGATAGGCTCTGCTATATATGTGGCAATGTGGTCGCCTGGTCGCCTTGCAAAAATAATTGATTTTGTAAAGAAGGCATACCATGCTTACTTTGGAGTTAAGCTTGGAGACCAGGACAAGCCATTGCACCCCATGTTAACTGCAAAACATGTGTTGAAGGCTTCAGTGATTGCAGAAAAAACAAAAGGAAAAGTATGCCATTTGCTCTTCCTATGTTGTGGAGAGAGAGTAAAGACAATGTGACAAACTGGTATTTTTGCATGAGTAATCTTCAAGAAATCAATCGCAAGAACAAGCATTGTGTTCAGTATTCTGACGTTTCGGCTGCTATAAGACCAGTCCCTTATGGTTCAGACCTACTTGTTCCCAAGCCAGATGTTGCAATGGAATCTAGTTTACAACAACATTGCTGATTTAATGAAATCAATGGTCATGGACTGCGTTGTTACGGATTGGAGGCTTTTTATGACTCGTCCTGCAGAAGTCTCAAGACAGTTCTCTTTCATAATGACAATAAATACTCTTCAATTCCAATTGGTCATTCTGTGTGAATGAAGGAAACCCACAAAAACATAGATCACTTGCTGTCTGCTCTGAACTACCATGACCATGGTTGGTGGATCTGTTAAGCTTATGAATTGGTTTTAGGACTACAAGGTGGGTACACAAAGTATCCATGCTTTCAGTTTGTGGGGCATTCTGACTGATGATCAACATTGTATCAGACAATAGTGGCCGCAATGACAAGAGTTGGAACCTGGCGTTCCCTCTTGTTCAACCAAGCAAGATATTATTTCCACATGTACTTATCAACCTGGGACTTATGAAGAACTTTGTAGAGGAAATGGACAGAGAAGGCGGAGGGTTTACTTTCCTTTAGTACAGATTTCCTTGAATAAGCTTTTAAAAGCTTGAGGCTAGCACTTTCGATGGGCCTCAAAGACGGGAACTCATGAAGGACTCAATGTTCGGTGATGCACTGAGTGTAGCTGAGCTGTCTGCTTGGCCTTCCTTTACGTTAGTAGTTAAAACCTTTCTTGAAAACAACAGGAGTGCAGGATACGAGAAGGAAATCAACGAACTCCTAAAGAACTTTCAAAACTTAAGAGCTTTTATGTCGGTCAAAATGTACTTTCTACGGTCCCACTTAGACTATTTTTTACAGAACTGTGGAGACTTAAATGAGGAACAGGTAGAGAGTTTTCCCCAGGGAATTCATGTCATGGAAGAATACTCGCAGGACTGTTTGCAGCCTACTGTTGGTGTTGGAAACGAGACGTGGTGGCTACTTAGCACAGGAGAAAGTCACTAAAAAGGCCCTTCATTCATGATTATCTTTTGTGCAATATATAATTTTTATTTTCGGACGTTTGGTAAATAAAATGTATGCTTTTTGTGAAGCACTAAATCTAAATTTAAAGGTAATAAATAGCACTAAAGCGCGTTAATAACAATTTATTACAACTTTGTATCTCAAAAACGTGACCTGAGTGGATAAAAAAATGAGTATGATTTTGTATTTAAGTAGAAAACTACCCTAGAATCACCTAAATACATACTTGACCTTTGAAACTTCACAGGGCGGTGTTGTTTGTGCTTTCACAATGGACTAAAATTGTTTGTAAGTATTGTCAGATCTCTATTTTGGCTGCCAGAAATACAAAACAACAAGGGTGGCGAAAAGGACGTAACGTTTTCAAACTTGAAGTCTTGTGATTACCTAAGTGTGCCAGTATGGTTGACGCCAAGCACAAATTTTTAAAATTTTTGCTTGAAATCCGAAAAAGAATTCCAATATTCTACCATACTTACAATGTGTACAATTTGTTTAAAAAAGATATATCAAATAGGAAAAAATTAGAAGGGGGCTACATCCTTTAAAACGTCCTACTTTTGCAGCCTATGAAGGCATAAACTTACCAAGTGTATGGAGCTGTAAAAAAAGACTAAAAAGACAAGATATGAGTTTACGTCATATTTAGTCATATAATGGAGCAAAGAATGTCTAAACCAAAGCGTTTCTCAACGCAGCTGTCAAAGGAGGTTAACTATTAATTATTACTAATTAATTAAATAATTAGTTAATTATTCTTAATAATTTACAACAAGGGCCAACAACTTAACAAGGATGAAGACATTGAGAAGAACGAGTCATACGGTATGCAACAAACACGGCTGGTGGTAGACAGAAAAGCCCATTAGAACATTGACAATACATATAGATGACAATACATATAGAAAGGAGTGAGAAAAGCCTCAGTTTGTTTCACATAGCTCTCGATGCTGATTAATCGTTTGCAGATAGAAAGTCTTTCTTTTTTTGTTAAATAAATAAAAAGGGTTGAAAAAATACAACCTATGTACGTGAAGTGGCATCCATCTTGTTTTTTTATCTTTAATCCAGGCTACAAGCACAGCATACTCTTGTTGAAAAATTAGTTTCTAAATTTAGCTTTTCTAATATAGTCGTAGCTCATTACAGAGCTCTAGAAAATTCTTATATGGGTAAAATAGCAGGAAGAAAGTACTTTGAGAGGTAATTCGCTTCTACATTCATAAAGAGATTTGTGAAAGAGGATTAATAAACCAACAGTATTCTTTCAGCTGCAGTACAGATGGCTAATATCCGATTAACCTAGGGCTAAAAGAAAAGGTATTAACAATCCCCATTGGATCTTAAATAACAGCAACGATAAAGCAAGGGGGAAAAGGCATTATTCGATTCTTATTACAAGGATTGACAAAACACAACATTTTCCCGAAACAGTCTTTTTCAAACTGACAACAAAATAACCGACTGCAAAATTATTTCAAAATAGAAAAAAAACAGACAATTCACATTATCCAATATACAGAAAGGAGGGCAACAGATTCAGACTTAAAAATTGAATATGACAAGTAAAACAAAGGTAATTCTGAGAGACAAATAATTTACCAGTGAAACAGCAATGTTCCAGGTGGTTTATTAGGAGATGAAATCAAGAAAAAGGAATAAAGTAGCAACATTTGAAAGGAAAACAAATGATTGTGAAAAAGAGATTATTCTTCTTCTTTTTAGTGTTTCTCTTTACACTCATTGGTCTTAATTGGTCGCTATTTTTAATGAGTCTCCTCCTCTTTGACCTGATTTGGGCATTTTTTATATCTATCTCCTCCTCTAAGCCTTTGGTTATCCATTCTCTCCATCGAATTTCAGGTTTCCTTCTTCCAGCAATATTCATCTTCACTATTTTCCTGGCTGCATGGTGTACTTCTTAAGAAGTCTTCATACCATCTTAATCTTCCTTCTTATATTTTCTTTCACACTTCTTTCATCTATGTCTCTCCTTTTATATGTTCATTTTTTATTTTATCCGGCTCTGTGACCCCTAAAATCCACACGAGTATTTTCATTTCTTGTGCATCAAATCTTCTCTCTTCTATTTTCTTTAATGGCGCAGCTTCTAAAGCATACATTAAAACAGGTCAAACTACAGATTTATGCAGTTTTGCTTTAAGCATCATGGGGACTCTTCTATAACAGATTACACCTAATACTTTTCTCCAAATATTCCATCCACATTGAATTTGTAAACTTATTTCACCCAAAATCTAAATGATTATAAAGAGTCTTATGAATATCGTAAGGATATAGAATATCAGTATAATGTAATTAAACTACCACCAAAATTAATATGATTGGTTGGTCAGGTGCCAAACCTGACACAGGCATCGGCGATCGTATGACTGCAAGCCATCTTATCATTGCAGGCATGGATGTGTTCATTACAGCTCCAATTGCTGTTCGAAGCCCAATTGTTTAGAGACTGTAAAAACGTCTTTCTTTGTCTTTCTCTGGCTCTCCTACCCTTGATCTTTCCTATCAAAGCAAGGCGTTCCAGGTTAGGATGTCTCATAATGTGCCCGAGTAACTGCATCGGTCTTTGCCGTATTGTATTGATGAGCGACCTTTTGGTGTTGGCAAGGCAAGGACTTCCTTGTTTGATTTGTGTTCTCCCGATGATTTACGGAGCATTCTTCTCAAAAACCACATTTCAGCTGCTTCTAATTTTGCTTGAGTTTCTTCGCTGCTTTTCCAACACTCAACCATTTAACAGCACCGACCAAACGTATGCTTTCAAATCTCTTTTCTTGGTATTTATTGTGATATTGCAACTGTGGAGGGTGGTATGTGACGTGGAGAAGGAATCTTTCGCTAGTGTTGGTGTTGCTCCTGTTTTCTTAGGAATGGCGATAAAAATGGACTTTGAAGATCAGACGAGATTTCGCCTGTGTCGTAAATGATATTCAGAATGCTTGTAATTTCTTTCAGACACCATTCGTCCAAAACTTCCAAAATTTCAACTGATATGTTGTCTGGACCGACAGCCTTGCCTTTTTTCATCTGCTTTATTGCACATCTGACCTTTTCTTTTAGGATAGATGAACCGTTCATCTTTTTACTTATTACTGAATTTTCTCCCCTTGTATCGAAAAATAATTCATCGATATATTCGAACCATCTCTTTAGGATGTCTTGTTTGTCCATCAAGATGGTACCATCAGCAGCTCTGATGCATCATGTCTGTGTACACGTCTCTTTCCTTCCGGATAGTTTTTTTATTTTCTGATGCATGTATTTGCTGTCTCGCGTCTTGTACTGCTCAATTTCCCAACACTGGCTGTTCATCCATGCTTCTTTGGCTTTACTGCATCTTTTCTTCTTTTCTTTATTTAGTACTTGATATCTTTCAGGTTGGTTTCTACCATTTCTTCTCTCTTCCGTCTTATTTAAGATTTCTGTTGTAATCCGTGTTTTGTCATTTTTCTTCTGGATCTTTGGGACAAGTTTGCTGATAGATTTTTCTATACAATCTTTACGTTTCTATATTTTTTCTTCTGGAGATGTAGCTTGTTCTGGCAGTCCTAACTTGTTCTTCACTGTCAGTACAAACTGGTCTTTAATACTTGTATCACTGAGTAGAAGATTTACTTGATGTTTTGGTGACGGTCTTGCTTTTTTCAGTGCCTTCAGCTTTATTCTTAATTTGCACAACACAGGGTTATAGTCACTGAAACAATCTGCTCCTGCCCTACAGTTGGAAGACAACACAGCATTTCTGAATCGTTTCGAAGCCAGGATGTAATCAATCTGAAACCTTCCCATGTCACCAGGTCCTTTCCATGTACACTTCATTCTTTTGTGATTCTGGAACTATGTGTTGGCTATCATAAGATTATGTTTCCTGCACCAGTTTATGAGTCATGCCCCTAGTTCGTTGATGTTTCCAAGCCCGTGCGATCCGACGATATCTTCCTGTCGTTAGTCTTCTACTATTGCATTGATCTTGACAATATCCTTTCCCAAACTGCTCATAACCTGATCGACTTGATCGTAAAAATCCTCTATTTCATCATCATATGTATCAAATCAATGTTGATAGGAATGGCTTGGAGTTTTATGGCGATAACTCTGTCTGAGACTACATACGTGCTCAGTACCGATTTGGAAGTGTTTGAGTCGAGCATGAAGCCGAGACTTATTACATGTTCTTTTTGTCCGGAGTATATGCGTAAGTATCCATCGTCTGGAGTTATCTTTCCTCGACCTGTCCATCTAACCTCGGACAGGCCCAGAATGTTGATATCCATTCGTTTCATTTCTTTGAGGACATTCTCGAGTTTTCCTTTTGGGTAGAGTATTTGTACATTCCATGTTGCAATTTTACTTGGTTTTATTTTTTATGGTTTCTTGCGAGCAGTAACTAGTTGACGGTCGAGGGCCACCTGCTACACATGACAGTTCATACCGGCCGAGGTGTTCACCTTGGTCTAAACACCTTTCCCGCCGTTCCCGATATACATATATTTGGAGTTTTCATGATGATCCTTGCAAAGGTATACCTATAGTGGGTTGCAATTTCCTTCTCTTGGGGCAGTGTTCGTACTGAGCGTGTTGTCTTAGCCATTGTATTCTTCGAGTATCATCTGCCTAAAACACTGAAAAACTGATCAGTTCCCAAACTATTTGGTTGCTCAGCAAATTATCCATGACCTGCCTGCCGTCACTTCACGAACCCTGATGGGGGACTAAATTGGTACTCGACCTTGCCCAAGGGTCTACCACAGGCTAGCGTACAATTTGGTTAATATAAGTGCTGCCAGAGGTGACACTTTAATTAATAAAATTGTACCTATCTTCTATATCTTCTGCTTTATTGCCACTCCTTTTTTCTAAAAACATAGTACATCGACTCCTTAATTTTCATAGGCTTGCCAACTCTCTCCCTCCACCAGTCATGCTTCCTACATTTAGACTTCTTGCTCTTTATTTCGGAGTCCTCTTCTTTAGCCTCACTCCATCATGTTGATAGCCCTCGCTGGGCCACAGTATCGGGGGGATGTATTTGTGAGTCATTTTCAGGTGATAACCTACCAGTTTTGGAATTTACAAGACTTATTATTGTCATACCATATAGGTTTTTGGTAAAATTTATTTTTCTGGATGCGCTCCCTGACACTAGGTGCTTTTATTGAGACAGTATTTCTAGCTACTTGGTTGTTTGGCCGCAAAGCTTATCAGCATTTGCTAGGTCTTGTTTAAATATACTCCTACTGTACTACTACCCACCCTCCTCAACTGAAATCCATTAGGTGGATTAGTCGGGTTAGTAGCCGGCTTCTTAACCCTGATCCCAATTTACCATATTATTAACCACGTTACCCACGGTGCACCGCGAGGAGGAGACTTTGGGTTGCGAAAGAGAGATAAAATAACATATAACATGATAAATTAATGAGGCTGGAAGGCACGGCAGTGTAAGTATATGCTATTCATACTAAGTCAAAACCTAGCTTTATTTCAAGAGAATCTACACATTATTATTAATACATATGATTAAGTATTCTCAAAACATTCACTAGTATGATCCAGTCAAGACGTTACGCTGTATGGGACCATCCATTTATTACGTTCGTATGAAATTGGCCATTTTTGGACCCCCTCCCCCTTGTTCGCTTCTGTTCGTAGGCAAGTATCCCCCGTGCGAACGTTCTTTTTTGACCGTCGTTGGTAGTTGCCATTTCGATAAATAAGTTAAGAGTTATGTCATTGATTCTTCTTTTATAAAAGCTCAAGTGCTTAAATTCGAAAAGTTAAAAATTAACGCCAGGCTATTGTTGTGAAAAATGAAAACAATTATAATTACATACAAGCCGAATACAAAAGAAAGTAATTTCATATAAATAAACAATAAATGTGTAAAAACAGATACGAATAATTACACATGCACACCTGTCTTTCGAAGGACGGACTATAGGTCTTGTTGTTTCCAAGGCATTTGATGAAGTGTAGCACGCTGGTTTAAACTCCACCTATGATATTTTCGGATAACACAGCCGGTCCTAAGCCCGGATAAAGGAGGAAGGTTGGGGTGGGGTCAGCACCCCGACCCCGTAAAATCACCAAAGCTACAGAAGCATCGACGAAAACAAACCAACACATTCGCCAAAGGGAAGAAGGGACTCAATCTCAGAGACACATGACGCATCGCAGTGAAAGCCGAGAGGAAGCTGCGAGGCCGATTCCCCTTCTAACACCAAAGGCAAAAGTTAAAATAGCAACTTGGGACATCAGGACTATGTACGAAACAGGAAGATCTTTTCAGGTAGCAAGAGAAATGAAAAAGTATAACATCGGAGTATTGGGTTTGAGTGAAACAAGGTGGCTACAGGCAGGACAGCTGAGACTTGTATCTGGAGAGCAGATACTGTACTCGGGGAACATAGTGGAAGGAGCCCCACATACTGAAGGTGTGGCCCTGATCCTGGAACAGGAGGAACAGCGTGCTCTCATCGGATGGGAACCTATAAACTCCCGTATTATTACAGCACAGTTTACCACCAAGAAAAAAAATATCAGACTGAACATAATACAATGTTATGCTCCAACAAATGATGCGGAAGAGCAGAAGAAAGATGAGTTTTACCATCAGTTACAGGCGGTGATAGACAAGAAAAAAGGCAAGGACATAACAGTCCTGATGGGGGATCTCAATGCCAAGAAAGGATCTGACCACACCGGATATGCGAGTACTATGGGGACACAGGGATTAGGACAAATGAATGAAAATGGAGAGAAGTTTGCAGACCACTGTGCGTTGAATCAGCTGGTAATAGGAGGAAGTATAAGATACAGACATTTCTCAACACATGTCTGAGAAGAATATACAAAATACGCTGGACGCATAAAATCAGAAATGAAGACTTATGGGAAAGAGCAGGACAAGAAACAGTAGTCAGGAAAATCCTTAAAAGAAAGTGGGGATGGATAGGGCACAGCTTGAGAAAACCATCATCTAGCATCACACGACAGGTCTTAACCTGGAACCCACAGGGAAAAAGGAAGAGAGGGCGATCGCATAACAGCTGGAGGCGATATACCGAGGCAGAACTGAGACGACAGGGAACAAACTGGACTGAAGTAGCAAGAGAAGCCCAAAACAGAGTGCGGTGGAGAACTTTCGTCGATGGCCTATGCTCATCCGTGGGCTATGGGTTTAAGTAAGTACGTAAGCACGCTGGCTTGCTTTATAAGCTTTCTGCTTGTGGCATTTGTACAAGGATGTTTGAAATCCTCAGCCATTTCTCTTCGATTGTAAAATGGATGTTATATTGAATGGAATTAAATCGGACGAGTTTTCAATTAACGCTGGCGTTTCTTAAGGCTCTCCTCTTGGTCCAAATATCTTCAATCTTTACATTAATGATCTTCCTGGTAATTTGCTTCAGTTTTTTCAACATCTATGCTATTGTCACTACCCCGTGCTCTGACATTTACCACAATTCAACTCAGCAGGAACAAGTCAAACTTGTGGAAGATTTAGAAGCTGGTCTTCAGGATGCCAGAGAATGGGGAAGTGGTTGGGGGTTTATTTCGTTGCAGCTAAAACGCAACTGATATTGTTTAATTGAACGCTAAGGCTTTATCTACCTCCAATATTCATAAAATATTATTCTGATATTTATCCTGGAGAAGCTGCTTCTCTTTGTGAAGAATGTTCATCAATGAGGATGCTTTCTTAGTTATTTTCTCCTTATTTCCCTTGAGATTTTAATATTCAATCTATTGGCAAATCTGTTTCTAAAATGGATGTTTGTGTAGTTTTAGAGATTACCTTACCACTGAGACCAGCTATTACATGTAGCACTGAGTACTGTTGCCATATCTGGACAGGTGCTCTGGTTTGTATGTTTTTTGGTTTTAACGTCATTTTTCTCCAGTAACTGGGGGTCAGACGGTGCTCTTCACAGGGACAAGGATTTGGTAGTGAGGAATGTCTTGGCCGGATGCCCTTCCTAATGCAAACCAATGGCTTTTTCTTTTGTGAATTTTCAACGTCGCTCACTCGGGGAATCGAACCCGGGATTCTTGGTTACGGTGCAGTTGCACTAACCATTAAGCCATGGCTCATCGGCGTGTTTGTAATTTAATAGGTTCAACTCTTGCTAATATTCTTCATTTTTTGCCTCATTGGCGAAATATGGTTTGTTTTTAGTCTTTTCTTTAGATATTGCCATGAAAAGTGTTCTGATGAGCTTTCCTTGTTGATACCATCTAAATTTGTTGCATCTCATGTGGCTTGTTTCTCTGAAAGTCTTTATCCTCGTGTTCTTGTTGCCTTTTATTATAATAAATCTTTCCATGACTGTAGGGGTTTTTCCCACCCTACTGTAAAGTTATGGAACTCTTTAGGTTCTGAATGTCTTCCTACATCATATAATTTGAATGCTTTTTAATCTAAGATTAACTCATTTCCTGGATTAGTCTTCTTTTTTCTAATAATAAAAATAATAATAATAATAATAATAATAATGTTGAAGGATGAAATAGCAAGATTATGGAAGATGAAACAAGTTACTGTGATCCCAATTGTGGTAGGAGCGTTGGGTGCTGTCAGTAAAAACTTTGAAAAATTTGTAAGAGATATAGGGATCTACATGAAAATTGAACACACACAGAAAACAGCTTTGTTAGGAACAGCGCGGATATTAAGACTTGTACTTGACTGCTAAATCCAAAGGAGAAGGAATGTGTGGTTGCCCATACAACTTGTTGTTGTACGTGATCACATATAAAAGTACCGAGAAGAAAGATCAATCTCGAGATCTTGAATTCATAATAA
>RDPX01000331.1:647344-672441 GCA_003991215.1 Morbakka virulenta
AATGTTGAAGGATGAAATAGCAAGATTATGGAAGATGAAACAAGTTACTGTGATCCCAATTGTGGTAGGAGCGTTGGGTGCTGTCAGTAAAAACTTTGAAAAATTTGTAAGAGATATAGGGATCTACATGAAAATTGAACACACACAGAAAACAGCTTTGTTAGGAACAGCGCGGATATTAAGACTTGTACTTGACTGCTAAATCCAAAGGAGAAGGAATGTGTGGTTGCCCATACAACTTGTTGTTGTACGTGATCACATATAAAAGTACCGAGAAGAAAGATCAATCTCGAGATCTTGAATTCATAATAATAACAACAACAACAACAAGAATAGATGACCGTCTATAATACTGATGAACGTACATATTTAAAGAGACAAAAAGGTGGAAGAGGGTTGAAATCAATGAGAGATATGTACAAAGAAACAGATTACGAGTTGCATGTTATATGGCAAAGTCAAGTAGCCAATGGATTGAACCAGCATGGATAAGAGAGATAAAAAAGAAGAAGAACGCGATAGTAAAGGAATCAGTCATGACCATGGCAGAAGCAGGAGTCAGATTGCAGTTTGAAGGAAGATCAATTAGGATTGACGATAGAGTGATAGAGGAAAATAGAGAATGGAAACCTACCTGGCAAAAAGTCAAGATTAGCTCACAAAAAGGCTTTTACTTCTGTTATGTCTGCCATTTTTTTTCATGTCTGCAGTTTCCAATAAGGCAGAATGTTGGAGAGTAACAATATCATGCTTTGTGTTCAGTTGCTCCAGAAATCTTTCAATCTGGGTGGAATAATTCTCAGAGCTCCAATTATGATTGAGATGACAGTTGCTTTAACATTCCACATACGTTGGATTTCAATTTTCAGACCAGAGTAGCTTAGGATCTTTTTTCATTCGTTTTGGATCACCCTGTGGTCACCTGAACAAGCAACATCAATAATCAGACATTCCCGCGGATCTTTCAAGAGGACCGTGATGTCTGGTTATTATGTTCAAATCTAATGTCGGTTTGTATTTTAAAATCCCACAGAATATTTAACTTTTCAGTCTCAATGACTGCTTCAGGTACATGATTGTACCATTGATCTGCCACCTGGATTCCATACTTCCGACAAAGGTCCCAGTGAAGATTCAAGCACACTTTGTAATGTCGCCTTTTGTACTCGCGTTGAGCAAGCGGTGTGCATTCACTGACTTTTTCACAGAGTTTGTGGCCAATGCCTTTTCTTGCGCGGCAATCAACAAGCTCTCCGTCTCTCTCTTCAACTTGCCCCGAGACAACCATAACCAAGAGTCGTCAGATTTTTCCTGTTCTACTCTTATTATTGTTATTATTATTGTTCTATTTTTATTATTATTATTATTATTATTATTATTATTATTATCATGTCTTGGATTAACTAATAGTACAATTTCCATCCAATATATGAAATTACAAGTTGTTCATTTCGTTTGGACATGCTATAGCGAGCAGCAAAATTTTTTTCTTTTCTCCGTCTTCTAAGGTAAGATTTGGTCTCCTCGCGGTGCAGTTCGTTCTCATTCGGTGTTCCCAATCCCAATACAGCTTCTGGCCTTCATTCTCTAACCTTTTCCCCATCTCATGGTGTACCACTTCGTTCCTCATGGAAGTAATCCTTTCTCCATTGCCCATTTGACTGCCAAAACTTTGAGTGCATTGTTGTGTTGTTTCTCATATTCTGATCATGCAAGCTCCATCTCTCATCACTTGTTTGTCTTCCATGGAAACCGACTCTCCTCAGAATACTTTTCACAATTTTATTTAGTTCACCAAGTTCTCCTTGGTATTACACAGTAATACACTGGATTACACGGCAATTTATAGCTTTCATCAAGTTTTGACCATTTGGGTTAGGTCCAACTAGGTTTTCATCTTCTTTCGTATATCCTTCTTCGGTCTCTCCATTACTCTTTTTACGTCGATACTATTATCATTATGAACAAATTTCTCTTTGAATTGTTGTGTAAGGTCAAACACTGGGTCATTACCAGTGATTAAGGGTGAGTGAAATAGGAAGTTTATTTTTTGTAAAAAGAGAGAATAATAATGAAATATTCAGTTTAAAAAATCTATAACTGAAATTATAAAAAGGTCTAAAGATATTATTCAGAACAATTCACGAACATCAACCACACAATAAATTACAATACACAAATATATACAAAAGTAGGGTAAGAAGGTGGTGAAGACGTCAATTTCTATATAGTGAGCGCCCTTCGTAGTACATGCGCTGTGCTATTTAATACTACTTTTTGAATTTCATGAAGAGAAGGGTGTCCTGGAATTTTCTCAAGGTATTCACTTGTCCCTTTCTTTATTAGGCCAAAAGCACCTATCACTACAGGAACAGTTCTAGTTTTTAGGTGCCACATCTTTTCCATTTCAATTGCAAGATCCTTATATTTTGCAAGTTTTTCAAACACTTTGGCGGAGACATTTTTATCTGATGGTGCGCTCATATCTACGAGGAGACAGGTGTTGTTCTTTCTATTCTTAATGATAATATCAAGGCGGTTGGCCTGTCTCGTGCGGTCAGTATTGGATTAGGGAGTCCCAGAGAATTGTAAAATCTTGTCCCTCTGTAACAGGTTCGGAATGGTGTTCGTACCAGTTGGTGTTAGTGTTTATAGAAAAGTGGTTGCAAATTTTCGAATGCAGGTATTGTCCAACTCTGTTGTGTCTGTTTTTATACTCCCCTGGAGTTAAAATAGAGCAACCAGAGACAAGGTGGTCAATTGTTTCCACTTTTTCTTCGCAAAATCTACATTGTGCAAGACATTTGCCTGATATTTCTTGTTAATGAGCTTTGATCCTGGGCGGCAAGATTAAAACCTTCCGTTTCCTCTTTCAGTCCCGAGCTTCGAAGCCACTGATGGGTTGCAATGGTATCTACATCAGCATTATTAACCCGAGCTGCGAACTGTCTATGGAGAGGCTTTCTTGCCACCGTGATTCGAGATGTTTTCAACCCTAAATTTTCAGCCTTTTTCTTTGCTTTACTAGCAATATTTCTCGGTGTTGTAAGATTGTCGTTTTCAATTTCAAGATTTGGTTCCGAGAAAATGTTTTGGATTATTTGACAACAGAGTGCAGGTATTTTTTTAGTTTTCATGCAAATTCACCAACTGGAGCTTCCAATCATCAGCATTATCCAAATACTGAGAAAGCCCTATAGTGGAAGTCTTATATGAGAGTACTAACTGTATCAATCCTCTACTTCCTTTTACCCTAGGGTGGTGAATCCTGTAACAAGTAAACTGTTTTCTAATTTTAGCGTCTAGTCTTTGGAGGTCACTACGGTTCCAATTGATGATGTTAAAACTATATGATACTACTGCGATCACTAGGGTGTTAATTGCTGTTATTCAATTTTTTGAGTTAAATTCTGTTTTCAAGATCGACTCAACTATGCGTATACATTCTTTTCTGATCTTCTCTTTCATTTGTGAGTACTGTATCCATCTCCTTCTTTAACTCCCAGGTATTTGTACGTCCCCTCTTGGTCGAGTTCCATAATAACTGTGTCTTCATCAAGTTCAATGTTGTTGGTGCTAACTAACTTTTCGCGGTTAAATGTGGCTTTTGCACATTTGTGCAACCCAAATTCCATTCCTATGTCATCACTAAATGTTTCTACTATTTTCAACAGTCTTTCAAGTTCTCCATCATTACAAGCATAAAGTTTCAGATCATCCATGTAAAAGAGATAATTTAGTTTACTTTCATCGATTTTATATCCATAGGCTGTTTCGTTCAATGGTCGAGATAAAGGTATCAGCGCCATACAAAATAGCAAGGAAGATAGAGAGTCACCCTGAAAAATTCCACATTTGACTCGCATACCAAGAGAAGATAAGACACCATTAGAATGAGAAAGAAGAAGTTTAATTTCCCACAGTTTTATAAATGTTTTAAGAAAATTAATAAGGGTGGGGAATACTTTAAACAGTTCAAGACAACGGAGTATCCATGAGTGAGGTGCACTATCAAAGACTTTCTTATAATCGATCCATGCAGTACTCAAATTTCGATGTTGATTTCGCACTTTCCAATATCATTTTATTTATAAGAAGTTGGTCTTTGCAGCCACAGGAACCTTTCTTGCAGCCCTTTTGCTCTATTAGAAAGATGTTATTTTCCTCCGTCTGTGTATATGTTATTTCAGATAATATAGATGTCAACAACGTATAGGAGGTCGACAAGTAGGTAATAGGACGGTAGTTTTTTGTGTTTGCAGTGTCATTAGTTTTTGCAAGTACATAGGTAGTGCCTTCATAGAACCATTTAGGTGTTGAATTTGGTTCCATCATCAATCTATTAAAATTCGAAACCAGCTTAGAATGAGAACAGTTTAGTGTTAAACAAGAAATTCGGAACTTGGTCGATTCCAGGAGATTTCCATTTTTACGAGTTTTTTAGCGCCTTAGTAATCTCATCGACGCTTATATCATCCCATTGTTGTTTGGGGATGTCAGTAGAATTACTTTCCAGGTCTCTTATCCATTTAACATTTTCATTGTGTCCTTTCTCATTACCCCAGATGGTATTCCAAAATTCAGTGATCCTCTGCTTCTACATCTATTCCTCTACCAGAATAGACGTTTTTCCAATTTCTGGATAGAACTTTTTGGCATCTGTTTCAAATATCAAAAAAGTTTTTGTTTCAGCTCTTTCTTAATAGTTGGCATTTTCTCTTTATTTTCTAAGCGGTATTTTCTTATTAATTTCCTTGCTTTTCCAGATTTTACTTCTTTATCCTTCTGCAATTCGTCTAGTATAGAGATTTTTCTTTTCTAAACATTTCAATTTCTTTTTCTATTTTAACTTGCCACATAGGTTTCCGTTTATTGTTGTTTCTTTTTGCTTTATTTTTTATGCCATATTTATGTTGAAGGACTTTGGATGTTGCATATATTAGTTGATTTAATTTTGTCATGTCAGGGTCTATCTTCTCATAACGTTGTTTTAATGCTTCATTTCCTAAGATCTGTAAGTTCTTATATTTGTGGGTATGCCTTTTTTTTATTAAAGGCTCCCTATCCGTTATTTCTGTGTGCTTAACAATAGATAATTCCTCTATGATATCCAATTTAATTAAAGCTAACTCTTCTTGATTGACATTGTTCACCAGCGTTAGAGCTTCAGCAATATCATTCTCTTCTTCACTATTATTTTCAATTCCGCCAATTTTCTGCCTTTCAATACCTTGACTTTCTGCCAAATCTACATCACCATCCACGTTTTCAATATCCATATCTCTACCTTCAACAATTCTATCATCAATCCGTTCCCCCTTGTCTATTTTTACTTGCCCTTTAATCTGTGTTATTTCCATATCTGTCAATTTCTTACTTCGCATGATGTATCTTCTTATATTCGCTAGTTTATTTGCATCTAATATATCATCTTATATTCTTCTCTGGTCCATCTTTTCTTCTTTTCCTTTTGATTACTTTTTGGTCGTGAACCCACTGGGCCAGGGTTGGGAACAATCCCGTCCTGATGACCACGAGGGTTGAGATTGTGAGAAGAATTAGACTCAGTTGAGAACTTTTCGACCTAAGGCTGGTCTCGCGCTGAGGTACGCGTCCCTTGTTGACCCGCGCGATGGACTATTCCGTATGTTTTACTTCTTGTTTTCATATTATTTCGGGGTGCATTTTAACCTTACTGCCAATGGGGCTGAGTATTCTGCACCATTTGCCATCTGGTACTTCGAACACATCGTAGATCGTAGACAGACTTAACTCCGCCGGACGTCAACCCAGTATTTCAAGGCCTTGGAGTAGGCTAACAGGTGCTACACCTTACCCAAGGGTGACCTGGAGGTAGTTGTGGCAAAGGGTAACCTCATTTGCCCACGTCGAAACTCCACAACCGGATACAGTTTATCGTTATACCTAGGACTATTATTATTATTATTATTATTATTATTATTATAATTATTATTATTACCATTATTACCATTATTTTATTCCCCTCACAAAACATCTCCTCAAAAATATATTGAATTTCATACCATTCAAACAGGTATATCGCTTTTATTTGTTGGCTTGTTAGCTTGTTAGATTTGACAATGGAATTCAATGGTACATGTTTACTGTTTACTATCAATAGCCATCAATCGCGTGTCTGCAGGCCGAAACTACACATATAAACATACACACGCACACACACACACACACATATATATATATATATATATATATATATATATACACGGACAGATACCTGTGTCTGTATTTTCGTTTGTATAATAGAGATCACCGAGAGATTCCCCAAAATCTCAAGCGGTTTCTACAAGCTTCATTCACCAACTGGCTTGGAAAGAGCTGTTTTTGTGAATTTGTTTATCACCATTTATAACTCTTTTTTTCAAATTTAATTTTTCATATTCCACCCCTATTTTTTGTCTGATTTTTATATTTTGCCTTATGTTAACCTTTTTTCGGAAGCATCCCCTTCTTCCTTTAAGTTTAAAACTCTTTTTGCCTTATAAATACCCCAAGGAGTTTGCTTTTTACCAATCGATGTCATTTTTAAGCCCATATTTTCAGCTTTCTGTAATGTTCTATTGCTGGGGTTTGTCTTCATCCTTCTGATCCTTATTTAATATTCTTTACTTTTAAGTCATTGCTAAGTATCTTTATTATAACAACTGGTTTATACCCAATATTTGTTGCTTGAGTGATTAAATCTTACGTTTTTAAAAATACAATTTTCAGGCCTTCTGACGAACACATTATCGTTTATATTACCTTTATTGAACTGAATACAAACCAGAAATAAGTTAAAACATTAAATGGATTAAATTCACCACTCATCAGAAAGAGGTTAATTCATGATTTCTAAAAATCAATGACGGCTGAAACATTTTTTTCTTTCTGTGGTTATTATATTATTGGCAGTTTGGTTTGACGGCTGAAACATTTTTTTCTTTCTGTGGTTATTATATTATTGGCAGTTTGGTTTGCTTAATCTAACCTTTACTCCACCTTCTATTAGGATCATTGCTGATTACGATGAGCAACTGACAAGAATAAATCCATATTCTTCTTCAGTGGTCTTAAAGATTATGTCTCTTGTAAAAAGAATCTGTCATCGTAGAGACCATTGGATGAAAATGGATGTTCGTCGCGACTTTTGAAGCAAACAGAATTTCCATATTATGAAAAAAGAGCTGCTTCAGGCAAAATCATTTACTGTGAACAAATTTCTTTTTATATCAAAAGAGAATCCTTTTATAATATAGGTCCAGTTACCTTTCCTTTTCACAGATCTGTAGTATCTTCGTTGGAACGTCTTGTAGCAAAAATTAACTTTTTCATTTCTTAAAAGCTATTTCTTGATAAAATGAATATCTACCAGATTCAAATAAAGTTATAAAATTGCTTTTTAGGCAATAAACTACTTGAACCGTTTATATATTATATTATATTATATTATATTATATTATATTATATTATATTATATTATATTATATTATATTATATTATATTATATTATATTATATTATATTATATTATATTATATTATATTATATTATATTATATTATATTATATTATATTATATTATATTATATTATATTATATTATATTATATTATATTATATTATATTATATTATATTATATTATATTATATTATATTATATTATATTATATTATATTATATTATATTATATTATATTATATTATATTATATTATATTATATTATATTATATTATATTATATTATATTATATTATATTATATTATATTATATTATACTAGGAAATAGACGTCCACACTTAAATAGGTGTCGAACGTGTTCGAGGAAGCAAACTTGCATTTAGTCACTTTAAGCTTTAAGTCACAAAAACTAAAGACCAACAGAGATAACAAAAAAGCCCTGGATCTGCCGTTTTCAAAACTGTTTTTACTTTTGAAATTGATCAAGAAATTGTTAAAACCAAACTTCCAAAATTTTCTGTAGCGTTTGTCAAAAACTTACCTTCAAGATCCATTTTTCCACAGGATGCTTTTGAAAAAGCAAGGTTTGTTTTTCATTGTTAAAAATGTACCTCAAAAATATCTCTGGATACGCTAATCCTCTATTTTTATTTTAAAACTTTGAGTTTTGCTTTCTCTACTGTTAAAAGGAGGGAAAATTCAAATCAACGAATTGTTCGTAGGTGTAATTTAGGCGTACTTTTGTGAATTCTGTTGAGAACTTTGAGAAAATCCATTAGTAACTCTGAAGAGTATTTTCATTCTGTTAAAAACTTATTCAGTAAATATTTCTGTATTTTTATTCATTTGCTCATGAGCCCAATTTGCAGGCGACTAGGTCCAATTTTTTTCCACCTATTACACCCCACTACATTTTATGGCCTGTAGTATGGTGTGCTCGGTGGCTGGCTTCGCTCGCTCGCTCCCTCGAACAATTATATTATATAATATTAATATTATGTCATAGTATCAGTCTAATTAGTTATTTTTGGACAATTAGCAATTCGTTTGTGTTTCATTTTCAACAATTAATTTCGGTATTTTGTTTTTGTTGAAAACTGCACTATATCACAGGTTAAATATTGAAAGGGTTTACTTAAATACTCACCAATATATTTAATTTTACAACTAAAAAAGCTACTACTGATCATGGCCTATCAATATAAAGTAACGTTTTCTCATACTGCATTATTTTTTTAAACGTCCTTTTGTCATAATGTATACGCTATGTGTATATATATATACTTTTTTAATGATAAACAAATACTTGTATTTTTGGTTTTCTAGACATTTTTCTTAATGCAACTCTATCTTTAAGTTTTTTATTTGCTCTAACAGGAAAGCTGATATCCTTTCTGTCCTTTGATTGATATTTGAAATGTCTTCTGTTATTATGTAATTTTGCTTCCTAATGGAGTTAACTCTATAGAACGGAAATTCTACAGCTGCCAAATTTCGATGACAATATCCAATTTAAAAAAATCCTGAAAGGTTTTGCCCATCTGAAGCCATTAAATATGATTAAAAAGTAATCATAAAATACTCCACGACCACGATGTATACATTTTTCCAACGACTTTACATGAAGCCTTTCAAAATCACCAGATTACAAGAATTACAACAGTTGATGAATGATAAATATATGCTCACTAGTGCAAACACAGCAGATTTTTAAAGTAATTATTTTCACATTTCGCCGATTAACAAAGATAAAGAGAAAAGCTATTGACACGGAGAAACAATGTGTCAGGACTGTAGCCACTCCCAATCTTTGAATATGAACTGACGAACATTGGGACTCTTAGTAACTTTTACAATTTACAGATCAGTAATTAACTTTCTTTCCTTCGTGCAAATAGATAATTTTCTACTCTAGCCATTATCGTTAGCTTGCTAACAGACTGTTTTTATCCAAGATATAACACGTATATTTTCTAACCAAGTCCAATTTTATAACTTTGACGAACTCTATGAAAAGATGTATTGTTCCCAGTAAACCAGTCATTCTCAAACAAAGCTCTAATTTTTCTTCCAAAACAGCGTCATCAATGTCAAAATCATTTATCTTTCCATTCTAATCCTTTATCCACTGTTTGTTCATCTTCATCGTCAACCACATCTGCTTCACCTTTTTTGCTACTTCATCATCTGGCAGATTCAATACCGGTTTAGCCTTGTAACTTGGAAGCCCCTTAGGAGTTAGTTTATCGTCTTCTGATCCATCTACACTCATTAGACAGCTAGTAACGAGTTCTTTAGCTGACATACTCAGAACAAGGTAAAGTTCTCCATGCTGAAACCAATGGGTTATTAAAATATGCCTCAGCCTGGTCTTGGGTTTCATGGTCAAACCATAAATCTATATTTCCCCTATCATCTAGCCAATGATGGTGATTATGGGTGGTCAAAGCTTATAAGGTTTGGACTTGTTACTGCGTCAGTACGTTGCCACAAACCTGTAGCATTTTAAGCTACAGGTTTGTGGCAACTTACTAGACTATTCTGTTATTGTTTGAAACAGCCTTTTTTGAGCTGATCACGTTGCCGATGTGTCAAATGATACGCCAATTGAACAAAGCGATTTAAATCTTTCATTAATGGATTTATTGTTGTTTCCACCCAGTCTACTAAGCATGTAGTGTCAGTCCATGCCTTTGCATTGTCAGAAGATATCAATGCCTGGATTCCAACTATTTATTTCACCTTTCTGTACTCGCCTTTCTTCCCATCTAAAGGTAATTGCAGTTCTGCGTTCTTGTGTACCATCAACAAGGACGGAAAAAACAAGCCTGATGGTGGCTTCTAATCCATGTTTTTACATGGTTTTCCATTGATTAATTATTTCATGAGTCCTCTTTTGATCTACGACAAACGCGAACTTCAGCTGATCAGGGTTCAAGCGTTGGGATGGTAGAAAACGGTCTCATGTACTGTCGTATGATTCCAAATTAGTACAGCTCGAATTAAAGGTTCTCTCATAACATTGTGCCATTCCATTAGGTCACCCCTCGAAGCTCTCTTTTGCAAAGTCTTTGTCTTCATACCATATCATCCAGATTATACATATACATATACTCAATCTGCAGACAGTACCGTTTCGCCCTTTGTGGGCTCATCAGTGCAGCACAGAGCTTCAGAGACATCAGTCTGATACATAACTCTCTCGCCATGTTGCCGGAGGAAACACACCCTGAACAGTTACTGTGGAATCTTGTCCGAGTGCTCAAACTACGCAAGCGTGGTGAGCTCAGCATTATACATTACCATCCACATTATACATGATGATAATGTATCATGCTGAGCTCACTGCGCTTGCGTAGTTTAAAGAATTATGACGGGCCGTTTTTTAATCCCTTAAATTTTTCATTTTGTTGTCATTGCTGTCTCGAATGAAAAAAATTTTAGTTTCGCCTTCAACCTTGACTTTTCATTGTCAACACACAGTAGACAGAATAAAATTCAACACATGCTAATGCTTACAGCAACTTTAAACTTACAGCAATTTCTAACCTTATGTCCCGTTTGTCTATTCAAAAACGTCTTAGGAACAATGGCTTAAATGTAAAGTTGGATTTTAATCGCCTTTAACATGATATATTACTTAGTCTATCTGGAATGGTATTAACAGATAATTTTTGGATTTTATTAGAAAGAACTTTCAGAGTACAACTGAACAAAAGAGGATTATATCTCTTTAATTGACCACAGAAAATTTTTACTTTTGGTCTATGACATAATCTTCCATGGACTAAATGGACACGTTAGATACAGTATTGTCTAATTCAGAGATCTAAAAAGTTATCTATGACGTCATACTTTAGTCTTTACAAACACACACGCATAGATCTTCACTCTCTCTCTCTCTCTCTCTCTCTCTCTCTCTCTCTCTCTCTCTCTCTCTCTCTCTCTCTCTCTCTCTCTCTCTCTCTCTCTCTCTCTCTCTCTCTCTCTCAGAAACCATTATGACAAGACTTTTGAATGATAATTCTAACATTTCACGTTATAAAATTTTCTTTTTTCATTTACACCAGATAATATAAAACAGCTCTCAAATTATATCTCTCAAAAAATAGATTGTTTTTCTCTGTCTCTCTGTCTCCCTGTCTATGTCCCTCTCTGTCTCTCTGCTCTGTCTCTCTCTGTGTGTCTCTGTCTCTCTGTGTGTCTCTCTATGTCTCTCTGTGTATCTCTGTGTCTCTCTCTCTGTATCTCTCTCTGTGTCTCTCTGTCTGTCTCTTTCTATCATCTATCCCCCCCCCTCTCTCTCTCTCTCTCTCTCTCTCTCTCTCTCTCTCTCTCTCTCTCTCTTCATTTGTGGGTTTTTGTTTTGCTTACCTCGGTCTTCTATTAGAAACAAAAATTTTTTTAACTGTTTGGCTAATTAGAGTATTTGCATAGAGCACATTATCTTCTTTTACATTAGAAAAATATCCATAGTCCATAATACTTAAATATATTACAAAAAGGTTTAATATCCTTACCTTATATATTTGATAAACAGTCGCAGCAAATAACTTTGAAATGTAGGGAGTGTAAATAGTACATTCCAGTGTGGTCAAGCTCAAGATCACAAAAGATTTCGAAGGAATTTATTAAAATATTTTTAGAATATATTAGGAGGAACGGCAAAGGCAGATGCACTTCCTCGGGCGCATTATGAGACCTCCTGGCCTGGAACGCCTTGCTTTGTAAGGAAAGATCAAAGGTAGGAGAGCCAGAGGGAGACAAAGAAAAACATTTTTACAGTCTCTAAACAATTGGACTTCAAACAACAGTATGAGATGCAATGAACTCATCCATGCCTGCAGTAATAGGATGGCCTACTAAAACCAAAAATATGTTTGATGTACATTAAACTGTAATGTTACTCACTTACTTTTACTCCCTGGAGTACCTTTCAAAATGCTTCCGGTTGGTCTGTCGACTTGGTTTTGAAAACCCAGGAGTAATTCTTCAGAGTTAAAATCAACGAAACCCATTCGAGGCTTTTCCAACGAATCTTTAGTCTCTTATGTTGATTTGTTGGCAGAAATATTCATGTCAAGGAACAAAAGTAATTTTGAATGAATACAAAATTGCTCTTCCGTTTTCTATTTCTGCATTTCTCAACTTTTCTCATTTAAGACTAGGATTTTAAGTGACTTTTAAGTCAACTGCCATAGTCTATCAAAATCTATATTTAAATATGAACTGTAAATATCATAAAACTTTGTTTTGAAGCTTAGGAAATAAGTAACAAGAAATGGAAATGCATCAACTGGAAATAGATTTCTGTCGTAATTGTTTTTTCTTGAGAAATTGCAAACCTCAACTGTTTATGTGCTTTTTAAGCTAGCTATAATGAATCATTTTTAATTTGTTTGATTCATCACTGTCTCCTTTATCTTTGCCAATTTCTTTGTGTATTTTCGGTTTGTTTCTTTGTCTGTTCGTCTGTTTGTTTGTCTTCCTTATCGTATCCTTTTTCCATCACCAGCTCTCCGTGAATCAACAATCATTATTTCTTCAATAACTGTCGCTTGCTTTATTATTTGAGAAATTTGTTGTCACTTGTCACCGTGCCAATCTAAAGCTTTTAAATAAACACACACCCAAGCATATGAAACCATAATTAAACACTAACCGAAATGCCATGTTTAATATACGTGCAGTCATGTACTGACTTTTAAAATGTTTCAGGAGTCATTTCAACAAATCTATCAAAGTTGTGAACGATAGTTCTCCTAACAAAAACCCTCACAAAGTTCTAGCGAGAGAAAAGGTTATGGTCAATGCTTATTCTCTATTTAAAAGAGAGAATCTGTGTTGGGAGGTAATTCCCGCAGGACATATTTTGTTTTTAATGTCCCTTTTCAATTTCCTTGGTCGTAACCTTAACCATTCTGATGAGGTTCATTTGAAAAGTGCGGAAATATCACGACCTGATACACTTCCTGACAAGACCAATGACTTCTTTTCAATACTTCCCAATTCGGGGAATTGCACAGGGAACCTCTCTTCTTGGTTGTGTGTAAAGGTGGTGTCGTATCTCGGCAATCAGTTTCATTCCGGACAAGGCCGGTCGTCGGCTTGTGTTCTTGAGGTGTGTGTCTTGGAGGCACACAATCTCATAGTCCTTGATAAATTGTCCAAGCAGGTCTGCCTTCACGTCTGTATATCCTTCAATATTAAAGGAGGCGACAGCCAGTGCCGGTTCTGAAAAGAACCCGTGTTTTTTACTCTGGTGTGAAGGCATGTTGATGGTATGTCGCGGGTAGCGTTAAAAAGCGTTGATTGTCGATTGTTGCGAGTCTGGTAGAAATTGGCCGACTGAGGGTTGGGTTTTCAGCGTTTCCAGGGATGCGTCACGAGGGGGCTTTCTGCTTGCATCTCGTGTGTAAAGGTTAATCCGTCAGACAGGTGTTTTGAGATTATAAGCCATCATAAATATGAAACTGACTGGGGCTTCATGCATTTTTTATATCCAGTACATCAGAGGTAATGGGTATTTTTTCTCCGTAACCTTTCAGCGTACTTGACATGGTCTTCAATAACTTCGGAAGCGGATTTTTCCGTATTAATGTACATATCTCTCAGTCAAAATGACCTCAATATGATACGTTTTGCAGACGCTGGTTGTTAGAAGCCTTGTCTGTAAGCACAAGAACAAATTTACTATTAATTCCATTCCAAATATCTGATTATATTTCGGATTTTGAGGGCATTTTTAGTTTTATGAGATATGACAGGCTTCTTCAAAGCAGATATTCATTGATCATTTGTTTTTAGGGGTTGTAGGGAGGACCGGGTGTGTTTTTACTGCTAAAGTTCTTTCTGGGTTTCTTCACTGCCATAACTTTTTTATACGTCTGTAAATACAAATACCTTTGACTATGAATGTTGATATATATTATATATTTGTTTCTTTGTGATACTGCTGAGGCTGTCCTGAAATTCAACATTCCTGATAAATTAATAAGAAATGTTGACCAAACCCCACCCACGTTTTTAGCGTTAAGCGAAGAGAAGTTGACGATAAAAGGGTTATAACAGCTACTCTCTCACAAACTTGAAGTGGTCAGATGCTACCTTCTCAACTCACCTGCACTGGCAAAACAAAAAGATCTCTTTCTTCAGTTGAATCTCCAAAAAGATTCTGTCTTCCATTTAACCCATTACACAGGAGTAACTAAGAAGAGACACTTAATTTGCTAAAAAAAGCTAGCCTGGATAACTGTTAAAAAGAAAAGCCAAGATATTTGAAGTTAATGACAAGCATGTACAGTTTTAAGGGTAAAAGGAATCAGGAGATATCATTGTATATTAATGCTGTAACAGCCTCCTGCGTTTTTTCAGCTTATTGAAACTCTTGACTAATGTTGATTGAAGTGAGAGGGTCCAAACACCAAACGAGCCTCACAAGTGGACAACTAACTATGAAAAAGAATGATAAAGACAACAGTTGAATAACAGTTACTCCTCCCACTTTTTCATTAAGATATTTTATCCAACAGTCAATAAAGCTTTAGAACAAATTGGTACTTTAGATAATGTGAGGTGCCTAGATGCTTCTATTAATGTCAAGACAAAATGAATGTGAAAAAAGAGAGACAGTGGAAGAGAGAACGAGAGAGAGGGAGAGAGAGAGAGAGAGAGAGAGAGAGAGAGAGAGAGAGAGAGAGAGAGGAGAGGGGGGGGGAGGGAGGGCGAAAATACAACTATCTTGTGAGAAAGAATTTCCCAGAAGTCTTGGATATTTCATTATAGCATTATAGCCTCTTAAAGAGCTGTTTTATGTCATCTGTTGCAAATGAAAATAGGAAATTATTTCACATAAAATGTTAAAATTATCATTTAAAAATCCTGTCATTAAGCGTTCTTCTTTTTATCCTTTTCCCTCTTCTATAAGAGAACAAGAAAAGGCTGTCTCCTGCTGCGATATTGGGAGCTCTAGATGCTAGCACTAAGTGGCTTCAGTCCTTGCTGTAGACCTTTCCAGAAAAAGTGCAGCCAAGATAATGGAAGTCTTAAATTCATAACATTTTCTTGTATTGAAATATAATTCAGAATGAAAGATAGATTTTGCGTTATCCTCCATTTATCATTTCTTCTATTGCTTCTTTAATTCCTCTTCTCTCCCCTGTCTTAACTACTGCACAAGGTAATTTGCCGCTTTCAAGGATGTTGAATAAAGCAGGATAAAGCTCGACCCGCTGATAAGACGAAGCCAATTTATCCTTCATTAAATAGCCGTTCGTTTACTTCCACAGACTTTAACAGCCTGGAGGCAATGGAAGAACTCGTATTTCAAAATATCTTCAAATTATGCTTTTCTTTTGGAGTACAAAATTGGATATCGACTTGAATCTTGATGCCACCTAATACTCGATAATGTTATTGTTTTTGAGCCATTATTTACTTCTGGTGACCCTACAGGTAAGGGTTCTCCAATAATTACAATCGTAGATGTGGTTTTTGTTGTTATAGAATATTCCCATTTGCTTCTTTCACTTTAACAGTTTACTGTATTCACTGTCTTTCTACTTCATATTTCAAGGACTTTACCGAACATCTTAATGTCGTTCCTTTCACTCTTACAGCATAGTCAAAATAACTCATTGTATGCAATAATATCTCTCACGGAGAATCCAAGTAAAAGATATGATTACAAAAATATTTTTGAGAGCTAGCGCTTATAACTTGGGTGGTAGAAAATGTAACCCCGGTATTTATAGACACTGGTTTGAATTCAGTTCAGGGTACACTTAATTTTCACTTTTCTACAATTCCAAATCCTTTTTATCTGTGTTGTATTAATTTTCACAATTCCTTTGCCATCAATGTGCGTTTGGATCAGTTGATCTGACCTTGGAAGAAATGTTATAGTTCAATGGGAGGCTCAGCTTTACATGGGTGATTTGGATGAGATATCCAACGACAGGAACATGGGAAAAACTCAAGTGAAAGATATGGTTGAAAAAATGGCCTGGTGAATGAGCGGCGCCAATAGCACAGATGACAAAGCATGTAACCATTATACCTATGGTTTCACTCCAGGTCAATGTGGACACATATTTTCCACTTTTCTACAGCCGTTATTCTGTTGATAACAGAGCTATTATACAGTATTCTCAACAAAACCTTTATTATTCTTGCTTAACATATAGATGTGTAACGAATAGATGCGTAATCTATAGATGCGTAATACATAGATGAGTAATGTGGAACACACAGGTGGATATTATATAGATCCGTAACATATACAGGCGTAGTAAATTGATGTGTAATCTATAGATGTGTAACACATAGATGAGTAGTGTGGAACACACAGATGGATATTATATAGGTCCGTAACATATAGAGGCGTAATAAATAAATGCGTAATCTATAGATCCGTAACACGTACATTTTTCAATACAATCTTTTTATTTTGATGAATGTACATAGACACCGGGATTACCGAGCCATTACGTTTTTAGTTGTGTAATATTTTTATTGCTATAGGAACCATAGGACATTTATTTTCATTGCCATGAGTAAATTTATTAATTTTTGAATTAATTTTTTGTTGCTTTTAACGTCATTTTCCCCCAGTAACTGGGGCTCAGACGGTGCCCTTCATAGGGGCATGGATTTGGCAGTGAGGAATTTCTTGACCGGATGTCCTTCCTGACGCCAACCAATACCTTTTTCTTTTATGAAGTTCCAAAGTCGCCCGCTCGGGGAATCGAACCAGTAACTCTTGGTTACGGTGCAGTTGCACTAACCATTAAGCCACGGTGCCTTCTAATTTTTGAATTAATATAGGTAATTAATGACTTTATGAGAAGGAGTTTACTATTTTGAACCAATTAAAAGATGTAAGGGCGCTCGAAACTGATTCAATGATCGAAATAGTTACTTTCCCAAAATAAGATTGAGTTATAGACCTAAGCGCTTTATCATGTCTTATCTGTTTCGAGAAGTACTTCTCCGAGCGCCAGGCTGTGCAATGTGAGATGTATCCCTCGAAACGTAGCTCAGAAAAAGCTTACGACTGATGACATGATAGAGCTCCTATATCTATTGTTTCCAGTGAGTACATCAAGTCAAGGATATTTAGGATTGGGGTGTTGTTTTGTAACGTAATTACTATTTCAGAAATTACTAACTTTTTTAATGTACCAAAATGACTGTGACATTAAAGGAAAAGATTTAAATTCATTAAGTGAAGTGGATACATAAAAAGTAAGGTAGGATCATAAAACGTAACGATAATATTTGCCATCAAACAGTTAAAAATCCTTTCCTTAAGGGGAGCGCAACTGTAAAACATTGATACCCTATTACAGTAACATTCAATATAAAACGTCATCATTCGCCATTATTAAGCATCATATAACGTCACTGAATATTACTCAGGATCATTCAACATCATTCAACATCATTCAACATCATTCAACATCATTTGATATCATTCAACATCATTATTAAAAATTTTCTCCATCAATAGCAAATATTTCCACCACTTTTATTCCTCAGCTCTCTTAACCTGCTATTTAATCTTAAGGAAACATNTATTAAAAATTTTCTCCATCAATAGCAAATATTTCCACCACTTTTATTCCTCAGCTCTCTTAACCTGCTATTTAATCTTAAGGAAACATAAAGTACAAACTTTATTTAATACAGCCTCATCTTGGTAAACGGAAGGAACAAAGTATGTTAGAGAAAAGGTACTTTCTTTTCTGGCCGCTTCAATGATAACTCAGTTCAAAAAATGACAAAATTGGCGATTTCATAAATAAATATTGGTAGCCTTTTGTAGTTCAAAAGCTTCTTGATCCTTTTACACTGAAGGATATGACGTTTAAAATTATATGGTAGAGATTTATCTTTTCCGTAATAGTTAGCTATTAGTAAAAAACAGGGGTTGAGTGGAACTGTCTTTTTGAAAAAAATAAGCTTTTTCAAGAGAGATTCCTTCGATATTTGATAAGAAATTACGACTTTAAGAAAAGAAGAAAAGAAAATAATTAAGAAAATTTGCTAACAAAACACAGAATAAAATGGTCTATTTGGAGCACAATTGTCTCTCTAGGCAAGTCTATTTCATTGATATGCATTAGTTGAGTGAAACAAAAACAAGCAACACGGTCAAATGAAAAACAAATAGAATATAATTGTGTTATTAAACTAAGGATTAGGGTTTATTTTGGTAGCATTTTTGAACGCTTACCAAGCTCTGAAATAAAGCTTTTTAGATTGATCAATTTTCCCATTTTATATTTTTCTATGATATTATTAGGTATTGTCTGAAAAACATTTCTTCTACTAAGTATAGAATGTAATAATGAATAGATGATTGAAAGTAAGTAACACCATTTAGAAAGGTCTTCATTACTAGCTTATTAAAGGTTATTTGTATCAAAGAAATAACTAAACACCTAGAGAAAAAATACTGGTGCTGATGTAGGCTTAAAATCGTTTCATAAAATTAAATCACCAACCACATACACAAACAAACATGATATTTCTAAAAGAAATAATCTTCTTCTTCTTTTCCTTCGGTCTTCTCCTAACGTCAAGTTGGATCGGCCGCTTGGAATTTCTTCTTCCACACGCTCCTATTGCTTGTATCGTCCTCTTCAGCGCCAAATGTTTTCATATCAATCTGCACTCTGTCTCGCCATCTCAACTTCTTGCGTCCTCTACTTCTTTTTCCAACTACCTACTGATGGTACACTTGCTTCACAATACTTTTCTCCTCTCTCCTCATTAGGTGTCCAAACCAGCGGAGTCTAGCCTCGTTAGCCTTGGAAGGCAATCCACCTAGGAGAAGGAAACTCTAAGTTTAAATGCTCTCCAACTATGGATTAAATAGTGGAAGACACACACTCCCTATACAGGTGTTGCTGTCAGGTCTTGCCAGCCGAGTGTAAAAATTGGGCATTAAATGAACATGAATCTCGGCATTTCTCGGCATTTCTCGGCATTTCTCGGCATTTCTACAAGAAATAATGGGAACATCTAAAAGTTGATTAAACTTACACAAAGTGTCACTGGAGGTTGTTTCCTTTATCATCAGTACAAAAATATACTTTTCCTTTAAATACGAAGGAAAAAAGGCTTATTAGAATTTTTAAAACAAAACCATAATTAAATTTTTATCGCATTATATATACAGAGGACTGTCTCAATCTTGAAATCTCAAGAGATCGAGAAATTTATTCGAGATAGAGAGACTCTCGACAAAGAAAAATACTGTAATTTTCGTAAAATTGCACGGGGGAATAGGAATGGGTTATAACATTACTAAAATGGGTTTTAGGACTTTACTACACTATACTATACAATACTATACAATACTTTACAGTACTATACTATACTGTACAATACAATATTATACTAAACAATACTATACTATACTATTTCTTGTGTTATACGTGTGGCTAAATATAGCTGGTCCTGTTTTTGTGAGATCAAAATAAAATTTTATGATGTATTACAAATGCTGCAGTAAAAGCTATCACATATAGTGTTTGGTGTCTCATCGTTTACCACTTTACCATTCTAGACACGATGCTAGGGTCAAGGTTAGGTTTTTCTCTTGTGAGCAAATAAAGCGATCAGGATTATGACATTTTGAAATACCACTATTAATTAGATTATGATAGTAAAAAGTCAGTGCGAGGGACAAAGACACAGNAAATACTATACTATACTATTTCTTGTGTTATACGTGTGGCTAAATATAGCTGGTCCTGTTTTTGTGAGATCAAAATAAAATTTTATGATGTATTACAAATGCTGCAGTAAAAGCTATCACATATAGTGTTTGGTGTCTCATCGTTTACCACTTTACCATTCTAGACACGATGCTAGGGTCAAGGTTAGGTTTTTCTCTTGTGAGCAAATAAAGCGATCAGGATTATGACATTTTGAAATACCACTATTAATTAGATTATGATAGTAAAAAGTCAGTGCGAGGGACAAAGACACAGAGACACACACACAGAGAGAGAGAGAGAGAGAGAGAGAGAGAGAGAGAGAGAGAGAGAGAGAGGAGAGAGAGACAACCCCCCCAAAAAAACAGAGATTTGTTTTTTTATGTTTGGCAAAAGTGGTTATTTCTGAGTGTCTTAGGGTAGCTTCACTGGTTACATGGCTAGCAAAGGATACTTTTTTCCATTTACAAGAGTCCCATATTTCAAAGGCAATTGTTTACTTATCCTTCTATTTATTTATTTACTTACTTATTTATTTATTTTATTTTTTATGCATTTATTTATTTGGTACTAAGCAAATAAAACGCTTACGCATTACCCAAGGGTTAAAAATGACTATAGAATTATTATTTGTTGAAAAACAATATTTATTTATTTTATTTACATTGGATGTATATCGAATGCTGAAAAATCTTTAGAGATACCCAAAAATATCAGTTAATTATTTTCATATAACAAAATGATAACATAAATTATCAGATTAAAAGTGATGCATGGATAAGTCACGTGGTTTGGTCACGTGCTCATAATAGCCATAGCCACTGATTCGAATCCAATTCGATAAAAATATATTTTTCACTTTTCTACAATTTAAAATTCTCTTAATCTAAAAAAATTTTCACTAAACCAATGTGTCCTGTATAATGACTATCTCAATAAATGAATAAGTAATAATAATAATAATAATGGAAACTTTTTATTTTTCATCTTCACAAACCTCACTAATCAAGGTAGTTTGCATTGGCGTGCCTATTTAATAAAATTAAATATTTTACTAACAAAATTAATAAAACGATAATAGTTCAGGGTTTGTCCATAGTTGATTTCTATGACAGAATATGTAGTATGTGCTGTGAATGATTATATTAGAAAGTTTGGTGGAAAGAAAGTGCTTGTGTTTGTGGTGGTGGATGTTGCACATTTCACTGAAAGTAATACAAGATAGTCCAAATATACCTAAAGAGCTAATGGAAAGTTAGATTAATGATAATAATAATAATAATAATAATAATAATAATAATAATTACGCTGGCTGTTTCCACGATTTCATGACTACAACGGAGACCACACAAAAAGAGAGTTCTGTTTCACCAAGGAGTCCATTTTTCCAAAAACTCTCTTTATAACATTTACTTTCAAATATCAATATAAAAGGGGAAAAGTACTTTACATTTATTTTGTTCTCTCAAAGGAAGTTATGTGCTTTCAGTTTGTGTGGTTTTCTTCGTTTTAAAAGTAGAGAGGAAATTTCCAAATCTATCTTTAAAATCTGAAATTATCCTACCCGTAAGCTCCTACTTATTGTGAGTTGATTTGGCCTCGAGTCATCCAAGTTCATGTACCCATTGATTAAACCTTCATAATTGAGATAACATACAGTCATTATTCTGAGATAATTTTGTAGGAATACCACCCTTTTTAATGGTAGGACCACACATAAATATTACATTTGACCTTTTGTAATTCTTGACTCTATAAGACTCTAAAAAGTGACGTCTGGAATCTTTGGTCAAAAAAGAAGATAAAAATACATTATCAGTAAAACTACTGAGTTGTACAGTATTCAATTACAAATGATGGCTCATAAAATAATACTTTCTTTATTTTTGAAAGGTTACATTCATTTTCACTTGTCTGGAACTCTCTCATCCATTTCTTAGGAGTCTATTCTGAGCTTTCACCAAGCAAAATTACCAAATCCCTGTTTTACATCTTTGAATTGAAGAAAAGGTTAAAAATTTAAATGGGCATTATAGTGTAGAATAATGGAGGCTGGCTTGGCAACCAAGTTATGTTAAGGAGAGCTATATAAAAAATGTAGGGAATTACTATATTTTAGGAGCCAAGACTGTTGCTAATCAATTGCAATGCTGGCTCCTTTTCACATGTGCACCGAAAGGGCCACTTGTGGTATCTATGATCAGCAGACTTCTTGCAGAGTGTAAGATGTCTACTCATCATTACCTATACCGATTCCGATTTGTCGGAGTTTTCCAAAATATTGAGGAGCTATAGCCAATTATCTTCCGGTTTTGTTCGCCTTCTAGGGATCGAGACCTTTTTGTTTGCCTATTTGTTAGCCTTCTAAAGTAAGACCATAATAAGAAATTGTGCTTTCGTAGACTAAATACAGACAAATGGCCATGAGAATCTTCAGGAATGGGCAGAAACCAGTTTAGTGCTTAAAATTCTTCTGTACTTTTCTATAGCTCAAAACCCTCTTAGTGAATGACATTTGTAAAATATTAAAGAGATATATTTCTTGGTATAAACTTGCACCTCCAAAAAAATTTGCTTTTTATCTACTTAATCTTGTCTCCTGGCAATGTTGCGTTCATTAGGTCTTTGTTAAAAACAATTTAGATCTTGTGAAAGTTACAATTTTTTTCTTATAAGCAAGCAAAGCAAGCGAAGGAATTTAGTACTGTCAAAAGTGTAAGATACATCTATGAAAAATGACTATCATCAAAATTTATTTCTTAACATTGCAAACGAATTATTTGTCTGTTGGTGGAAGTATTATATAAAATTAACCCCTGCATTAAGGCACATGTTTTTTTTAGCAAACTATTAAAAAATATTTTTAATAATGGCATAAAAACGGTCAAAAAGCCAAATATTAACCAAAAGCTGCTGTATTGAAAGATCACATGTAAGTCAAATTAACTTAAGGGACAAGATATAGTCCATTTTTACAAAAGAAATGTCTGACAAGTTGGTTTCATTTTTGTTGCAAAAAAGCCTCATAGAAAATAGTAATAAAAGTATAAAAGCAAGGACCTGAAAAACAAGTCGAAAAATATGCATCAAGTTATTTCACTGCCCTAAAAGGAATTGGCTCACACTGCAGTCAGAGGCATAAACACCAACCCACTTTTTCTGGCTCTCGTAAGAACGCAGAAAGTGAAAAGAAATTTCAAATTTTTAGTTAAAATATTTAGCGATTAATAAGGCTTGTGTTTCAAATTCCCTTACATTTAAGTCTGCTTGTAAAAAAAGTGACGGAAAATGAAAGGCATGGTGATAATTTTGTAATATATTTTCTCATGCTAAAAATCGTAATTTATATCGCTTGATAAATCTGAACTAAATTAATTTTTATTTCTAAATTCTGATTATTTTACAAGCGGATTTTTGAATACCTATAACTACAATGAAAATCACTTAGCTGTTTGTCTGTTACTTTCTAGGACCAGAAAATTAAAGGCATTGCTCATCTAAGTTGTGGTAAAGTTTTCTCTTAGACACGCTCCGCACCTCCATTTCCTGGTTTAATTCCTCGTTTTCCTTTTTCACAATATTTGTGTTTAGCCATCTGGTTTGGCCCGAAGAAATTTGGTAGAGATTGTCTGAATCACGAGTCTGATCACCCTCTATTCATCCACCATCAATGGGTTCACTGTTGGATCAGCTCTTTCATGGCATCTTCGTAACTTGTGATCACTGAGAGGAACATTAACAGCAATCTTGTTCCCTCGGTTGATAAATGTTTGAAGATCTTCAAGACGAATTGTCAATTTGACTATCGCTTCCATATTTTTGGCTCAATCTTTTGTTTCTCGTGACCTGGTGTCTATCTGCTTCGTCTTTTTTACCTTGCCTTTTAATCGTCCATAGACAGTTATCTCTATCCCACTTTTGACACCAGTTGTGAGGCCTCGTGGTATAAACAGAGAAACTATAGTAGAGATTTGTAAACAGTAGTCAAAACCCTTTCTTTATTGTTCTTTCCCACGATTAAAATAGGTAGGCAATACAATGTACGTCTTCAACGCCCTACCGTAATTTCACCGTGACTTTTTGAAATACAAACATCCCACTCAAACGTTTTTTTTCTAATCTATTTATATATTAATCAAAAAAAAGTTCAGTGAATTGTGCTGAACTCTTAGTGCTCATGAGACAAAATCAGATGACTTGTGATCAGTCGGCAATTATATGATGATGTTACAACCAAAATATTCTAGTGTCTAAAATTTCCAATCCTAGTTGCCAATTATAAAAAGCATCATGGCCTCTGTTATTTTTGTAATTTCATAGTTTGAACACAAGGCTTGTATTCACATAATTATTGTTTGCTGCATTAAAATGATTTTCTTTTAGGGTATTTATGATCGGGTCATACACACCCCTTGCTTTTACCTCTGTCCTTCTCGATCAAAGCAAAATTTTTTTTTAATTTTTATTGTATGGTCTGTTACTCAACAACAAATAGATACCAATATTTTCAACTACAAACAGGTTTCAAGTACTCAGTGTGAGGAATGCGACGGAGCCAGAGGTGCCCGAAGCGCAGTCCTGTTCAGACACACAAACCGACTGTATCAGTCCATTACTAAGACGGACGGTCAATGCGGGTTCACTGTATAAAACATGCAGGGGGGAGCTAATAATTGGGTGGTTATTTAAGAAAAACATATAATATTCATCGGTAGAAATTTGCTACAATTCTGAACAAAACAGTAGCAGAAGGATATGTACAGTGTAAGCCAATAAACTGAGGACTGGCAGTGTAATTAGGTAGATAGATCGATCGATAAATTGATAGATAGGTAGACAGATGGATAGATAGATCGATCGACTGCTACAAAGAGAGAGAGAGAGAGAGAGAGAGAGA
>RDPX01000331.1:673046-686429 GCA_003991215.1 Morbakka virulenta
GATGGATGGATGGATAGATAGATAGATAGATAGATCGATAGATAGATCGATAGATAGATCGATAGATAGATCGATAGATAGATCGATAGATAGATCGATAGATAGATCGATAGATAGATCGATAGATAGATCGATAGATAGATCGATAGATAGATCGATAGATAGATCGATAGATAGATCGATAGATAGATCGATAGATAGATCGATAGATAGATCGATAGATAGATCGATAGATAGATCGATAGATAGATCGATAGATAGATCGATAGATAGATCGATAGATAGATCGATAGATAGATCGATATATGGAAAGAAAAATAGATGGATGGATATACATGTATATTCCTGATGTTACGAAATATTTTGTTATTAGTTAAAGACAATCTTTTCATATTCGAATACACAATTACATAATTATTCACTTGTTTGATAAGAAAGTAATTTTTCATTTCTGTTTGGCCTTTAGATTATGGTACACTAACAAAAGTTTGATTTGGTTTTAGGACACTTTCAGCTTGCCACCAATAAGAATTGGTTTTCAAAAATAAAAATACTTGTAGAATTATAGTTAAGTGTTTATTGCTTGTGTGGTTTCATATTGGGTATCACCCTTCAAAATGTCACTACAAAAATCCCGAGATAGGTCGCTTTCTTAGAATAACAGTTTCCCATGAGCATTAATTATCTACACAACATTTTATTTGCTTCTGAAACTCTAGAGATTGAGTCTTGAACACCAAAAGCTCATTATCATTATCTTGCCAGAAGAAAATATGCAGTCGATGCCTGGACATGGTTGCTGGAGTGGGGAAATTAAGAACAAATACTGTATTTGTACGATTTAAGCCAGGGCTTTGACTTATATATTTGAAACAAAACGTCGCTGACAACTAACGTGGAAACAAAAAATGTACAGGAGGATCACTGAAAAAGCTTTGAATAAATTATCAATGGATGATTTTTGTAGCCCCAAAATGCTATTTGATCGGTAAGACTTTATTGGCTCCAACATTCAGCGAACAGTCAATATATTTGGTTTCAAAAAAATTCTAATTTCTTTAATTGCCTTAAATTACTAAAGATACAAGCTATTTTTTAATAATGTAATTTCATTAGTTTTGATCGGTTGTAGATAGGGCTTTCGCTAATTCAGAAAATACTCTAAATACACAGTTCTATTCAGCCAGAACCTACCCCTACTAAGATGCTTAATTAGTTCCAAATATTCTCTAAATACAGAATCTTATAATTTCGAACATTCTCTATATAAAAGTTTAATTTCAGAAATTTAATTTTATTTATTCACACAATTTAATTGGCTCTAAACATTTTCCGAATATAGACCGAATTAACAATTAAAGTACTTAAAATATTTAAATTTATTTACGCCAAACATTCTGTGAATATACAATTGAATAGATTTCCAGCATTGTCCTAGCATTTACATTATCTGAATACTTTACTTGAGCAACTCCATATTTGACGACAGAGTGGCCCTTTAGCTTTTATAAATTCGATAACCACAAAAAATCTAATTGGGCAAATGTTAATTTCTCATCTTTAAAAATTTTTCTGTGGCAACGTTTGAAGGATTAATGTCAAATTGGCGACTAAGTATCTTAACCAACCTATAAGTAGATGTCAACAGGGTCTTCTAAATTCTAAACTGTTTGTCTTTTGTTCCATGCAGTGCGAAGAAAGCCATGATCAGAATACTCAAATAAAACGCTAGCTAAGGTAGGGATAAAGGAGGGGTAAAAGACTCCAAAAATTTTGAGCATTTCATAATGTCGACGAGTGTAGAGTTGTTAGATAAGGTATTCCTACTCCGATCTGTCACCTTGACATCTGGCACGGTTGATTTTAACTAAAACCTACACACACACACACACACACACACACACACACACACACACACACACACACACGCACACAGACGCACACAGACGCACACAGAGAGAGACACACACAGACACACAAACAGACACACAGAGACAGACAGACAAACAGACAGACACATACATATTTTAGAAATAGAAAAATTAACTGTAGGCTTGAACAACACTTCAAAAATTCAAAAATAAAAAATGTTTGTGCTTTTAAGAAAGATTTCAAGTTATATGTATTGGAAAAGAACAATAAAAGTGGTTTTGCTGCTTTTGGGCAAGCAAAGGGTAAATGGATAAGAAGACTTTCTTCTAGTCACCCTTAAGGACTTGATCGAGGAGCCGTGGCTTAATGCAACTGCACCGTAACCAAGAATTCCGGATTCGATTCCCCGAGCGGGCAACTTTGGAAATTCACAAAAGAAAAAGCCATTGGTTGGCGTCAGGAAGGGCATCCGGCCAAGAAATTCCTCACTGCCAAATCCAAGTCCGTGTGACGGGCACCGTCTGAACCCCAGTTACAGGGAAAAAAACAACAAAAAACCACTACGGACTAGATTCCTTCATCCTTGACTCTCCTTTATGTCTAGCAAGCAAGTGGTTTTTAAATTATGGTCGAGGTAAAAATCTTACAATGCAGTAGTGGCCGAGAGATTAAATCAAAAAATTTCCAAGCAAGAGTTTTGTGGTTCTTACATCGACCACTTCGCTGGAAGTAGTGGGCCCAATTTGTTTCTCCATTATAAGTGACATATTACTGAGTTTGTACATGTTTTCGGTGATAGAATTGGGAGAGAGAAGAAATCAATTAATTTAAAGATTGTAGAACACAAAGGGAAAAAAATTCAAATAAGACAAGTAGCTCTCTGCACTAAAGTAGGTTTAAACTTTTCTTGAGCTGAAAGACCTAAATATATAGGCTTCTAAAATATTATATAATATAGGTAATGTAAATAAAAAAATTAAAGAGTGCTTGATTAGCGATAACACACAATAGCAGAAAATACCAAAAAGAGATATACGTGTATAACCATGTATATACAATACAATTTTTCTGCGCATGCCTCAGTGTATATCTGACGCTTCCTGCTTTTGTGGGAATTTGATACCCCCGTCTACTTCTATTTTTTCAAGTTTCTTTATATGTGTATGCCCAGTACTGTCATCATTTTATTCCATACAAGTAATTGAAAGGAAGTCTTGCAAGGCATGAAAATATCCAAATGGCTCCTACAAGCGCCATTGAGCTGTAGAACAATACTCCTCTGGTAAAAAAATTATGTTTCTGAATTGCTGGAGCACTGAATGGTTAGTAGCAATTGCAATGCTGCTTCATATTCTTTAAATGTGAGTGAGATTGGTACTGCCTGACGTTTGTTGGTTGGCCTGTGATTACTTTAGTGGTTTTTCATGTCCAATTTACCTTTGGTAAGTTCCATTCCTCACCAATCGACCATTTCTTTGTTACATGTATTATATACATATTCCCGAAACGGACCTAAATAATTGCATAAACATAAGGATAGCTCTAAAACTCAAAATAATTAAAATTTATACGTATTAACAGCGATTTTTCCTTTTAATTCGCTTAAAAAATAAAGACATGCTTTTGTTTTTGGGCAATTATAGTCATTTTACAGAAAATTTTGCTAAAATATCACATTTAATGTTTTAAAAGCAGTATAACTATTCCTAACCGGAAATTTCATAATTAATGTTTACTAAAGGTAATCCCATCTTCCACCAATATTCAAGGACAATTATTGTGATGTGTATCCTAGTAATGTTGCTTCTTTTCATGAGTAATGCTCACCAATAAGAGTGCTTGGCTTGTCATTTTGTCCAGATATTTCTTTGGGTTCTTATATTCGATTTATTGGTAAGACTGCTTCTGGAATGTTGGTTCTTTGTATCATACTAGAGAGCACCTTAGCCCAGAGGCAATTTTGTATCTCTATAAATCTACCAGTGTAGTGACTAGAACACTGACAAAATAACTCTGCTGTTTAGATTCAGTATCACACTCCCTTAACTCTCTTTTTCATTTGTTAAAAATTTACAATAACTAACTACTCCATCCAAAATCACAGTTTATATACTCTAACTTATCCAAATATGTAATATCATATGACAGAAGTTCTAGAAGTTCTATACCATGTATAGTATGTTCAGTCATGCTGACGTCATAGTCAGCTGATGTCCATGATGCAATAGAGCTGACTCGTCTCTTCTGGCACATTCCTTCTTGCATGAGGATTAGGTAATGTTTCTTTAAATACTTAAGCTAAAGGTTACGTAACTAAACAAACGAGTCTCCAAACGAATATAGTGTCCAATAACCAGATGTACTTGCGTGGAGTACTGTTGTCACACATAAACACGTGCTACCCCATTTCTTCTTGATGTTCTTGATCGTGTTCAGAGATATGTTTCTAATTAGATGGATCTAAATCATGCTAATACTCTTCAAACTTTGCCTCGTCAACAAAATTTGTATTTTCTTAGTCTTTTCTATTGATATTATCATGACTAGTATTCTGATGAGCTTTCCTCGTTTGTATCAGTTTAGTTTCTTGCATCTCCCATGACTTTTTTCTCTCGTCGTCTTTATCCCCATCCACTCATTGCCCTTTAATGCAATGAATCTTTCTATGTATGCTATTTGTTTCTTCACCTCAGAAATCTAGACTGAAACTTTGTCTTCTAAGTGCTTTTTTTATTATATGAGTTGGATGGTTTTAAGTCTTAGGTCAACTCTTTTCTCTTTGCTTAAGTTTATCTCTTCTCTACTTTCTTCACAGTTACATACACTTAGCGTCTTATTGCCTTGTATTGTGCTGAGTTAAAAAAAGTTGTTGTTTTTATTGTCACTTTTTGTAAGAAATCTTCTCATGGATGTAGTTTCTTTCCTCCGATGCCTAGATTGTGTACGTTTTCATTTCTAAGTGCTTTTTTCCCATTACATGACTTTAATGTTTTTAAGTCTAAGGTTAACTCTTGTCTCTTTGCCTAATATTTCTTTTGTCTTTTCTTTACAACTCCATACATTAGGTGGCTTTATGCACTGAAGTATATTGAGGTCTGTTTGAGTTTGTATGGATACACCAGATGTAAATAAAGAAATATCGGGTGACTTTGTACCTATAAAAGCATTAGTTGACAGAAGTAAGGATATGATAAATGTCATCCTGTTCATCCTCGTCTCTCACTTCTTTTAGCTGCATCTACTCTCTTTCATTCTCAATCCATCTCTAACGAGGCCTTGATATTAATTTTCTTCTTTTGAATCTTTTAAACTTTGGAATCATCATATGCTGCAAATTTTCATTCCATCAGTGGTAGACTCTAACTACTCTATCACAAATTCTTCTGAATTTCGAATCTGCTTGAATGGCTCCATTTGTCTGTGTATCAATTTAAATACATTTTTCATCTTATACCACATTTTATCTCAGTTGTTTTAAGGAATTCTCTGCATTCTTTCTCCCTGTCCATATATTTTCTACGTACAGTAGTCACATCCTTTTTACTGTGTAGCAAAACCTTTCCATAAGTTAACTTGGTGTCTATTTGTCGTACCCTTAATGAAATGCTATCATTTTTGCTGCTTTGATTAGTTGCATAAATGTCTTTTCAGAGGCCCAATTTTCCATAGATTTTGAACAGATTTTGATCTGCTTACAAGTCACCACCACTAGAGTTTTTCTTTTGTTTAATCTCAAGTCTCTCTACCCCTCTTTGCCATTTCAGTTATTCCTTTTTTTCATTTCTTTTCCCCTTCCCACCACTGTAACTAGTTTATCAGCGAAGAACAAATCTCGCTGTAACTCTTTTCAATATTTTCCATGTTTTGTACTTAGGACTATCATAAACAAGATTGGGTTAAGTGTAGGGTCTACATGTAGACCAGCATCAGTATTAAAAGGCTTAATCTGTCCTGGTACATTTGTGATTAATGATTTCATTTTTTCATATTTCTTGCTACCCTGTTCAACCCCTCCAACACAAATCCTTGTTCCGACGCTACGACACACTTTTCTGTTCAAAACCTCAAACAAAGTTCTTTGTTCAGGCCATTCGACACCTTTCTCTGTTTTGCACCTCCAACACACTTTCCTGTCCATTCCCTTCACCATATTTTCCTGTTCAGACCTTCAGACAGATTTTCCCGTTCAGTTCCCTCTACACATTTTTCTGTTCTGACCTTCAAACACATTTCCCTGCCAAGGCCCTCAGAAACTTTTTCCTGTTCAAACTCTCCGACACATTTCCGGATCATACGGTTTCCTCACGTCAACAAATGTCAAGCATAGGTATTTTTGTATTTCTATTACTTTTTTACTTGTTGTTGCTTGGCTATAAAATCTACTCTGCTTTTCCTTTTCCTCTTCTGACTCGGAATCGCATCTCGTCCAAAACGATAACTGTCTTTATCTACAATCCAGTCCATAAATTTTGACTGATGCTTCAACAACTTTTTCCAGGGTCTGTTTTTGTATATACACGTACTTTTTTCATTCTGAAAAGCTTTGATCATATAGCATTAAGTGAACCCAACATTATTTCTTCCACCTGACCTCGGCTACCACTCTTTTTGTCTCTTTCCCTAGATTTTTTTTTCTTTTTGGGATTTTTGCTCTTACCTTACTTGGTTTTTTCTCTTTTGCCACCATTTCTGTCCCATTTCTTTTTCTCTCCCCGCCTCCCTTTCTTTGTTTTGACAAAAAACTCAACGGCTGGCCCGAAAACAGTACATTTGATGGTTTTCTGCTTAAGTTGACGATTCAGCTTTGACAGTTAAGCGACAACCGACATTTTTAATAAACATGTTGGTTTTTCTCTTGCTCTGCTTTCACAGCTTTTCTCTTTCGGTCTAAACGAGACTTTTTTTTATTCCTCTCGCTTTCTATTTCGAAAATAATGCAGAAAGGTGACTTGTACTTTCTTTGGTATTATTTTCCAATAAATAAACCTTAAGAGTCCATTTTTTTACCATGACGTAGCCAATTTTTAAGCTGTAGTCTTCGCTTTTATAGTTGACCCAAAGTTCTTGATGTTTTTGACATCAAGAAACCTAAAGTGTCTTAACCGTCCATTATCGCTATCCCTTACCCATTTCCACTTTAGTAGACCTTTCCGCCATGTTTTTTTACCTCACCTATAATTTATTTACATTGCCCGTTTATATCTCATGACGAAATCCCAACTTCCACTTTGCAATCAACCTCACATGAAGTTACAGATCTCACCCGCTCATCTTTTTGCTGCTGAATCATGTTTTCACAGCACAGGCGCATGTTCATCAATTTGTAGGTATTGTCTGCCGTGACCTCCTTTTGCTTAAACATCACTCCACTTCTTGGCCACTCTGCCAAAATAACTTAATCTTAGCCCAGTCTTTGAAGTAACCTTATTTTAGGTTCCTCTCTTTCCAATGTTAAAGGTATTATATGCATACTCCCATTGTCCTGTACTCCTTTTAGTCTAATTGGCTTCTGCACACATACGATAAGGATGGATCTTTCTAAAACATTTTCACAAAATCTTCACCTTTTCTGATATTTACAAAATTCTAGTTCACAGTTTTAATGTGGTGACTCACTTTGTCAGCTACTGCTGTGGTTTTCTTCAGCATTTGCCACCCACTACTGTTTTAATTAACCGAAGGATGGCGGAACGCGGGGGACGTTGAAGCCATAATCATTTTCTGACATACTCTCCACGTTGCAGAATGCAGAATCAAACCTATTTTTGCAGGTTGTTTTTCCTGACAAAAAACTTTCCATTTTGTGCAAAAGTATCCAAATTATCGGCATCTGTAAGCTGCCAGACTTTTAATCTGTCACTTTTCTTTTTCCTTCTGGTCTTATCGTCACATTTCCATCACGTTAGCGACCTTTCCTCGATCTCTCGAAAAAAGCATCCAAGGACGCAGTTTTATTAACTAATCAATTCACATTGTTTGTTTATTGGAGTCCAGTTGTAGTGCCAAGCAGTGAGTGCGGGTAATTGGAGTTTACACCGCGTATGTTTGTAATTGGCTACCGAGAGCAACTGAAGATCGTGCATCAATTCGTTTTCGTCTGCAAAGAAGGACTCAAACTGAATACAAATAGCCTACAATGGCTGAAAATTAAAGCAAATTTAGATTCTATTAATTTCTTTAAACTGCTCAAAATTTTTCGTTACTTTTGGGATTCGGTATTAGATGGTGTTATAGCTGGATCACAATTAACAATTTGGCTAATGGTCTCTCATTGTCATTTTATCAGAAAGCCAATTAAAGGCTATTCTTCAGCAAACCACAAAAAGCAGGCTGCCTTTAATTTTCATTTTGTTTTCCTTATTTATGAAATCCGGCTTGACGTTTGTTTTTCATGGTGACCAGTCCTGTCGAGTGACAGCGAAAAAGCTTTCAGAGGATTAAGAAGATTCTAATTTGGGATATTCAAGTCCTTTATCACAAAACATTTGTTGTGTTTTATGTCATTTTTATTTGAAAAGTTGTACATTTCGTTTGAAAATTGAAGAATATAGTCATAAAAATGCTTGGAAAAGTGTGTACTTTGGCAAAGTGCCTATGCAGAAAATCAATTTATATTTCTATTACATAATTATTTTTTCAAAATAAAAAATCATAGAGAATAAAGAAATACAAAGAGAAGATATCTTGCACCGAAAGAAATACGAATCAATATCTATAGCTATCTTGACCATAGGCCCTATCCAATGAGCTGTTAAAACTGTGTTCTGTACCAATTGATATTTTGTAATCTTCCATATGAATCCAACAATCTTTCTCAAATCTTCATGGGTGGAACACCTCTGCCAAGTTTGTGCAAATAGGCCTGGGCCTTTTTTAAAACAATGACCTTCCCTTAAGGCCTGAAACATTACATATGAAGAAGAACAAGCAATATTGCGAAGTTAAATAAAAGAAAAACCGTAAAAAGGACAAATACGTGAAAATTCAACCGGACTTTGATTGACCTGAAAACAGTCAAAAACCAAAAGGAAACATTTACATAACCAAAGGGAGTATATTCCCCCCAAAACAAAAACCATTGTATGTGAAATCTAGGTAAAACCCTTTTGTTGATTCTACAAAGAAATTAAACAACTCCATTTTAAAAGCAGGTCAGATGAAATTTGTTGGACCAATTGGAATTGTCAGTTTTGTAGGGCAAATGACCTAACATAACACTTGAACAAGGCTGTGTATTGCAGCAACACCTGGCAAAATCAAGTTTCAGATAGCTTTGATTGTAAGAAAAAGTCAGCAGGGACTGAGACAGGCAGATTAAGAAGTGAACGGATAGCGGGGTTGTGAGAAAGACTTATAAAGAAGTATACGGAAAGCAGGGCGTTAAGAGAGGCATATGAAGAAGTAAAAGGAAAGCGGCCCTGTAAAAAAGGCATCTTGTGAAGTAAACACAAAGCGGTACTGTGAGAGGGGCGCCTTAAAAAGTAAATGGGCAACGGGGCTGTTGGTGAAACATCTGAAGACGTAAAGCAAGAGCTGCGAGAGAGACATTTGAAAAAGAAAATGGTAAATTGGAGTTTGAGAAAGGCATCTTAAAAAATAAAGGCCAAATGAAGATTTTAGAGACATCTTAAAAAGTAAACAGTAAACAGGGCTGTGAGAAGGGTGTCTAAGAAAAATACGGAAAACGAGGGTTTGAGAGAGGCGTATTAAGAAGTAAGTAAGACTCGGAGGTGTGAGAGAAGCATCTACTATCTACTCTACCAGATATATTATTCAACTATAATAAATCACCTTTACAAACAAACTCGTTGTAATGGGTTAAAACTTGGATTCATAAAGCTAAATAAATTCTATATTATGTCACTTGGATTAAACAATTTGATATTGTGTCACAAGGCTAATGATTATTATAGCTAACGACAGGAGAAAATGTGACAATCTATCACAGATTATCAAAAAAAAGTAAATAAAAAGTTGAATGTACGCAATGTACTTTTCCCTCCAATGTTTCAGTCATTTGCTGAATGATAATCTCCATCCCCACAGAAGCAGTAAAAGCACCATCATGAAACACATTACTACTTCCACATCTACGATTTACACCACTTTTTCTACCAATGTTCAAACCCACTTTTAGCACTACCACATTAGTTTTATTTCTATACACATGGTACCACCAATTTCAACTCCCTTTAACCACGTTACTTCTACCTTAACAACAATCACGACTTGTAACAACGCAGTTACTATTTTTATAGCTATTTTCCTTTTAAGAAAGATGCCAGAGTTGAATGTACAAAACATGCATTATGTATCGGATACATTTTATAAATATTACTGTGTTTCCTAACCAATGGGTAGATATTTATTGTGAATATTTTAGTTCTTATTGATTTGAATTTTTTCATTCCATATTTTAATGAATTTACTACCTATGAATCTCAAATTTAGTACGTACAATTGTAATCGTTCGATAAAGTTTGTAAACAAATGAGTGGAACAGTTTGTAATGTCCTTAATTTCTACCTCCTTATTGACTGATTGTTAGAGAGAGTAATTAAAAATCTTGGTCATATGAAAGTGTGAATTGGAATCTTACTGAAAACGACCCCTTTCCTTGGTTTGCCAATCCATCACCTTTAGAGACGCCAGGCTGCAAGTGGAGGGGGAGGACTGTCCCATTTATTAGAAGTAAAGCTCTTTACTAAGTGGCTTCCAGCTCTGTCAACTTCATTAAAAATAAATAGCTTGTACAAACGGGTTTCTAATTTTTAAAAGCTTTATGTAGATTGGAAAGGACAATTGTTGTGGAAGAAGAAGTTCAATACAAGGTACGAAGAAACTTGATGTTATCGGCTATGAAAATATTTGACGAGAGGAATGATTGTGTAAAAGTTCAACTCACAGGAAGGAGGAAAACAATGAGATTGAACAGAGTTCGAAGGGGGAAAATAGGATTTTAAACAAATCTGAGAAAAAAGTGGGATCGTAGAAAAAAAGCGATGAAATACAGCAGTATTTTCATAACGATGCTGTCAGGCGAGATAAACAATGGTAATTTATAACACAAGAAGAATTTAATCAGAGTACTCCCAATGCTCATTAATATTAAAAAGAGCTATAGTGGCCTACGTCACGTCGAGGTTTAAAAAAAACACAATCAAATTAAATATTTTTTTGGAATCCAGCGAATTCTGTAACAATGTATGCTTGATAAACTATAAAACATTTTGTTATGGCTCTTTAAGTTATCTTTTTTTTATTCCTGCACCAACAGTTGAATTTAAGTACGACCCATTCTCTCTCTTCTGACATCTCCTCAAACAGACTCTTTCTGGATGTAGGATATTATTATGAATATGAAAGCCGGTAAGACTGAATGGATGACATTTGGAACTGCTCAAAAAGTGAAAAAGACTGCAGAGCTCAACATTTCGTATAGATATAAATCAGTGAATTGTACCACCAAATATAAATACCTTGGTTTGAATCTTGATCAGACGTTAAGCTTATCTGATCACTCTGTTGCAACTTACAAGAAAGCGTGTGGCCATCTGTACCTACTCCAACGACTTCGACCACAACTAACTGTGAAAGCTGCGGTTGCGATTTACCAAAAGGTGTTATTACCATAGTTTACGTATTGCTCAATTATCACCTCACAGACGAGTAACACTCACAAGCAAAAGATACGATCTTTCGAACTTCGAAAATCTAACCGGTAACTGTATTACCAAAGATTGACAAAGTAACGAAGAAAAAGGTATGCGTTAACGTGTATAAATGCTTGCATGGCGACACTTGTGAGTTTTTTCAGGACTATTTTGAAATAATGAGAAACAATACTCGAAACACTGGACAAATACTTAGAATTCCTAGAATAAGACTTGAATCCACTAAAAATACCTTTTTCTTTTATGGGGCAAAATCCTTCAATGAATTGCCCATTAAGACCAGAAGTGCCCCAAGTCTTAAGGAGTTTTTAACTAACTTCTGATTTTAATTCTTTAGTTTGACAATTATGCAACATATATATATATATATATATATATATATTTTAACTTTTCAGCTCAACAGGACAAAGCGGTAGAATAGAATTTGTATATAGCTTGTCTATATCTTATTTTGAACTTTTAATCCTGTATAAATATTCGTAGTAATAATAAAAGTAATAATAATAATTTATATTGTCATGAATCGTAAGTTTTTTCTGAGCTAAGTTTCAAGAAATATCTCTTTCATCGTCTTGCTGCTGAATTTATTAGGCATAGCTATTTTGTACTTTGATATTGCCGACGTGTTTGATGACAGGAATAGAGTTGTTTTGAGGAGTGGCCCCATACCTATCTTTTGTTTGTTGTGTTTCGATTCGGTAATGTTGGAAGCCATATGTGTAGAAGAGTGTATAATGTGCTGCTGGTGTGGTTGCTGTGCTGTAGGGGATGAATGGTTTCTTTTATTTTCCATGTTGTAGTATGTATTTGCCCGTCCAGAATCTTTTTATTTTTCACGTCAATTGTGTGATCTTTGGTCCAGAAATGCTCCACAATTTCATGACTCTTATTGTCACCTTTTTGAGCAGCTCTCTTATGTTGTTTTTCTCTTTGACCCAAGGAACGCTTGGATTCTTTAATGTAGAGGGCAGGACACTCCTTACAATGTACCCTATAAACTATATATTATTAGAGGACACATGTTGACAGCAGTGCTTATTATATTTTCATTGTAAACAACTTAATTGTATCATCCTCTATAAAGAAATAAATAATAATATTAATAATTTTTTTTTCAAACTTCATTTTTTTTGTCTAAAATCCTTAACAAAAAAAAATATGATGCAATATCAACAGCACTAAAATATATATCAGTTTATCTAAGACAGTAAAATTCGTCTTGCAGTCCTGAAACAGAGTGAATTGCTAACAAAGCTTAGTAAAGTGTCAAAATTCCTTTTTCTAACCACGTTTTATTTCTTTGTGTATATAATAATAATAATAATAATAATAATAATAATAATAATAATAAAGGGGGGGCTCTTTAGCCTTGGCTGGCAACCACCCTAGTGATGGTGTCACAATAAAAATACCAGGATAGGAAAACCTTACATAAACCAATCCTTGCTCTTGGCAGTAAGGCTAAAATACATCTTAAATATCAAAATTAAAACCAGAAGTAAATCATACCGCCTCGTCCGTCGCGCGGGTCAACAAGGGACGCGTCCCTCAGGGAGAGACCAGCCTGAGGTCGAAAAGAATGCAACTAGGTCTACCTCTTCCCAAAACGAAAGTACGCAAGGTCACCAGAACGAGGTAACCCTCAACCCTGGCCCTTCGGAACCACCAACTAGTAATATAAATACCACACCTCAAAAGAAAAAAAGAAAAAAATGGACAAGGGAAGAGTACGTTGAAGTAATATACTGTTTTTATTATGCACTTAAAAAGCCTGAAACTAATAATTCTGACGACACGTTTAAAATCTGGTGTGAAAGAAATAGTAATAGTGATAAAG
>RDPX01000331.1:687268-697456 GCA_003991215.1 Morbakka virulenta
AATAATAATAATAATATTGTTTCTCTCTTCAAGTGGAACTGGATCCTTTGGCTTTGAGAGTATCGCTATAACGATGTATATTGTGAAAAATGAACACGTGATATTATGATGTTAGAGAGTTGGTCTCAGCTGCTCACTGATGTCTTTGGCACAGGGTAGGCGTATTTGTTTTATAGGTTCTTTTCTTTCTTCATAATTAGACTTTGTAGGCTCTCGTAACGCCCTTTGGACGGCCGTAGTATAATAACTGTTGGATAGGAAAACCCTTTAAAGGTGTCTTTCTTCATTCTTGACGGTCTGACTGCCTCTGGTTGGCTATTTGCGACCCTTGCTCTCTCTTTTGACATCTACGAAAACAGACTGTCTCTGGTTGGTTATCTCCAACCCTTTCTGTCTCTTTTGACATCTACCAAAACAGACTGTCTCTGGTTGGCTATCTACGACACTTTTTCTCTCTTTTGACATCCAAGCAAACAGATACTAGTTTGCTTTCTGCGTCGCAGAAACCCAAAACATTTGATAACTTTGCGATGTAACGTTTACTTCTGCAAAAGATAGTAAGATTAGATTGCGTTATTACTTTTATCTGAGGCTAATTCAGTTGAATTTAACAGTTCACAAAAATGTGTTGTTGGTTTTACTTGGTGTTTATCAGCTATAAAAACAGGAATTGAACCTGGAACAGTTCAGAATCACTCAGTTTACTATAGTGCTTAAATTTCAACTCAAAGGTTATCGCATTTTTACACTGTAAATTAGAGTCAGCTGACTTTTTGTTATTGCTGAAAACCATTCTTTTAGCTGAAGACTAACTGAAATCTGAAATAGTTCATAATTATTTCTTTTATACAGGTAGGTAAAATTTCGATAGATATATTAAATAATCAAATCAGTATACAAGCATGGTATGGCTTTTTACATTCTGCTTCGTTTAAAAAAATCAAGACAGGACTTTTTTTTAATTTCAGACCAAGTATTAAGGCATTTCTTAAGACAACACAGCTTCGGTTTCTGAGCTTACCAAAGGTAAATCTAATCAGCTTCCAAAGATTTTGTGCCAGGTTAAACTAAAAGCTGGAAAAGTTCAAAATTACACGTTAATGATATTACATCAAGTCACCGAATTCCGTTATCTGATTTCTTTTCTTGTCTTATTCTACTGAATCAAATTCTAATGGTTCACTAAGATACTGACATGTCAAGAATGAAAACTGCCTTTGTCAACATTAAGCCAAAGAAACAACATTGGTAATTGATAGGGAAATTGGGAGGGACTTCGGCTATGTTAAATTGACCCTTTCTAATTCGCTTAACCTCGTCATTATCATTTGTGTTCAGTGAAATCAATCCTTTGAATTGATCATAGAGTGTTTCAGGGGGTAAGAAACATCGTTTATTTTTCAATTGTGATCCTTTGCAGTTCACTTTGGATAAAGTCACACTAAATTCTTTTCTGTATGGTGCGACTACAACAATGTAACTTTCTAATGCAAAAATTAGTTGCATAGATAATAGAAAATTGATCATTTTTGGCAAACGTTAGCATAAAATTCAACTCCAAAAATGTAAAAGTTGCCAAACGAATTTCTGTAGCCGATAGTAAATATTCTTTTATTTACTGTCATCAGTAGCATCAGCATCAGCAGCACCTTCATCATCATTATCATTCTCCCCCCCCCCCTCCTCCTCATCTCCTTCTTTATAATCACCTTCATCTTCATCATCATCATCATCATCACAATCAACATCATATCATCATCATCATTTTCAGCATCATCTTCAGCATCATCTTCAACTTCATTTTCATCACCTTCTTCATTATCATTATCATTATCATCATCAATATCATCCTCTTCATTATCGTCATCTTCTTCTTCAAGATCATCTTCATCATCATAATTATCTTCAGCATCCTCTTTATAATCAGCATCGTAATTATCAATATCGCCCTCATCAGCGTTATCACACTAGCGTTATCACCATCATTATTATTTTCTACAGTTTTTTACAGTTTTTTTATTATCACTAAAGTATATAATTCCCTTGTACTTATCATCAAAATTATTTTATATACAGGTCTTGTAGGGAGAACAGTATTTCAAATTTATTGATTACCATTTACCTCTATAAAGATTATGTAATAATAATTTGCTCGTTATTGGTATAAAATTATGTCATTATTATTAACTAATACTATTACCAATATAATAATAAACTGTCCAATAGTGGCCGAGTCATTAATTCGACGTATTACCATGCAAGAGATTCGTGGTAAGAACTTCGGGCGCATTGTTGAAAACACTAAGCCCATTTCCCTGTTTTTTAACATAGATAGCTACTGAGTTTGTACATGTCTTCAGAGTTGGAATTGGGAAAGGAAAGAAATAAATCAATCCAAAGATTAAAACGTAGAATGAAAAAAATATCAAGTAAGACAGTAAGTAGCCCCCTACACTATTGTAACTTTAAATCACCTAAAAAACAACAACAAATATATATATATTTGCCCAATGCTGCTGGGGAGCCATCTCATTTAAGTTATCTCGAAGTTAATTCCCCGAAATAACTGATATGGTCATCGACTGATGATCCACGATTTCAATTTACCATCTGGGTTACCTAGATCCTTTTAACCATTTTTTTTGTTTGCTGATGGTCTGTACTTAACTGTATGGTGCTCACGGCAACAATGTTCTCCTTCTTCCTCTTCTCATCATGTCTTTTCTACTGTTTCATCTCTCATAGTTTCTTTTACACTTCTGCACAAACCTATTCCCATTCCCCTTTTTACATTGTTTTACTTTCTTTGATGTTGTTTTGTCCCTGTATTTGTCTTATGTCCCGTTTGTTTGTCCTGTTCAGTAAAATTGCCGATTTACATCTACGGCCTTGAGCTTACCACTCATACTATATATATATATATATATATATATATATATATATATATATGTTCAGTTGGTAATATTCCAGCCCCACCATTAAATAAACTACAGTTGGAAAGCTTGGCGTCAACCCCATTTTCATACAAAAAATACGTAATACCTTTTTATTAAACTCCAAATAGCAAGGAAAAGGAGAAGGAGGTGCTTAGTGGTTAATGCCACTGTGCTTTAACAGAATGGCTCTGGGTTCGATCCCTCGAGCTGATAAAAGCTTTGTAACTAAACATGAAAGGAAAACAGGGAGGGGGAGAAGTGTTTGCTCAATTTCATCAAAGGCAGAGACAAAGATTTAGTTGCTGATAAAGAAGAGGCGCTTCTTTCGTGGAATTAAGCTGAGGTCAAAACCTTGGTGAAAGGAGCGAATAACTCAGTTGGCGCCACATTTGTTCTTACCGTAAACGAACGTACCAACAGACAAATAAATAAATTGTGCCCTACCGAGCTTGGTGTTATTGATACATCTTTGAATGACAAGATGCAAATTTTCAACTGGAATGGCAGCCTATTAAGTACTTGTTAACAACCAATTAGCTTTATTCGAGCGTTATCAGTACTCGGTATCTTTAATGATCACAGAACACGATGCATGATTGTAAGTAGCTACTATTTACATTCCGAATTAACTGTTTGGACCACAGGGCAAAACCACTTGGCGTAAGAGCATATGAAGAAAGTAGAATTTCAAAAAATTGGGTCTAAATCTAATTTAGTCTTAAACACTTATGATTTTAAGCAAGGAAAATGCAATTAAATAAAAAAGGCCCAAAGCTCGATAGTTTGATGACAGAGGTTATGGTTTCAGGGAGGCTTTGTTACGGTTGTAATCGCATCAGTATTGGAAAAGACGCTGCGAGTAATGCCTCAGGTAAAGTCTGGAAACAAAGATGAGAGTTCTTAGAAATTATTAATTCTCTACGCAACAACAAAATATTGCTTTCATGCGTGAAAATTACTTAGAAATTGTAAACCTGAAGAAGGCAATAAAAACAAAACTAGCGTAGCATTAGATAGTCAGCAAAAGCTAGCTCACTTTATCCTCTCTCATGACGATACTGCAGAAACTTTGAGTACACACAGTTCTTTTTAAAGACGCCTTTAAGAGCGTTTATATGATTCATATTTATTTTATTTATTTATTTTTTCATTTATATATTTATTATTTATTTCATAATATTTCAACAGGTGCATTATATCAATTTACATAAATGTTTTCATACAAGTCCTGATTTATGAAAAAATGAATAAATAAGTATAATACAATTAAAAATAATGTAGAAAGGCAATTCTTTTACAAATAAATACAAGTTTTTTTAGTCAGTGGTTAACAGTTAAAGAAATCAAAATTCGTCAAAATGTGTCTAGAAAAATTATGACCATCTGAAAAGCTGTGACATTTGAAAAAATAAGCAATTGGGTGTAAATTTTCTTAGAGACATTTACGAATTCAGAAAAAGATCCAGCTTTTTACAGAAAGAACCACAGTTAGATTCTGTTCTGATATCTAATGGTAAGTCGTTAAAAACTACTACCCTATTGTAATAAAAAAACTTCTTAGTACTTTCTAGTTTCAATTTAGGCAATCTCAAAAGTTTATTATTGTTTCTGGTTTCTTTGTCTTGATTTTTGAGTTCAAAATAATTTTCGAAGTCCGTTAATGCATTTGAATACTGTGAGACAAATTTTTCTTCTAAAAATGTTGTTGATGGATGAACTTCTTTGTTTGTCAGCTTGCAAATATGAGATTCAAGTCCCATTATTGAAGTTTTTCGAGATGGTTGGTGGTAGAAGTTGCTCAACGAACAATATGTAATCATCGGAACAATGAGCGCTTGGTAGATTCTCAGGTGGCCGTTATAAAAGGTCTTATTCTTTTCATCAGACATATACTTGTAGAAAGAAGAAAAAAGTAGCAAAATTTTAAAATCTTTTTCATTCCTCACTTTCATTTCATCAGTGGCCACAACCGCAGGTGATACTTTTCTATTGTACTTTGGCTTTTACATTCCTTCTCGTTACACCCCGTGCCTTATATCCTCCTTTGTTGCATCCATAAACCTCCGCTTTATATTCCCTTTTTTCTTTCCCCCTAGAAGGGTCACCTCCTTTACTTTGCTTTCTACAAACTCTACAAACTTATTTCTTGTCATAATGTGCCGAAACCATAATAACCCTAGCCTCTATTATATCCTTTCTTAACGGTTTAACTTTTGCTGTTCTTCTAATACATTTTTTTTATCCTGTCTTTCCTCATTACTCCCGTCGACAACCCAAGGATTTTGAATTCCATTTCAGTTTCGAAATTTAACAGTTTTAAATCATTCTTAAAACTAGAAGAATATAATCAAGTCAAAATTTGAAAAAATGAGACTCAAAAATTTAATTAAATCTTGGTTTTCCCACTGATTTCAGGTAAAACAGAAATACACCTGTTTGCAACTTGTCACTAAATATTCCCTGCATTATGTTTATTTAAATTACAAATTCGTTCAATATGCCGTAATTATGTATCTTCTTGGGGGGTTTGTCTGCAGTGTTGGATATCTTTTTGAATAATAATTTAAGGATGCTTTTAGATCGAAGAATATCGAGGCTTAAACAAAATTTGGTATTCATAACATTGTGAATACTCTGACACCTTAGTAGGAGTTTTACAAGGAGACATGCTAGACCCTCTTTTGTTGGTATTATGTCTAGACTATGCCCTACACACATCTGTGGACACATGGAATGAACTAGGACTCACCCTTTACAGAACCAAGGAAGAAACTATTCGACACAAAATATTACGGACCCTGACTATGCCGACGACATTATGTTATTTCCCGATTATATAAAAGATATTGAAATGCTACTCCACAAACTTAAACATGCAGCTGGTGATATTGGATCAATTGTCAATCCAAAAAAGACAGAGTACATGTGTTTCAACACCGATGGATCCATTTGTGATGCTACTACCTGAAATGTATTGTTACTTTCATATATCTCGGCAGAACTATGAAATCTATAAAAAAAGATGTTGGCATACGAATAGGGAAAACATGGAGTATACTTCGTGGGTTGAGTGAAATTTGGAAATCGAAATTAATTAACACGTTTGAGCTTGACGTTTATGCAATCAGAGTGGAGTTGATCTTGTTGTATGGTTCATCTTCATGGACATTCCCCAAAAGACTGGAAAGTAGAATAAGCACTACCTACACCTTAATGCGACATGTTATATTAAACATAACATAGAAACAACGTCACACTACGAAACAACTGTGTGGTAAACTTCCGTGTCTATGATCTGTGGTGAGAGAAAGATGTACAAGACTTGCGGGGCACTGCTGAAGGAATAAGAGTGAACGTATGAGCAATCTTATTATATTTCCTCTTTCCTTTATTTGTTTAATAAATTGTAGTTGAAATCTTTCTTCTCTATGTTTTTAATGCCAGGAGGTGGTAATTTCATATATATTATTACTTTTTATTATTTTATCATTTTTATATTTAATGGTTTTCTCTATTAATCCATTAAAAAAATTGTGATTTTTAAGATGTTTACCAAGTAGTTCAACATTCAAATCTATCCCTTGTTTTTTAGGTACACATTCATCATTTTTATCATTACTGCCATCATCTCAATCCTCACCATCATTATCATGCTCCCCCTCCTTCTCCTCGTCTCCTTCTTCTTTATAATCATTATCATCTTCATCATCATCATCACAATCATCATCATTATCATCATCACCACCATCATCATTTTTAGCTTCATCTTCAACATCATTTTTCTCATCATTTTCATCACCTTCTTCATTATCATTATCATCATCAATATCATTATATTTATTATCGTCATCTTCATCTTGAAGATCATCTTTATCATCATAATTATCATCAGCATCATTATAATCATTACTTTTTTATTATTTATCATCTTTATATTGAAGGTTTTCTCTATTAATTCATTAACAAATTTTGTGAGTTTTAAGATGTTTACCAAATAGCTCAACATTCAAATCTATCCCTTGTTTTTTAGGTACAAATTCATTATTTTATCATCACTGTCATCATCTCAATTCTCACCATCATTATCATCCTCCCCCTCCTCCACCTCATCTCCTTCTTTATAATCACCATAATCTTCATCATCATCATCATCATCATCACAATCATCATCATTATCATCATCACCATCATAATCATTTTCAGCATCATTTTCAACATCATTTTCATCACTATCTTCATTATCATTATCATCATCAATATCATCATATTTATTATCGTCATCTTCATCTTGAAGATCATCTTTATCATCATAATTATCATCAGCATCATTATAATCATTACTTTTTTATTATTTATCATCTTTATATTGAAGGTTTTCTCTATTAATTCATTAACAAATTTTGTGAGTTTTAAGATGTTTACCAAATAGCTCAACATTCAAATCTATCCCTTGTTTTTTAGGTACAAATTCATTATTTTATCATCACTGTCATCATCTCAATTCTCACCATCATTATCATCCTCCCCCTCCTCCACCTCATCTCCTTCTTTATAATCACCATAATCTTCATCATCATCATCATCATCATCACAATCATCATCATTATCATCATCACCATCATAATCATTTTCAGCATCATTTTCAACATCATTTTCATCACTATCTTCATTATCATTATCATCATCAATATCATCATATTTATTATCGTCATCTTCATCTTGAAGATCATCTTTATCATCATAATTATCTTCAGCATCATCTTCATCATCAGTACCATTATAATCATTACTTTTTATATTATTTATCATTTTTATATTTTACGGTTTTCTCTGTTAATTCATTAACAAATTTGTGAGTTTTAAGATGTTTACCAAATAGCTCAACATTCAAATCTATCTCTTGTATTTTAAATCAGGTGCACTATTTCCTTGATTTAGTTACTGGGCAATTAATCCCAAATAGATCTCAGACAGGGTGCGCTTACTTAAAAAAACCCGTAAACTAAGATGACAGAATCGTCTTCCTTAAGGTTGCTAAAGATCATGGACTGTCCCTGAGAGACGCAAAAATTAACACTATTTCACGTTCTATTCATGAGCTACTCTTTAACATATTTCTAAGAAATCCCACTTTTCATGACAGTTCCTTCTTCTCTATTTTCTAGTCATTTTTCAGAAATATTGAATCCTCTTTATAACATTTAGTGATTGTTATTTACATTTAATATCTGGTTTATATAATTTTTGTCAAAAGTGCAAGTACGTAGAAAAGAAAGGGGCCCCTTATTTCAGATCAGAGTAGAAAAGTACGGCCAATTGAAAAGAGGTGCTTTTTATCCTCAAATATAGCACTTTATTAACTGGTTATCGAAACAAGGGTCTGAAAATTCAGCTTTACAGAGACTTGGCGCTTAATTGAGAAAATACGGTGTTTATACAAGCGGGAAAAAAAGTTACAAAGTCGCTGATGGTTTAAATCAAAACTTGAACTTAACGTCGGCTTAAAACACCCAACGCCCTTCATGACAAATTAACAGAATAGAAAATTCACGTGCTTGAAGTAAGGTGTATGATCCACGTCTCTGACAACAGTATTTGTTGGATTATTTATTCCATAACTGAATTTGAGATCAATTACTGAAAAAAATTATATTAATATAGTTTAGGGCGTTTCTGAAACTCACTCTTGTTTAAATACAGATTCTAATCCAAATAACTTAATATTGAAACACAAAACGTGTATTATCTTTATATTTGTACTTTGTCGCCGATTTAATAGCAATATCGGGGACGTAGAACAATAGTGGTAGACAAAATCAACTCATTCATTAAGTAAAATTCGCTTTTAGCTATAAATCTATTCCCTCTTATATTCATACTGCAAACATTTCTACATCTAATAGACAGTTTTATTGCAACTAGGGATTCCTTCCAACATGTCTTGTTTGTTAATTACAATACCTAATTTCAAACATGTTGTCTATCTTTATGAAAAACTAGTTATATTAATAAGTTGAGTAAAGAGTTCTTGAGATTTTTCTAATCCAAAGATTACTCTATATACCACAAGTACTTTGGCAAAAATAACGAAGGAAGGCGTTATAATATTGAAATCCACTCCTCATCTATTCGTGTATACATACATAAAAAACTATATGAACACAAAGACGCTATCTACTATTCCAAAATAGAAGTTTTTGTCATTAAATGCCACCATATCAATTTTGTGTTCAATAGAAACGGCAAAAATTTTAAAAGACTGTAGCAAATACGTAGAGCAATAGAATATATTATAAACTTTGTCTATGGAAAAACGCAAAACTTTTTAATACTTGGAAATTCATGGGGGATTGGGGATTCATTCAAGAAATCCCAAGTTTTCCCTGCCTTTGTAACAACTCGCTTGGATTTGATTTTTGACCCTCGCCATGCAAAACCTGACAATTTCATCGAATTTCCTTTAATAACAAAATAATACAACAGCTATCTCCCTAATTTGCAAGAGCTTTCCTTTCTCCAATAGTAGTAAAGAAATACTCCAGTAAAGAGTTACATCAAAGCTCCAAAAAGGCGATAATATTACAGGTTGTTTAATATTAAGTACTAAATTCTAAAACACTACCATTTCCTTCTAATTACTATCTAATACTATCTAATTACTATATAAAACATTTTAGAGGTTTTGACTTAAAGAAACCGCTCCATAATTTTGGACAAGTGAATAATATATTATGTAGTTTAGCCGAGAAATTAATGTAAATGTGAATTAAAATCTTAAAATTCAAAAAGTTTTTTGTGTTCGAGATACATTGTCAATTGATAAAGAAAAATTTTGAAATATAAACAATGTGTCACTACAAAGACCGAACTACGTTCGCTCCTCCACTTTTGTGTTGTTAAGCACTCTCGAGATTTGTGACGGTGTCCGTAGCGATTATGCGACGCTCACTGTCCATCTTCTTAGTCTGCAAATCCCAAGCAATCGTGCACATTAATGTTACAATGGCAATGCGTGCGAATTTTTGTATGAAATTTAAACATTCAGAGGTTCTAACCTGCACTAATGAGCCCTGGGACGGCAAAACATGTCCTGCGATGCGAACTTTCTCTCTCTCTCTCTCTCTCTCTCTCTCTCTCTCTCTCTCTCTCTCTCTCTCTCTCTATCTCTATCTCTCTCTCTCTCTCTCTCTCTCTCTCTCTCTCTCTCTCTCTCTCTCTCTCTGTCTCTCTCTCTCTCTCTCTCTCTCTCTCT
>RDPX01000331.1:709811-745117 GCA_003991215.1 Morbakka virulenta
AATGTGATTTGAAGGTTGGTACAGAAGCCTTGATTTGTGCAGCACAAGAGCAATCCATCAGGACAAATTATGTGAAGTATCACATTGATAGAACGGCTGGAAGCCCCCTGTGTCGATTGTGTGGTCAAACAGGTGAAAGTATCCAACACATTGTAAGTGCATGCCAGAAATTAGCTCAGAAGGAGTACAAGAGGCGTCATGATAACGTAGCGAGAAAGATCCATTGGGATATATGCAAGAAAAGAGGACTGGAATGCAGTAAGAAATGGTACGAGCATACCCCTGAAGGAGTTTTGGAGAGTGATGATGTAAAGTTGTTGTGGGATGTAAATATCCAGTGTGATAATGTGATTGAAGCAAGAAGGCCAGATTTAGTCTTGGTAGAAAAGAAGGAACATAACGGCAATAATCATTGACATTACAGTACCGGCGGATGCGAACGTGGCAGAGAAGGAGAAAAAAAAGTAGAAAAGTATCAAGATCTGAAAAGAGAAATAAAAAGACTGTGGAAACTGAAGAAAGAAGAAGTTGTCCCTATTGCTATTGGAGCTCTGGGATCTGTGACCAAAGGATTTGAAAAGTGGGTTGAAAAGCTTGGGATTCACTGCAACTGAGGATTACTTCAAAAGACGTTGTTGGGAACAGCCAGGATTTTGCGAAAAGTACTGGAGTTTTGAGAAAGAAAATGCTGGTAGCCCATGGTCATTTGTTATGACCCGCCTGTCAGCATAGAACTCGGCAATAAAAACAGCCAGACACAAAATGTGAAAAAAAGATAATAATAATAATAATAACCCGTTAAAGAAATAGAAATTGACGTAGAAATTTTGAGAAGTGGGTGGATAAGGGTGGTTTAGGAACAATGAGAAAATAATGAGAAGTGCAGATTACAGATTACCATGGTCAAATATGACATCAAAGGGTAAACAGCAGAAATTGTAATCTGCAAAGATATAGAAAAGTGGGTGGATCAGGTGCTTAAGAAAAACTAAATAAGCAAACAATGAAGAGAGAAGAGTGCAGATACACATGAACAGGAAGAAGCCTGAAAGAGACACATTTAAGAGGGATGACGTGGGAGGTTAAATGTGACTCAAAGAGAGCTGGAGAGGGTCAGCGAGTGAACTAACAGGACACTAACTTCCTGTTGACGTTGAGCTCAACGTGAGAAATGCCAAAAAGTATGTTAGTTGGAGGACCGTATATTCTTAATAATAATAGGCAATGGTCAAGCTGATAGGCAAGAATATTTCATGGCGGTGATTGAGGTCCAAACAGCGATATTATCAATACAGCAATATATCTGCTTGCTTCATAAACCCACAGATGAAGAGCGAAAAGGCGTTGTCAGGTATTTTGTTTAAATATTTGAAGATTGCTTTGATGAGATGTAAATTACGTCACGCTGTCAAATTGCCAAATCAAAGCAAAAGCCAGAATGAATATATATTGTGATAATTGTTTATGACTTCTGTCAGAAGTAGTATCAGGTCGTTATAACGCAAGCGTCACACTGTCCATTTTCTTTCTCTTTTGTGATAGCAGGTCAATACTAGCTCTGGATCCGGCATTTGTAAGAGTACCGGTCAACCAGGCTTCCAGACGTTGGAGGTCCGGAAAAAAACTTGGGTAATGATATGAGACATCCGGAAAAGGTGATAAATGCTCTGCTGTGATAAAATAGATTCATGATTGTTTCTTTTATTTATGTCTTTTGCTAATAAGTGGTTGCTTGTTAAAAGAAGGAAGCGTAATGTACTCAGATTTCGGTTTCCATCTGATGTTCTTGTAAAGATTAGTTTTTCATTTTAATTCAGTTCAACTCAATGTTATTTTGTTCTGATTATAGTAATGAAACTCGTGGTACTGAGGGAGGCAAGTAACATATTAATAATTTTGTCACAGTTAGGAAGAAATATATTTCCCAGTAACAAATAAGTCTGTTGTAATGCATATCTCGCAAGCAGCAAAGTAAAATTCAAAAGACGAAAAAAACAAAAATAAGAGAAGGTGAGAGAGAGAATGAGAGTTAAGAGGTTAATTCAAGAAACAAAAGAAGAGAACGATGAACAGAGGATTTAAAAGAAGCGACATTGAATGTGTCCAGGAAGGAATAGCACAGAAGAGAGTCCAAGAGTTTCAATGTATGCGAGAAGAAGCCAGTGGAATAGCAAGATGCTTTGCAAGTTAGTTCAAAGGCAGTATTCAGTTGATTACTTGTAATATTTGGACATAAGACAATGGCATATTATTTTTATTTCTTGTCTCTCATAGCAAGGGCACAAGCGATCAATTATCTTTTCTAGGAGTTAGGAAGAAAGAGATTAATTATAGATGCGAATTACAGATGTAAAAGAAGGAAAACCAAACTCCAGAAGCAGGAGGATGAAGGAGGGTTTCAGAGTTTTGATGTATGGGAGAAGAAGCTAGTAAAACAGCAAGAATTTTTGCGAAATGGTCCAAAAAGCAGTATTAAAAATTTGAAAATTCTCAAAAAAGAAATAAATGAAGTAATCTCATTGAAACAACTTTTTAGAACTACCCCTAAGACAAATAGAAGGCATTTAAATTTTGTCTTGCTGTCAGTTGAACCGTTATTCTATGACGGCATTAATATTAATCCTTTGAAAACATATGAAATGTAATTTGTTCGTGGAACTTAATATTATAAATTATATTAGATAAAAGACGTTTCCGCCTTAAACAAGTAAAAAAACCCGTTGTCAAACCTAGATTTTTCAAAATTCAATGCTCAAATTAAAGATATATATATATATATATATATATATATATATATATATATATATTAATTTGAGCATTGTATTTTGAAAAATCTTTAGGTTTGACAACGCATTTTTATTATTTTTTTTTATGTATAATACATATTGAATATTTATAAGGGTAATGCATTATGCCTTCGTCCACTTCTCTATCTTTGTTTTGGAGAACATTTACATGTTAAATATAAATATAATTTAAATATAAATATATGTTAAATATATTAAATATAAATATACAGGTAACTATGTTAAATATAAATATATGTTAAATATGTTAAATATAAATATATGTTAAATATGTTAAATATAAATATATGTTAAATATGTTAAATNTTTTATTATTTTTTTTTATGTATAATACATATTGAATATTTATAAAGGTAATGCATTATGCCTTCGTCCACTTCTCTATCTTTGTTTTGGAGAACATTTACATGTTAAATATAAATATAATTTAAATATAAATATATGTTAAATATATTAAATATAAATATACAGGTAACTATGTTAAATATAAATATATGTTAAATATGTTAAATATAAATATATGTTAAATATGTTAAATATAAATATATGTTAAATATGTTAAATATAAATATACAGGTAAATGTGGTGAAACGTAACTTGGCTTGCAAGGAAGAGAAGAGCTTAGTACACCCAAACCACCTGTTGACGTGTTAAGTTAACTACCATTTGTCTGATATCTTAACTTTTCAGAATTATTTAATGGCAATCCTCTTGGATTTGAAAGGAAACAAAGGAAATTCGACGTTCCTTGAGGCAAACTCATTAACGCAATCTTATCGATTGTGATGACAAGGTAATACCATTGATCCTATTTGGAGTATATTTTTCAGCCTGGATGAGACAAGAGGCATCAAAGAGTTTAACGAAAGCAGCTGGCAGTCAAACAATTGCGTAATATCATTTGTACGATTTTTTTGGTTCAAAAACACATATGTTTCTAAATTCCAGACGCCAATACAACTTCTGTTCTTGCAGTGCGTCAAAAATCTTTTTAACGGCGTCGTTTATATTTCCTCTTCTATATTGGACAATCATCTCAGACATTTCTACTTCAGATCAGCAAAAGATTTTTTGCCTTAAGGTGTTTTCATCACAGATTTCCACGAAGGTAATAACTTAATAAGTGACAAACCTTAAAAGCTTATACCTGTTTAGCTTATCTATCAGTCCATTTTGTTGTTGAGGTCAAGATAGTAAATATTTAAAGCTTTGGAGGAAGAGCTTAATCAATTATTTTGTCTTAACCCCTAAAACCCCCATTATTCAAAATAATATTTTTCTGAGTATGCCACACAGAGAGAAAATAGGAATCATGAGCATCACTAGGGGGTCCAAGGAAGTTCAACTCGGATGATTTGGATGCGAAAGGAAGGAAAAGAGGACAAGGATGGTCAGAAAGTATTATAAATGACACAATTTGGGAAAGGAAAGAAAGGAGGAGAGAAACTGAGATAGATGGACTGCATACGGAGAGACTTGAAAGTTAATGGGGCAGTCGAAATAGCTGTCCTTGACTTGAAAGCGATTGATTACCGCATGGAGTCGGCAAGGAAAGCGGGAAAAGTACATAATGATATGACCAATATTAAGATCGGTAACAAATATAAATTGTAATTACTTTGCTACTGTTTGCTGTAAAATAATGACCACCTGAGTTATATCTCACCAGAAAACAATGGTGGTGAAAGTCACCAGTAAATATGGTTCGCCGCAGAAAAAAGAATGTATCAAACAAGCAGTTTTAAGTATTGCAATAAGAAAACAGGGAAAAGGTCTGCTGACCCTGACAGAGTGATATGGAATCACGTCATAGCTTGTTGTTATAGTGATGAGCTATTAGACAAACAATTTCTGACGTTATCAAATGGCACAAAAATGTGAGCCATTTTTGTCTGAACCAGTTGTGCTTTCGTATAAATTAGCATAATTTAATGACGTTAATAGTGACGAAGGAAATTCTGGGCTTTTTTGGAAGGTCCAGAATTTTCAAATACCTTCCAGAATATTCTTTGTAAATAGAAACATTCCCGTTAAATTACACTCGCAAGGTAATGAAAAATTACTCTAAATCTTGAAAATATTAAATGACACTGTGATCAAAGTAACAATTAAAAAAGATTATTTTAATTTTTAAGAACCATTCAAGGCATTAAGCCACTGAGGGTATTGGAACTGTGAATAAAAGTCAGAAACAAAAGATTAGGTTTGAACACGAGACAAGAGTGGACCTCAGACTTCGAAAAAGCCCATTCAGTCACATGATGAAGGGAAGCACTCAAAAGACAAAGAGTTCCAGAATTGAGCCGTCCAATGAAAGAAGCCACATTTACAGAAATGTTTCCTGTAATGAGAGAGAATTACAACAACAATAATACAAAAATGATAAAAATGTTTATATTATCTCTTTGATATTATTTTATCGTCACACTGATTTCAAATAATTTTATTGTAGGGTTCTTTTTAAATTGACCAGTGGGTTCATGTTCTGAGTTTTGGTAAGAAGTTTCCTCAAATCTCAAGCACTCGTCGGAGGATTCTGGCAGAGTGTAACGGTTTTGCAATTCTAATATTCTGGTAGCTATCTCAATCTCCTTAAGTCTTTTTGTCAGTACTTTTGGTGTTGTTCCTTTTCCTTACGCTCCAATTATAACTGGAATTGTTTTAACTTTTTTGTCCCACAGTTTTTTTAGCTCCCACAGCGAGTCTTGGTATTTCAATAGCTTTTTTCTTTCTTCTCCATCAATCCTGGTATCATTGGAAACAGCGAAGTCTATAATCCGGGATTTGTTATTTTTATGTCCACTATAATCATATCGGGCCTTCTTGCTTCAACAACATGGTCTGATTGCATTGAAAACTCCCATAAGATCTTCGTTTTTGCATTATCATTATTATTATCGTTATTATTATTATTAGTAGTAGTAGTAGTAGTTGTTGTTGTTGTAGTAATAATAATAATAATAATAATAATAATAGTATCATTATAATTGAAGTATTTCTCTACGTATGCGTTATAGTTCAATTACCTATTATTATTATATTATTATTATTATTATTATTATTATTATTATTATTGTAACTAATATTTTAATGGTTCGACTTCATCAGAAGTAGAAACTACCTTTTATCATTTAAGGACTTGTAACCCTACCAAATAGCAAAATTCTTGAGGTTAAAGTCGAGGTAAAAAGTGAGGTAAGAATGAATTCAGTTTAATATGGCTCTAGGCTTAAAACAAAATGCAGTCAAGTGCACTGTCTATGAAGGTGTATAGAGTCTTTGCTTGTTTTAGTTTCTTTCTAAATTATGGAATGGATACAGCACCACGGATTGTTTTTCCAAGTCTTAAAAATGCGGTCTTTCTGGTAGACTAATGATTTTTACAGTTTCAGAGCGTATTTTTGGTAAGATAACATAATACCCATTGCCGCTCGCATTTATTTGATGCTAATATATTTTCAAATAAACATTCAGGTCTTCAGGCAGCACATTATGCAATGGTTTAAACACTTGGGTATATTTTCAAATGCTATTCCATGATGATGATGATGGTGATGATGATGGTGATTATTATTGTTGTTGTTGTTATTTATATTGATGATGTTGTTTCCTCTTTTGAATTAACGATTCTGGCCTCTCTATCTTGAATATCCTGTACCATGTTTACTGTTATTTGGGGTAAGTTAAGCTGTAGCATGTACCAGTACAATAGTAGTGACTGTATTATTGTTTTATATATCGAGTCTGCTACATTGGGAGTGACTTTTTTATAAATACGAGATAGAACATTTACTCTGAAAAATCCTTTTTTTTTAAATACATTTTGAAAATGTTGATGTCAGCTCAGAAGGCTCTCCAAACCTACACCGAAATGCTTGTAGCAGTTTGCCTTGTGAATAATTTGAGCAAAGATATTGTTAAGGTATAAAGACGTATCTGGGGACCTATATAAATAAACAAGTTAAAACTGAGTTTGATTTCCATTTCCATTTTGCTGAAATATTTTACGTGCACCGATTTTAAGGTCCTGCTCAAAGTCAANGGAGTGACTTTTTTATAAATACGAGATAGAACATTTACTCTGAAAAATCCTTTTTTTAAATACATTTTGAAAATGTTGATGTCAGCTCAGAAGGCTCTCCAAACCTACACCGAAATGCTTGTAGCAGTTTGCCTTGTGAATAATTTGAGCAAAGATATTGTTAAGGTATAAAGACGTATCTGGGGACCTATATAAATAAACAAGTTAAAACTGAGTTTGATTTCCATTTCCATTTTGCTGAAATATTTTACGTGCACCGATTTTAAGGTCCTGCTCAAAGTCAAAGTAGGTCAAAAAGTCGTGATCAGTATTGTTCAGAATCGCTTCTCGGGCTTTTGGCTAAGATCAAGTGTAGAGCTTTGGTCTCTCCTTGGTCGGGACTTCGGCTCCAGGGCCCAATGATGCGGGACAGGTGGTCTCGACATGCTTGAGCATTGGCCAAGAGCAAGGGCCTTCCCACTGAGGGTCCTGGAAGGGTGATGTATATTTTCTGTCCCATGTTTTCTTGATCTGTTGCTTCTTTTCACGTCTTTCATAGACGGGAATCTGTCAAAGACAAAAATGAGCCCACTATTTATCAGGAGCGATCTGTATGTCTTGCATTTTATGGTGTCTTGCGTTCTTTCTGTCCCACGTTTTCTTGATCTGTTGCTACCTTTAGCGTCTTTTATAGACGGGAATCTGTCAAAGACAAAAATGTGCCCACTATTTACCAGGAATGCCATCAATGAAAGACCCAGTATCGTTCAGAACACGGTCTCTGAATTTCGGCATTGATTTGATTTCACACAATTAACAAACATGACTCGGTCGTACCATTAAGTTAGTCTATAATACGTGTGGGATGGTATGTTTTCTTGCATATGTTGGAGTTAAACTGCACTTAATTTTTTCCAATGGCTTTGAGGTAGTTGATACATTTCATTGCTGGATCCGGAAGAGTCTGATGTTAGCCGCCAGAATGAGTAGAATTTTGGGAGAATATTATGGTCGCAGTCTCAGACCATATTCCAGTTTGCACTTCAAAATAGATGACAACATAAACGATTCCTTTAATTAGTCACTTTATTTAGGTACAGTGAAAAACTAAAGCTATATAAGTGATAAGTGATGTCTTTTTGATACCCAAAGCATAAGGAATTCCAACGAAGATCCTCAACGTGACCTCGACCGTCACTGCCATTGCTATTATTTTAGTTGACACAGAACTTAAAAAATCAATAATGGTCATATAATTAACTAAAAATCTAATCCACAAATTTTATTTGTACAAATTTTTACAACAACAACTTTTGATGACAAACCATCGAAGGCATAAAGCCACCACGTGTTTGGAACTGTGAAGAAAATACAAAGAAAATATTAGGGCATGAGATAAGAGCTCACCGAAGACTTTGAAGCATTCAAACAAAAAAATGAGGGAAAGCAATCGGAAGCCAAAGAGTTCCACAATCTGGCTGACTGAAAAAAGAAACTACATTCATAGCGAGATTTATTACAATAAAAGGGCAGCAGTTGCATCGGAAAAAAGAGATTGAGGAAAATGAGTCACACGAGGTGCAACAAACTGAGCGCGTACCAGCGAGGAAAGCTCATAAAAGTACTTCCTATTCCCATGTTAATACCTATAGATAAAACTTGAAGAAACAACCTTTCTAAAAACAACATTTTTAGTTGTGATTAATGCACGTCACAGGAATTAACTTGATAAGACGTAGTAGGTCTTTTCTCTTTTTAGATGTAGATTAGAAGTGAAGTTTGAAGTTTGAAATTTGAAGTTTGAAGTTTGAAGTTTGAAGCTTGCCCTGAAATACATGATTTCGATAAGGCTTTTGCCATTTTAAGATTGGGTTCACTACATGCATACAAGGGCATAAAGCTCTACATACAGAATAAACAAGGTGTACATTTTGTGGTTTTTTATCAAATAAAACCTGGGTTTTTTTCAACGAAAGCTGCCTGCCCTAGTGCTATTCTTTGACAAACAACAACGCCAGCATTTGTAACTAACATGCAGTTACAAAAAAGGAAGTGGGGAAAATGACGTTAAAACTAAAAAAAATGTTTAGTACTTTTTAGTACTTATTACTTAGTTAATAAGTACTAAAATCTCTTATCTCTTATCTCTTATCTCGAAAATCTCTTATTTTGATAAATTTAATTGAATTTCTAATCCTTAATTTTATTTTTCCACCACTTTGGAACTCATATCTGCAAAAGAAAAGATAATACCAGATTAGTATTTCACCTTGGAAAACATTTTATTGCTCACAATTCCTTTCGAAAACTGACATAGACACTAAGCCTTCCTTTTTAGCGTATATAAAGTGTAACCAATAGTTTTTATCTAAAATTCTAAGCTAGAATTTTCATGCTGAAAGCAGACCTTGTCTACGTCCTTTCAGGTAATAGGGCAAGAAATAACAAAATGCTTGAAAAATCAAATATCTTGACAATGTTATTAATCATTAAGCCAACATCCCTTGAATTAAAACCATGTCATCAATCAAAATAAGATCACGGTAACTGTAGTCGTCCTTTTCTACGCACTGGTCCATATCACTAAATACTAACCTTGTATTAAATCTAGGTATTCTGTACTCTTAATTGATTAATAAAAATGTGTTATTTTCAGTATTTAAAATTTTTGGATATTAGTATATTTAGTACTTTTTAGTCTGGGGAAAATGACGTTAAAACTAAAAAAATGTTTAGTACTTTTTAGTACTTATTACTTAGTTGCAGAAAAATGTTAAATATTCTCAGTTAGTGTATTTAGGTCTGTTTTATCGCGTATTAGGTACTTTTGAGTCGGCTATGTCTTGGTTATTATCAGAACGATTGTCAAGAATGCAGAATTTTGTGTTTAAGTAAGTTTAGTCCTATTTAATGCACATTAATTAGCGATAGAAAACCTTTAGTACTTTCAGTTCCTTTACGATTATTTTACTGACGTATAAAAATATGCCCAAGATTTTTTCTAATAGAATGTAGTCCGTATCATACCTTTCTCATATTTTAAGTACATCTGTTACATTTCTTATTGTTGGTACTAAATAAAAAGCTGTGAAACGCATGCATATCGAATTTAAAGCTGGACATATGGATTCATAGAATACTCTGAATTTCTATCGTGTCGAAAATCCGTTATATATAATATATATAATACTTTTTAGATATATATATATGTATATATATATTTATATTATTTTTAAAAGATATATGTAAATATATAACTACTTACATTACTATTTATAATATAATATATATATAATATATAAAATATATATTTATAATATTTTTAAAAGATTTATATGTTTATATATATGCATATATATGTATAACCTCTAAAGTACACACCATTCGTTACATGGTAATATTTCTATATTTCTATTTCAGACGTCTTCAGAAAGAATTATCGAAATGTTAACATTGACGAATGCTGTATTTTTATAAAAAAAACTATATAAATACAAAAATATCTACCTTGATTATTTGAAATTAATTAAGGACTTACACGTTAAAAATTATCCAGAATATTTTCCTCATTCTTGTAAGAGAAATATGGAAACCATTTTAACATATTGTTTTCCAAATTTTATGAAGTAGAACTTTGTACATTTTTTAACCTTATTGCAAAAACAAAAGAAAGTCGTTTTCGTTCTCTAACGTCTCATATACTAGCACACAAAGTTGACAGAAATGAAAATCAGGCCACAGTACTAGTGGAAATAGTAATGGGTGTGTGATAGATCAAGAATATTGCCACCATGAATGATTCTTTGTTCGAGCCACTTGGTTCGAGCTTCAGTCATGTTTCTGGAATTGATGCATCCAAATTGTTTATCTTCAAGTTTGTACATACTTTCGGAAAGAGAACTGAGAAAGCTAACAAATTAAAATAATAAAGCCCAATCAATTAAAAGTAAATGAAACTCTCTGCATTGCAATGGCTTGGATCCATTCTTGCTTATGTTGAAAGAAGGACAAAAATTAAAAATTTGATAAAAGGACCCAGTTTAACATGTCAATTTTAACGCCATTTCAAAGTAAAATAAACATTAAAGGTAAAAGTCCAACTGGGCTACCATAAAAGATATTTCTATTTTCTATCACGTGGAAATAATATTCTAAAAAGCGTCGGTCCATACTTTCTCTGATGTCTTTCCTTTTTTCCTGTTTAACAATGTGACCTCTGTGGCCCTACCATCTTCATTTTTGTTCTTGGTAATATCCTCTCCTCCTTTCTCCTTGTTCTTTATACCTCATCATCCAAAAACGAGCAATGCAATAGTCACTGGTCCATAGATTTTGATTGCAAGTTCCTTTAACACCGATGAACACTTTTTAATCGTCACTAATAAGGCACTACTGTAACTTACCAGTCTTGGCACCTTGTTCTTTGATACGCGCCCTTTCCTTTATATATACACGATTCGCTGTGACATAAAAAATTAGAAAATATTTGCTTGTCCACGTTAAGTCATTTGGGTTGCAGGTGCCTCTGACTGAAGCCCTTTGCTGGCTATTTGAATTTCCTATCCAAAATTTTGGTCACTTTGTAAAGGCAAATTTTAGAATTTCAGAAATTTAGCATGACCCAAAATTCGGCTCTCTTTTTGTAGAAAACTACAATAATATAAATAAACCACTTTAAGGTTCCTAGGTGACTGTATTAGTGTCTTGAATATGTATCCTTCTTGTTTAATATGTTATTTGTATAAAAACAAACTCAAAAGACAATAAAGTAGCACACGACACATTTAACATGAGACTAAACATCTTTTGTCAGCTTTTTTTCATATGCTTTACCGCTTCGGGTTGCGTGGATCAAACCAAGTCTTTTTGTCCAACATCCACGATCAGCCATTGCATTTTTCAAGTTGTCAGCTTGCAATCCAATGTTACAAGAACGTTGACCAGTATACGTTTTTCTGGGTTGACCAACAAGAACGTGGCCATGTTTAGGATTTGAGGAGCAGTTTACCTGCAAACTGATTCTTATTGCGCCAGCAGTGTCCGGCATATCTTGTTTTGTATTCTCAGACTATGTTACTTATTGTAGGAATTTTACCCTATAGTATTTTCAAGGGTGGGGGTGGGGGGATTTTTGCCAAGGACTTTCAAAAGACGATTTGTAGCATTCTAGTGTATGCTCCATTCGGTGTGTTCTCACTATGTTTTGTGAATGTCAATGTGGAAGAACCGTAAAGCAGGGCTGAATTCACAACTGCTCTGAAGAAATCCCTGTGACACTTTTCTGTGATGAATTTTTCTAAATCAATTATATTTTATTTGGGAGTACCCTAAGATTTTTTATTCCCCACAAAGGCAACATCTTCTGTTGAAGAGATGAGCCTTCCCAGATATGTCAACTTGTCATTGCTTTTCATGAGGTCTCCATTTATCGTTTTAGTTGATACTGTTTGATTAAAGGGCAGATATTCAGTTTTCACTACGTTAAAGTAAAAGGGTATGCTATTTCCTGCATTTTCAAATTTGTGTAACAATGTCTTTGTGCCTGACAAGTAATCACAAAGTAATACTAGATCATTAACATAATTAGCGTCCAAAATTTGTCCCAGCTTGATATCTCCTGCTTCTAGATTTTTCAAAGGTATAGCCAAATTCTGAGTATAGATCGACAGATGTTAGGAATATGTAACCTAGAGCAGTCTTTGTTTTATATTAGTTTTTTATTTATTTAAAAAGACACTGTCCTTCTAAAGAGTACAATTTATATTACATTGCATCTATTTTGTAAAATTAATGATGTTTGGTACAAAATTTGTATATCGCAATTAAAATCACGTCGTTTTAGTCGAAAGCTTTTTCGCTGCCTCTCGACTGTACAAGGACACCAGAATGAGAAGACACCTAATCAAGTGAGCTCTTATCCATGCAGAAAACAAAGAGAAGATAAAAAAAATCTCGCCACGTTTTGTGATTGGCTGTCTAAGACAATTGAAGACAATGCACTAACACTTTTTGTCTCCAAATAGAAGGTGATGAAAGTGAATTGCCTCTGATGATTCTAAACAGAAGACGAACCTGGCTCCGACAATTACTTTGAGCTGTTTTAACTCGAAATTTTTACAGAATTTACAGTTCAGCAGTGAATACTGTGCTATATCCGAATAAAAAATAAAAAATTTTGTTAGTCTTGAACTCTATTTTTGGCTGAACTCAATTGACATTACGTCATTCTCTGTAAACACCAGGCACATGTTTGTGAGATTGATCGATAGAATAGGTTGGTGCTGGTTTCAAATACAATTTCACATGGAGTGGTTATGAAATAGCGATGAATGTTACGGGGAAAGAAGGATGACGGAAGAGACAAGAAAAATATGTTGAATAGATTTTTAAAAAACCTGAAATACACTAACCAACTTTTCAAAGTCCAAAATAATGGGCTCGTATTGCCATTTATTAGTAATAGTGTTTTGAGACATTTTATCTTCAAAAAATCCCAACTTATATACCAAAACTTATCTTCTCTCGGGAAAATAATGGTCATCTCTATGAATATGTGTAACCCAAATAATTATTTTTAGCCTTCAAGTGGTCAGCTCCCAAAATATTAACATGCTGTCAATTTTACACCCAAAATGTTTTAGTCCTCGAAATATCAGGTCCTAAATATGTTCGTCTGCTCTAAATTTCACACCCCGAATATGTACACGATCATCCTGTGATAACGTCAACTAACCTATTCCCTGCACACTTACATTCAGAGTTCTTTTCTTTGTTCTGATCTTTTTCGATCAATTGACTTCAGCTTGTTTGATGTGTTGATGAAAAAATAGAATTTTTTGTGAACTTGTCATATGTCTACGTCTTGTTTTGCTTTGGTTTTTTTACATTTCTTCTTCTTTTCTTCTTTACTGCGCCAATATCCTATTTGCGTTATTGCTTCCTTTACACCAAGAATATTGCATGGGAACAATAATGATGTTTATTGATCTGGTATTTTTCATCCAAGGAACAGATTACCTTTTACTATTTCTTTTATTTCTATTTCCTTAATACATCAAAAACATATTACAAAAAAAACACAAATAGTCTGTATTAGTACCAATATTGCGGAGGATTCTATGAAAATCTTAACTTCACATTAACGTTAACAAGGCTTTGTGACAGTAATAAGTGGCCATTACAAAAATTGAAAGCATGAAATAAACCACAGGAAGACACTCATTCTTGATTATTGAAAAAACAATAATTTAATCTTATGTACTCTTCTATGTATTCTCTACATTAATGACCTATTAATAATTGTCCATGGCTATGGTTCAAAATATTACCTCAGAATAGAAAAATACCATAGAATAATTTTACCAGCAGGCAGGGTTTTACGAACTGCTCTAATAATCCTTCTTTCTTTTTACAGGGCAATCTTCCGATTGAAAATCCCTTCCTGACCAAAAGGATTCTAATAATCATGAAAATGTTTTACTCTAGGGACCTAGTGGAAGCCATATATATCAGAAGTTTATCATGTCACAAGTCGTAAGCTTTTAATTAGCAGCGTTATGAGGGATAGTTTTCTCATACTCAGGCTGTCAATGGAGGAAGCATCTCGAAAAACTTAGCGCAGTAAATGCTGACGATCAGCACGTGATAGAACTCCTAAATCTTAAAAGATTCTAGCAGTCAAATAGAGACTAAAAGCATCTGGTTATCGAGGAGTCAATTTTCTTCTACACCTTTAATCATTTCATAGAAAATCCTATAAAGGACTTTGTTTTACTTTTGAGTAAACTTTCACTACCAAGTAAAAGTATCCTCTCCCCCCATCCCCCTCTCTCTCCCTCTCTCTCTGTCTGTCTCTGTGTGTGTCTCTCTGTCTGTCTGTCTCTCTCCGTCTCTCTCTCTCTCTCTCTCTCTCTCTCTCTCTCTCTCCCTCTCTCCAGGCAATTTTTTTGCAATAATACAACGAGTACCTTTGTTTGAGAATAAATTGTGCAAGGTACAGTATGAATGTCGTTGTGAGGACGAAGTTTGGGTTAGGTTATGTTAGGTAATGAGAGATGCCATCGCTCCTACACAACTGAACAACTTTTACAATGCTTACAAATGGAACCCTTAATTGCAATATGCTCTCGGCCATTACATATAGTAATGAGACTTACACACTGAAAAAGGGTCGCAACAACCAACTACAAACTTCATTTGAATTTAGAGAAACAACTTTTGCGTCCCATAACTACACATAGAACAGACCGAAGTCTATGAGAAAAAGCTGACACCAAATCTATTAATATTGTAAATGACAGGCGAAGTTCTTCATTATGTGAGAAATACGGGGGAAAGGAAGAGGAAAAGCTACATAAAATTACATCGGGAGTCTTAGAAAATTAAAATTAATTGATTAATCAATTTTCAATGTGTCCCTCTATTAACTACCTCAGTCTCACGTTGTGATAAGTAAAGAGTCAGCAGAAATGACTTAAACCCTAGGTAAACGCATGTCTTGTACTAAAACACAGGAGAGGGTATACGAAAAGGGGCAAGAGGCAACTTGATTTTGAAAAAAAGTGATTTAGAACTATACAATGCATAAAGGCACGAACGTTAAAGAAATTAAAGAAGGAAAAAAGGTTTAGCCAAGAAATAAGAATTGACCTTAGTCTTAAGAACATTCAGGTGATATGAGAGAGGGAAACACTCGAAAGACAAACAGGTACATATTTATATTGCCAGAAAAAGAAATCTTCATTCAGAGCACGACGGATTACGAGGGTCAACTGTGTATTGATGAAAATGTTGAGAGAAACAAGTCACACGACATGCAACAAAATGAGCTTGTGCCAGCGAAACAAACTTATTAGAGCACGTTTTGTAATGAGTTATTACATGAATGCACGAATGACCGATACCAAACTCACAAACAATGAAAGGTTAGAGAGAAGATAAAAAGCGGAGAAAGTGTAATTGAGCATTACGCACAACTTTTATTAAGTAAAGAAATAAGTAAATAAGCCTTCGTTTATAAACAATAGGGGTTTCTTTTTCACAAATGACTCTTGACAATAAAAAGGCTAATTTTCAAGATCAACATTTACATCGTATTTCAAAATAATCCTGAAGCAATTTTGTACGAGCCTCATTGTTAATTGAAACTGCAAAGTTTTTAGTCCTTGCTCGCTTGGACTACTTCATTGCAGCCGAAATGGGTACTTCTTTTGCTTGTAGCAAAATGAGTAAGAAAGGGGGGAATTTGGGTTTCAAGAAAGAAAAGCAAACTTGCCCATAATCACTTAAAGATCAGCTTAGTCTGTAAGGGTGACTAACGGAAAGTCTGCCAATCCATATCTGTTCTGGATTCTCATGGCCAGTAACCACCTTTGTTGTCCAAAATGCATACTTTTGCTTACTTTGCTTACTTTTAAAAATGGTCTCAATGTATATATTTTAAGTATTACAAGGTATTGATGCCTTTTGATAGCAGCTTTCAATATTCTATTTTTAAGATAATTTTATAGTTTCATGGTTGTTCCGAAAAATGGATTCTGACAGTCAAAGGTAGTTAAGATAACTATAGTGGTTGCTTGTGAGGTGGTGCTACACTTTGGAGTTGCAAATCTTCACTACTTCTACAGATTATGGAAGCAATATCAGAGTGTTTGTACACATCGCCCTCCCACAAATACCACTCGCATCCACTTTCATCGTTCATACATTTTAGTCATATCTTCCACTTTTTATTTTAAACGATGTGCTAGTTGCAACTGATGACCTGGTAAACCAGTCTGACCCCTACATTTAAGTTGGTATTTTTCACAGTCGAATGTTTATGTTGTGCGTAATAGTGTATGTGTCAATTGGGACTCAAGAGTTTGTATATGGATGAAGGTAGAATCTCTAGGTCACTAAAAATAGCTTTACGAGATTCTGTTTCTCTTTTTAAGTGATAACAAACCGCCTCATTTAAAAGCTAAAGCTGCTGTCCTTGTCTTTGTTCCTCCAGGTCAGAAAGAAGTAAAAGGCAATGTGAAATATTGCATTTGAAAATGTTTGTTACCACTTTAAAACGACAGCTCCTTTGCTTACCAATACATTCAAATTCTGGAAATAGATTTAGAAGTAAATATATTAGACACGACGCAAAAAACCCTGAAATGTCAGCTTCTAATTGCTTGAATCTGCAATTAAATTTTTTTCCACTTAAAACTTTCAGTGACCTATCTATAACATGACCGAAATTTAATAACCATATATATAATCATGAATTTTTTATATATTTTTCTCTCTCCAATTTCCCGCCCCCTTCTCTTTCTTATGTTGGTTAGCAAGCCATACAAAGTGGGCATTCAGACCTTTTTCTTGGGATCTTAACTTCCCAGGTTTTGCCAGGCACCTGCTTACTGTCGGGTACACAGTGAAACAGCGAAAAGCAGAGGGAAAAAAAGAGAGGGAGAGAGAGGAGAGAGAGAGAGAGAGAGAGAGGGGGAGGGGAAGAGAGGGAGGGAGGAGAGAAAGAGAGAGGGAGAGAGAGGAGCAGACCAGAGGTATAGGAGGAGAGGCAGGAGAAATGGAGAGAGATATAGATTTACAGACCGATATATGGACAGAGAGTCAGAGGAACAGAGTTGTAATTACCAAGGTACTTTCGTAGTCACACCCAGTACTGAAAAGAGGATATTTAAGTGTTACTTATGGTCTGCTCTCATACAAGAATATACTAGCAAAATAATTTGGTTTCCTTGGTGAATGCTTGCTTTATCGTCGGCAGACAGAAAGGAAAATAAAACATAGAGGGGTAGAGGAAGGAAGGTTGTGAAAATGATCACTGTAAGAAAAGAATTTTTGAACAGTGAAGAAAACAATTAAATATTCGACAGGAATTACAGGAAAAGGTAGAGGAAACGGGGAAGAGATCGACAAAGTATGGCGCCTTTGAAACCCCAATGTCTTAAAATGCAGAATCCTTAAATAGCATGCGAAATATTGTAAACATCAAAGGAAAGAAGGACTTTGACTGAGGTAATCGGCAACATAGCATAAAAACAGAATAATTGCTCTCATGGGTATTGTTGAAAGGATTGTGTGTAGGAGGATTCTGTTTTTAATTACAGTCATTACTATTCTCACATTGGCACCTAAATAATAGCTGGTAACAACTTCCGTTTTGTTAAGCATGTAGGTACCTTATGAGTACAGAGAAAAAAGATATTTTTATTGGTGAGATAAAGTCTCAAGTGTGGCAGTTTCAAGAGCAATGCCTTCTATTTAGCCATGGGTGCTACCAATTACCCTCAGTCTTCGCCTTGGTTACTGAGTTACTCTTTCTTTTCCTTAATTTTCTACCAGACATTTCTGGTGCTACCAAGTAAGCAATAGACTTTGAATCTACGTTGAAGGTTCAAAAACTACCCATTCACCCATCAATGGGTTTTCATAAAATATAAACAAATAAAGTAAATAACAAAAACAGAATAAACTTAAATGAATGAATGCAAAAAAGTAGATTGGTAAAAAAGCTAGGATACAGTGTAAATTAAATCCTCAGGAAGACAAAAGTGGTAACAATATTCGTTTTTGTGATTGCGTGGTGCGTTTGTCTGGTGTGTGTGCGTGATTGTCTTTTGTTTACATTTTTGTGTGTGCATGGGTGGGCCCACGGCCAACTGCTTCACTTTTTTCACTCTATTTAGGGTGGTGAGTTTTTGTCGCCTTGGCGCCGTGCCGTAGCTATTAAGGTAATCCTACACTTTCCGAGTTTATTCCTACTCGAGGTGTGCCTGATCTCTGTTAAGTATGTATATAATTACCTGGGTGTTTTCACTTTAGTACATAGTGAATTGGCCTTGTCTTATCACAACAATTCATCTCTGGTCAAATTTTTGTAAAATTAACCCAGACCGTAAATCTCATATAAACATTTTTGTTGGCCTTCCTCTAACGTTTCATATTTCATAGCTCCAGCTACAATTTATTCTTATATCTTCCAGTGGGCATTTGTTGATTAAATTAAAAAGCAAAATTGTCAAATATGGAGAGCTTTCGTCAAAGGATTTATGGTAGCGAAAGGTGCAATTTTTTCGCGTATTTTGAAGAAAACTCTCGAAAGATGTAGAGATTGTGATAGACACTTGTGAATTCAAGAATAGTGTAGAACATTCGATTATTACACTGCTGGGATCAGCTATTTGTTTACGATATAGTCCTTTGTCTTATTTTTTCTGTTAGCACTTTATTGTATGAAACATTCAAGAACGATTTCAGAGAAAATAAACTTTCTTTTGAGCTTGTAACTGAGTTGTTAGAATACTAGAATAAATCGAATAGGGAGAATACTATATGAAAGAAGAAAGGTCACTTCACTTTACACCTTTTATGACTGATCCACACGAGAAATCCCCTCCATCAAAGGATTTCTTCACATTTATGGTCGGGGCCGAACTAGTCTGTGGGTGGGTTTTGATACGACGCACACTGTAGTGCTGAATAAGTGAGAGTGCAAGAGCTTCATTATAACTATTTGCATGATCATGTAATTCCATAAAACTAACAAAGGAAAAAAAACCCTCATTATACAATCACTATAAATTTTAGTTATTTCAGCTTTGTAAGCAGAGGAGGCTTGTTCAGGGATTTGGTTTTGTTTTGGATGTCAACAAACACTGGTTCTCAGACTTGGTGACTCGGATACTTTTCTCGATAGCCCCAAGTGGGGATTTTTACAAGTATCCACAGCTAGTTATAGTCTTTTTCTTTTTCAGTAGTTTTAATTGTGAAAATATATGTCTTGTAATTTATCCTGCAGTTTGAAAGCTGAAAGAAATTATTTTGAACTTGAATTTGGTTATTGGTCTGAAAATGGTGAACAACAAGATCAATCGGATTGTATCATCTAACAGCTCCACCTCGTATCAACACAACCTTCTTATCGGTGCCAAGCTAAATTTGGCGTTGAATGAGGTGAAGCAATCTCAGCCTAGTTCTCAAGTGGCAAGTCAGAATGCATTCTTTTGAACACACGCTTGACGTGTCAATTATCGCAGATGATGTTCGTTTCCGGATTCTCTGAAAAAGCCAACTATTTTCCTTTCTCTGTCTGATTAGAGATCGCTCTAAATGCTCTGGATAACAAAAAATCAGCTATTATGCATTGACAACTGTCCAGCCCACTTAATCGACAAAGTAGATTTCAACTCTAATCATGTGGAATAAACCATCCATTTATACCTCTTCTATGTCTACTTAGCAGCCCCCCTGATTTTCTATCAAATGGTCCTGCCGGTGGTTATCATTTTCGTCCCTGTCATCACTGATCATTAACGTTATAAATATTAGTCGATATTCATATCAGTTACAAAGGATATTTTGACACGGTGATGAAGACATTTTGTTTGAACATTTTCATCGTTGCATGCCATCAAAATCAAGGTGACGAGTCTCCCCCTGCTGAACTTTTGCTTCATTTGGTGCAGTAAACCATTTGGAGAAGCAGAAAAGGATTTCATTCCATCAGACGTATCGTGATTAAGCTATACCAAGTGTTACCAGATATATATTAGCATTGATTACTATATAAATTAGCTTGAAATCTATCCTAAACTTGTTAATTAACAGTCAAGACCAGTAAAATATTCGCACGTGATTTTTTACAAGTCAGCTTGCGAAGACGGACGAGATGCTGTTGTATCAGAGAAATGTTGTATTTTACCTTTTGCTTGGATTAATAGGTAAGTGTTAGATTTAATATTACTTTGATTAGGATTTATTCTTGAGACGCATGGATTTAGATAACAACATAAAACGGTAAATACACCTTGAGAAGGACCTCGGGAGTCAGTTTAATCGAATGTGAATAAAATAGTTAGTTTATTTTGGAACAATTGAGCATAGCTGAGGTTGTCTGAAAACAGATGTGGTACAGCATTAAGAGGCCATTCGATAAAGAGTATCATTTTAAACTTGACCAGAAAATTGATGTGAAAGAAAATACGATTTTATGGGTATATGAGGCAGAAAGAAGGATATTTGCTCCGAACGAAATTACTGGTTAGGTGAGATAGCTTTGGCTAACTTCAGGCTTGTCTGGATTTATTTTTTTTTTGCATTTGTGAAGTTTTAGAGTTTTGTGTCGTTGGTCAATTTAGCATTTTTAATTTTAACAGGAGAAAACTGCGCTTGAAAATCGATCGACAAAATACTGAATTGACCTGTTGTTTAACTCTTGTTTTTTCATTGGAGAAACACTCGGTTATGGACCTGTCGTGAAATCAGATCATGGTTTCAAAGATGCAGTTCTTGAGCTATTTTTCAGTTTTCGTGAGTGTTATTCTTTTTCATTCCTAAAATTCATACAAAATCATGAAAAGCCTATATCACAAACCCAAAGACTTCGATATTGGTTTACACGCTATTTGAACTGATTTCGTTTCTGCAAATGGGTTGTTCAATTACGAAAGGCTATACTCTCTTAAATAAATACGGTCAATGGGTCTTGTTAAATATTATTAGTACATTGTTCAGATGGGTATTGTGGGCGCCGTTGGCAGGGAATTAACGACTTGGGGATCTTTTTGGCAATAAACAGCTTGGTTCATCCGTATCTTTCAGATTTGATTAAACTTGTTCTGAAATGGAAAGCATAAAATCTCCATAACAAAAATGTTCAATAATTTATCATGTTTGCTAAAAGCAGGACTACTCGTCATCTCTTGAGGAAAATACTAGCCCCTTTGGTCGTTACACTGGTTAGTGAAGTATTTGGAAAACATACGAATGTACCGTATGATTTTTATTTGCACAAACAAATCGTTGCGTATTATCCAAAAAAGAGGCAGAATAAAAATTTGATCGGATTTTTTTGCGTTTCTAAAAATCCATTTTCAGGTAAAAAAAAAATTGTGAACAATATATTTGATACACCAATACGTTTCTGTAAGTATGATTACTGCAGCATTCAAAATATTAAATAAATGTAGAAATAAACTGTTGCATCAGAAGATGACATACATGATGGTTTATTTTCTTGGTAGGTTACACGACCCAAATAATTTATACAATACTACGCGATTTCCATAAAACTAAGCGATTTCCATCATTTTCACTGCACCAGTGTTCGATATTTTAAGGAAAATTAAGTAACAAAGGAAATGCAAACATTATGCTACTTCTGCTTTTGTTTCGTGGTATGGTAATATATAAAGTAGTTAATATTTGGGTACTATCAACATATACCACACACCAAGACACGTACACACACTAACATACACAAATGCACACACACTGGTACCTCAGCCATTTCAAAAACAGTTTGTTGGAGTTTAAATCGATTCTTCTCGGGGGATGTATATTTAGAACAACTTGTACAATTTTCTAATAAATAAAGAGGTGTCATCGTTTATTTAATTCAGTTTTAAGAGCTTAAATCTGGACCTTGGATAGTTTTAATGTTACACAACAATATATAAAAGAAATATAGTTGCATTTTATTTTGTGAACGCTGCATCAAGGTACTTTGGGGGGGGCAGAAATTGAAATTTCGTGTAAATATAATAAATTGGTACCCAAATGTCTTACTTTACTTAAACCTAATTAGCATTAGCATATGCACTGCTATGGTTTAAAGAACCGCTTGTATGTAAGAGCTTGTTACCATGTGTCGGCCAGTCAACAATCTTGTCACGATACTGTAATAAGTCCGCTGTATATTATTCTATGTCAATTCGATTCTTGTTATTATCTCCTGTTGGTCAGTTGACATGATATGTGCGAAATTTATTGTCGAATGATGCAAAAGAGGGCGAACTTTTAATCCAATCATTGAACTGGTTACAGAATTAAGCAGTTGTAGAATTTTAATCATAAACAATGGATAAATATTTTAAATTTGGTTGTTAACTAAGGGTTTCATCGTATCGGTTATTCGATTCAGCGTTTCACTACGTCGATTTCTTAAATATCGTAAGGTTAGCAGTACATGTATTTTGTTAAGAAGGAGTGCTAAAGTTTGATGGATTATTTTAAAGTCGAATATCTGTTAACGTGGTAGTTTCTCTGAAAGGTTTAGGTTTAATAGGTGTGTCTGCTTTGCCCTGTGTTCAGTCGGATATTTTATTTGGTGGATTTGGTTGCACAAATTAAAACTGGAAAATTTTTAGAGGGTTTCCTTTTGTTTTGAATACTGTTATTTACCTTTTCTTCTCCAGTTTTTCTTTAGCTTACATGAATGGATAAATATTGGTCCTTATTTGGAGTCGGGGATTTTACAATAAAAAGAGCAGTAAAATAGACTTGTGATTTATTAGAGACGTTTCATGATTCTTCTCATACCGGACGCACTGCAACACAAAAAGTGTTTACTCATCCTAACCCTAATTCCGAGTATTTGCTGAAAGTACTGTCACTGATCTTGTACTATGAAATTCACCCCTTTCCACTGACATTCCACGGCCTTCCTGTAACTTTTTATTACAACTCTTTTCAAGTACAAGTATCTTCTGCAAGTTGTATGCTGTTTGCTGGATTAGTTTCTTCGGACATGTTTTCCTATAAAGGGTCAAAAAGCCCCACCCATTGTGTAGAACATGTTTTCCTGCAAAGGACCCTTTTTTCTAAAATCTCCGAGTGCGCAAAAAACACCAATTTTGTGGGACATGTTTTCCTATAAAGAAACCCTTTTTATATACTTTATGACTGTGCAAAAAACCCACCCATTTTGTGGGACATGTTTTCCCATAAAGGACCCTTTTTTCTAAAATGTCTGGCTGGGCAAAAAACCCCACCCATTTTGTAGGACATGTTTTTCTATAAAGGGCCCTTTTTCCTAAAATGTGACTTCAAAAAGCCCCACCCATTGTGTAGAACATGTTTTCCCATAAAGGACCCTTTTTTTTAAAATTTCTGACTGGGTAAAAAACNAAAATGTGACCTCAAAAAACCCCACCCATTGTGTAGAACATGTTTTCCCATAAAGGACCCTTTTTTTCTAAAATGTCTGGCTGGGCAAAAAACCCCACCCATTTTGTAGGACATGTTTTTCTATAAAGGGCCCTTTTTCCTAAAATGTGACTTCAAAAAGCCCCACCCATTGTGTAGAACATGTTTTCCTATAAAGGACCCTTTTTTCTAAAATTTCTGACTGGGTAAAAAACACCACCCATTTTATAAATCCTGGGTCGTAAGATTAACACAAATTTACACTTTCGCAATGAATTTGGGAACAAATATGGATACCACTTCCTATATAGGTGAACAACCTCCGGGATATTTCTATGCCTTCTGCATAAAAAAATATTTTTTGTCTTGGGAGTATCACGAAAAAAAGAACTCAATATTCTCATTGCCTTTTTTATTTAAACGTCATTTTCATGTAAACGTCGTCATTTTCAAACCATATCAATTCTAATGTCGAGATTGAATAGTAGAACCCTATTTGCTAAAGGTATGGGAATACGCCTGTTTGTAGGATGTAAGCAGTAATTTACAACGATTCTGTAAATTAGTAATGATGATGGTGATGATGGTGATGATGATGATAGTAATAAATAGGATGGACGCGCTTATAAGGAGAAGGTGCTGCATGGCCAATGTGAAAAGGTAACTGAAGAAAAAGTAACGAGTCGTAGGAATTGCTGAGGAAAGTTACGCTGAAGAAGGTGACAGAAATTGATAACTGCACAAGATCAGACGGGCAGGACAAATGCTATCAGATAACGCAAAAATAAACAGCATGTTTCATCTATTAGTAGAACGTACGGAAAATAAGAAGAAACTATCGCTCATGTATTGGCTGAATGTGAGAAACTGGCACAAATACAACACAAGATTTGGTGCCCTGATAGGGTTGGGAACTGGGAGCTTTCCAAAGAGTATGGCTTTGAATGTGCGGAGAAATGGAATGAACGTAATCCAACTGGGGTTTTAGAGAACGGAAAGTGAAAGATCTTGTGGTATTTTAGAATTCGCACAGATCACAGCTGAAGCACAACCGACCTGACATTGTCCAACGCGATCAAGAGAAAAATGAATGGAAAATAATTTATATCGCACCCCCGTTTTATGGAAGAGTGACGAAAAGGGAAGAAGAGAAGAGAGAAAAGTACGAAGAATTTGGAAGAGAAGTGACAAAGCTATGGAGTGTCACGAAAGTAGTGATAATACCCATCATCATCGGAGCTCTTGGTGCTCTCAGTAAGAACTTTAAAGAGAAATGCTAATCAACTTGAGAGGAGAGGGATGACATCTTTATTGCAAAAGACTGCTTGGAACAGCAAAGATAATTAAAAGGACTCTTGACACCTAAGGTTGAGGGATTGAATTTTTTCTGCCCAGATGAATGTCACCACCAACAAAAGGCTTTAAAAAAAGACAACAACAACAATAATATGCCCTTTGACACACTTACAACATGCCTTTTCGTAACTGTTGGTACCAAGTCAGGAGGTATTCAGGTGGGTGCTGTAGTCACGATTTGGTTGTGTGATCCAACAGCAGCTGCTTGAGCAGTGTGCCTTTGCTCACTGGTTGTGGGGTGGCACTTCCAAGGTTGAAGTGATGTTGCCATTTTTATTTGATTTTCTATTTTATCTCACTCTTGTGGCTACAGTACATGTGCGCCTGCATTCAACTTATCTAGCGTGATTCAGGGCGCAGAATATGGGTATTTTAATCATCCATCACTAGATGGTGTGTAACCACTAGATGATGACGATAATAATAATAATAATAATAATAATAATAATAATAATAATAATAATAATGATAATAACAACAATAGTAATACATAAAAAAGATAAAATTAGTTTGAAATATTTTGAAAATTCTTCGGTCAATTTGGCACCACAAACGTGTTCAGGCCATTTATTGAAACTCCATATAACAGTAAATGAAATCACTTTTTAAAAGATTACAGTTATGCTTTAGATAGTTTTAATGAAATATACTACAGTAAAAGTTCGCATCATTGAGTAAATATTAGAAGAGACACTCAAATTTAATTTTGTCTTACTCATTTTTTCTCCGACTGCACGATTACAGGACTGTGGGTTTTGAACGCTTTCCCACATCGTGTGACTTGGAATTTTTTTAAAGACAAGGTCTACTCTATGTCTCTGCCTTCTGTCTTTTCACTTACTGCCTTTGTGCCTTGTGTAAATCTTAAACATAATAAAAGTTAATGGTGCTTTTATCCCTCATAAAAATCATTTTTTCTGAGAATGCAGTTTTACCCTCTGGACTACTGGATGGTGCAACTTTTTGACTTAAGAGTGTTTCAGAGTGCACATAGTTGAATGTTATTAAGTCGTGTTAACTCTTTATCTCCTGGCATAACCTTCTCTTTTCTCCTCCCCCCTCCCCCTTTTTGTGATCTCATTTCATTTCAGTTCACACGCGCGCATGCACACACACACGCACACGCACACACACACGCACACACACACGCACACAGAGTAGGTCTTATCCTTGTGTGGTTGTCAACTATTTCGAAAAATTACACAATACTTGAAGCAATTACATGTAACACAACACATTTTATTGTTTAATTTGGCAGTGGTAACAAAGGAGCTTCTTTTGGCACCAGAGTTTCTGTTTGAGCAATGTAAAACCAAAACCCTTTACACCTACATACATTGTTATTTTCATATATACTATATCCTACATACTGCATACTATATACGATATTTGTAGTTAATTAGATAAGTAAATTCATATATCAAATGTAAATTTGAGTACTAGTGTTGGGAGCTGGGCTTTTTAGAAACTTGGAAGTCGTGTCAACAAAACGTATCTGGAGCCAAGGCTTGTTATAGAAATTTTTTCGAGGATAAACATTGTTCGAAAATGGAGCGGGGTGCAGGCGGCATAAAAACTTGGAGTAAGGTCTCAAGCAGTACAAATTACAAAATGTGACGCAAGGTGCCGGACAAGGATGAAAACACAAAAACTTTTAAATCTATTTCACACTTGGAATCAAATGGTACAATCAATTAACTGTTCACACCTGAAATGTCTAAAAATGGAGCATGACTGTTGCCGATGGATTCTATTGAGAATACTGTCGTTGGAAGTTGTTTTTTTGTTAAATGTCCTGTTGACAAGAAACCGCCTGTGTTATTCGCTCGCTGCTTTAAGACCCTCCCTCAAATTAAGAAATGTTCGGAAAGTGTGGATCATTCGTGAGGTGGTTCTCAGTCACAAAGATCTCTTGTTGTCACGTTGGAAAACAATATATTCTTGAAAAAGAGTCGTCACCTTTTTGAATGCAGAGCAATGTTGCAAAGGAACTGATGGTTAGCGCCGTTTCACAGGGAGCAAGTTGTTCGGTTATCGATTCCCCGAGGGAGCAAAAAGACTGTGAAACTTTATAGAAAGTGAAATATGACTTTGTGTCAGTAACAGCATGCTGCCAAGGCATTCTTCACTGTAATTTCCTTCTGAAGAGTAACGAGTGAGATCAGTTACTAGAAAAATGACGTTAACACAAAGAAATTGTGTTTAAAAGAAACTTGTTTTGGAGCCGGACTGAATTCGAGTGACGTCAAAACTGTTTTTTACATCAAGTACTGAAAGCGTCTTAAATTTGGACAAAATCAAGAATATTCAACAAAAAATTAAAAAAATGAACGTGGCTCCTGTTTGCAGAGTTTGGCCAGGGTTGTGTTAATTTTGCTCTCATTGACCACTTTCCTAGAGGCTCCGCACGACAAAAGGTTGAATGCTTTCCTGTTGGTGTTGTGAAAGCCAATGTTCAGGATCAATTGGCTTGACTAACGAACTAATGGTTCTGTTCGGAAAAAGGCTAAAACAGGCAGCTGCTATCTTTTGAGGGTATTTGGTTTGAGTAAAAGATATAAAAACATGTTTACGAGGGAGGAATTGATGGAGCACGCACCTATAGGAGGCCCAAACGGCAATAGATGAGCTTCATCGAAAACTGCCTATCATTCTGAGAGTTGGATTAGAGCTCCTGAAGTCAAGGGGTTTTTATGCCTTTGGAAGTCTTTAGCTCTCTTTGTTGTTGCCTGACTTAAGAGAACAAATGAGCAACACTGCCATGTGATTCATCGCTTTCAGTATCCTTACCGTTGTATTCAAACTTACCTACAGCAGCCTTGAACCTGGTCATTTCAATTTTTCCAATATCCATAATGCCCTGTTAACATTGAATTACCACTTATCTCATTCTTGTGACTTTTTAAGCAACATAAACGTTTTTCTTTTTACTTGTTTGAAGCTTTTTTTACTACTTCCCTGAAATTCTAGTTCATATTAAAAAAATGACTTTAATAAGTTTTATTTTGTATGTATATAGTGGTGTACGTGAGTGCCGAGTGGGACAGACGACTTGCATTGGTCAGTAGTTTTGTGTTTCTGAAGCATTGTATCTTTTTTAGCATTTTATCCCTTGTAAACATTTTAAATGAACTAATACAATGACGAAAATAAATAAATAAATAAATTAATTGAATAAATTAAAAGAAGAAAGTTAAAATCGTTAGTAAATGAATATTATATCAGGCAGGGCAACCTTGATAAAAAGCTTTCAAATATCTAATTATTTGAGATGTTCTTACAACGTTTTTTCCAGGCTGCATTCGGTCCTTCTATGTGACCATTACTTGTGTTGTCTTCAGTCTTGGCATTGTAGGGTGTGTTGGCCGACTGTTTAAAGCGAGCACAAGCCTACATATTTAGCATTAGAACGTGTAACATCTATGAGGTTGTAGTAATTGGTCCCTAGACGAGGCCGGCGTTGGATGCTTACGGTGGGTGCGAATTCTAAAGCTTCTGTGTTAAGTTGGGCTCGCTACTTATGTTTTATAAGGGAAGGTGAGGAATTCCTGTACTTGATGGATTGATTGGGCTAGAATCTGATCGATGTCCGATGGAGGTACACACATAGAACATACACACATAATATAACAAGACAAAATTCTTTGGTGAACTCAACTTTACCATATTTAATCAACTTTAATTTGGGTCCGCAAAAAGGGCTCTGGGCGGAGTTTTTGCTATTGTTCTATAATCCGCTTGTAATTTATTTTGGCGCGAGAAAAATAATTATCTGAGACTAAATATTGTATTTGCACTATTCAAAGATTACACACCTCAAATTTCAATGTCTAACCTATTGTCGTTCATGAGATAGATCAATTTTTTTATTGTTGGGACATCAGTGACCCTGTAGTAGATAAGGGTGTACAATATGCCTGCACACTGTATAGCAACTAGTACTTATACATATCTGCCTATGAATAGTTGTTTCATATTTATGTTACATGAATCATTCACTACTCGTACTGTTATCAAGCTACATAAATGCTGTATATTGAGTAATAATGATACTATATCATAAACAATATTATACCAGCTGCTTAGATGCACGAGGGGTAATCTTCTCCAGATACTATATCTACCTCAAAAGTGAATCACAGTTATGTTAGTAATACATGAGGAAGCTTGAGCAATTGTGCAAACAGCAAGCAAGTTGAGCAGTTGAGCAAACAGTAAGATTGTCTCCTTGCATCTTATATCCTGCTGAACTGCTGTACTGACCAGTCATGGATAGTCAGAGGAAGTGATGGTGTTTTCGCATTATTGAATTCTGTAGGTAGTGACTTGAGAGGATTACCACTACGTGGAAAAACCTGAGGACGATCCACATAAACTCGCCACTCCAGATGCCCATATACACATCGCTGGTGGCATCCATGGCAAAATTGACGAACCTCCGTCAAAAACAAGGTAAAGATGGCATTCAAGCCATGAAATGGAAACGTAAGAATAAAAAACACAAGCGAAATGAGTGCACTCTTAAAATGGCTGTTTTGCTAGAGTTGCATGAAAACGCAACAACACCCCACGCTTTTTCCAAAGTGGTAAACCTGGAAGACTCAGTAAATCTACTTGTGGAGCAGTCTACGTTATGTGCTGCACAAAACGGAAGAAACGTTTTGACTGATTCGGAAGTATTAATGGCTTTCCTTGGAATCACATACATGACGTCTGTTAACAAGTTGCCCTCCATCGACATGTATTGGTAGTGCGATTCTTTTGTTGGAAACGAAGGAATAAAGCATGCCATGCCTTGCAAACACTTTCAGGATATTCTGCAAAAGCAACACTTCATAAACAATGATACAGCTTTTTAAACTGCTAATGTTACAAGATACGTCTTATTATTGAATTACTAAACAATGCCTTCAAAGAAGCAGCTTCTGACTCGGCGGGACAGTGCGTTGATGAACACATGACAAAGTTTAAGGGTAAAAATTTAATGAAAGAGTGCACCAAGAGCTAGCCTATCCAGTGTAGCTTCAAGTGGTGGTGTGTAGATGTGATAGTGTGACAGGATATCTGTTCGAGTTAATTCTGTACCTTGGGAAGAAGGATGTTACAGAACTTGGAATCGGCGAGAGTGTGGTATTGGAGCTGTGCAAAGGCCTTAAAGGGGCATATTGCACTGTTTTCTTTGATAACTTCTTCAGCAGTCCAATCTTGATAAAGAAGTTATTTGAAAACAGCATTTATGGTATGGGCACGGTAAGATCCAACCGGAAGTATATGCCCAATATACCCACTGACCGTGAAATGAGACAAGGCGATATCCATTTTCAGTTTTCTAATGAAGTGGCCGTTTGTGGATGGTTCGATAACAGAGGTGTTCTATTTTTTGGTTCCAACCTTGAAGGAGGTGATATTGAATTAAGGGCGCAGAGGAGACAAAAAGGTTCAGATTCTAAGATTTCTGTTTCCTACTCGAAAATGGTAAAGAAATACAACAGAAGAATGGGAAGCGTTGACCTTTTACACCACCAAGTAGCGGCATGCCGTCTTTATCGGTAATCAATCTTCTTTCTTTAATTGCATTATCTGCTTGGATATCAAAATCACAAAGGACTTAAAAGTTCTGTTACGTTCAGATTACTTTTTCAGGGTAGTGCTCAATCCATTTTCAACACCTCTTCAATTACTATTTTCCATAGGATATTCCTTGCAACATTGTCTTGTTTTGGACTACTGTCGTCCCACCTTCTCTATTCTCTTTGGGCACGTTTTGAACATGCACTAATTTTATACGATGTACTGTTAAACCAGTTTTCCCACACATTTTACAAGTAGATGATTTACAGCATTTATCGATCTTGAACTTGATGTAGTTTGTTCGAAGTGTCTGGTCATGGGAGACCATTTATCAGTGCTTCAGTTTCTGCTTTCAAGTCACTATCAACAGACTACTTCCATGTCTTTCTACTTTCTAAATTCTCTGAGATATGTTTTATGAACTGTCCATAGATTATTTTTTCCTTCTTTCATTTATAGATTGTGGGTTTCTTTTTTTTTCTTTAAACATCTTGCTTTGAAGATTTCCTTCCGTTCAAATAATCTCAGCTTTCTTTACGCAATACTCAAGATTGTTTTCCTCTCTTCTTTTACAGTACTGAGCACTGATCAGTCCTCTTCAACCTTCTTACCTTTTAGTATATAATCCGTCTACGTCGCCCTTTTGATGGAGGGCTCCTTATGGTCAAGATCTTCCTGGTCTTCCCATCAGTATCCTTAAATTGACTCTATTTCGAATCGATTATGCCTTCGCCACATCTTAGTTCAAAAAGCTCATCATAGTAACGTACACATTAATTCATAATATAAGTCTTCAATTCTTACGAATTTTGATACGATAAGGTTTACTTTTTTGATGCGAGATACAGTAGGGGGGAAATGTGCTTACTTAATCCCCGGCTGTGGGTCCGAATTCCAAGTACAATGTTGTGTTAACATTCACGATCTGTCATCTGGCACTACCAACTGGAGACTTTCCATTAGTATAAGACCAGATACAACCACGACTTTGATAAGATGACTATTGCCAGCAAAGCGTATTCTTGATTGCACAAGGCTGGCATCGGTGTGATCTAGTGAAGCATGGTTACCCCAATATGTTTTGACCTCGCAGCAGGAGGCATCCATCAGGTCTCAAGTGAATCCGAGCGGTGAGCGACCATATATCTGAAGCATTCACGAGAAAAGGCTCTGCTGTCGAGAATAGGTTAACCGTCAGTTGGCTAAGGAGATTTAACATCAGCTCTAATCTACTTTGTTGCATCCATTCCATGGTAGAGCTTCGCGAAACTCGGAAGTCCTTACCGGGAAAACTATGCAAATACCTGAAAAACCAGAGCAAGGAAAGCGACAAGGCTTTATGTTCTGTTTGAGAGGGGGGAAAACAACAAATAAAACAATAAGTAATAGGTGCTTGAAAAAGTGCAACTTGAAAAAGTGCAAAGTAAAAAACAAAGTAAAAAACGGTAAACTTAAGCACAGAAATGGATTCTAGCCTTGTTTAGGGTGAAATCAGCTAAAAAAAATTGATGATACCAATCATTAAATAAGCCTTGCTGTTTTTTTAAACGACAGAACCCGATGTTGTTTTTTTTCGCTTGACGTCACATTGACCTTGAATAATCAACAGCACAGATTGCTTTCCCTCATAAAAATATTAGTCTGAAGGCCAATTAATATCAAAGGTGTGGTGATAGAATTTATCTACTCGTTAATTTCTATGGACCAATGTTCAAATGAAAGGAATATCTGAGTGTAAAGAATAATGAGGGGGAAAAGATCAGGTCGTCTTGTGTTCAGGGTTTGTTAGTAAAGCAGGAAGCATTTAATCTTCAGGTGTTTTCTTAAGTGGCATTTAATTTAAAAGAGGTCTGGGGAACAAACAAAACCCCTCCCCATTTCTTCGGGTTTCTTAATATAACTTCATTGGATTTAAGTACGAAAGCTTTCCCTAGAATTTCAAAAGTTTTTATTTACTTTTCCCTATTTTTTTCTCTGTATTTATGTATTAGTTAATTTCATCGTTTTATACTGGGAATTTGATTTAAGAAACTGCTTTAAAGTGTATCGTGTATTTTAATTGCGTATAAAGCTATCATTATTATTATTATTATTATTATTATTATTATTATTATTATTGTTATTATTATTATTATTATTATTATTATTATTATTATTATTATTTTTGTTGTTGTTATTTTTATTGGGTGGTGGAGCAAAACTAGCCCAAGGGGGACTCGGGGGTAGAAACCACAGCAAACCCATTCGACTCTCAGCCTGATAAGGGTAAGCTGGCTTCATGCATCATACCCAAGTGTGTGCGATATTGATCTTAATTAAAAGAGCACATGACCTTGCATTATTATTATTATTATTATTATTATTATTATTATTATTATTATCATCATTGTCATCATCATCATCACCATCACCACCATCATCATCATCATCATCATCACCATCACCACCATCATCATCATCATCATCATCATCATCACCACCATCATTGCTTTGTGTCGCACCATCTGCTTTTGACTAGGTGATTGGTATTTCTTGGGTATCAAGTTGTTACACACAACCAAGGGTGTTCGAGAACTTTTCACGAGGTCTGTATTAGCTCTCAACATGCATTTTTTCCCAATTCCGGCCAGTTGTTCCCAATGCTCCAATAACTATTGGAATTATGATTTTTTTTCTGCATTGCCAAAGTCTCCCAATTTCTGTCTTCAAAACTTGATATCTTTCCACCCTAATGTTAAACGGGCAAGCTACACCGATCATATGACATTCGCTTTTGCCTTTGGTAACAATAATGATGTTGGGTTTATTATGTTCTAGTTTATGGTCCGTCTGTGCAGAAAAATCTCAGAAGAGCTTTTCTTTTTCATTTTCTAGAACCCTCTCAGGTGAGTGTTCATTGCACATATTATCATTATAAATCGAGTTTATATACAGTAATACAGAAAAATACAATAAAATCTAATTCAGTTTAATATGATTATGTACAAAAGGAAATTTGTTATTGGTGAAGTCTAACACAAAATTAATATTATTATTTCTGATTACACAGAATGTGTAATCATTCGTATAATATAAGATTTTTTACTTTTGACTTTTTAAAATTTCTTGTAAATTAGATTTACCCGTTTACCTGTAACTCTTCCATTTTTTCTTCATCGAGTCTTGCGGCTATCATCATCTCAGATCTTTTTACTCCAGAAAGTGGCACAGGCCACTGCTGCATCGCTGGGATTGGCAAGGTCGTCGGTGGTGCACTTTGGAGCGAGGCTACAGGACATGAGGTGTGCCATGGTTTGCTCACTGCCGCAGTCACAGGTACTATTAGGGCTCATGTTCCACACGTTTAGAAAGGCCTTGCATCGGCCTTGCATCGGCCTTGCTCAACTCGAAGTCTGTTGAGGGTCTTCCATATTGGCCACGGTAGCTCATTTCCGCTGGCGAGTTGTTGAGTTGGCACTATGCCTCTGCTTGTCCACGAGTCTGCCATGCTGTGTGCCTTCCAGCTGTTCAACCATTTCTCCTCAATGGCTTGGTCGGTGGAGGTGGTGAGGGGCTGGGTGGAGTCCATGAAACTGCTCCGGAAGGACAGTCTTTTACGGGTGGTGGAATGCTGATGAAGTGGATGTCTATTGTCGTCTTCCTGCTTCCGGCGCTGATCGAGACTGTGAATCTCTCGTCGGATTCTGCGAGGGGCAGGACCAGCTAGGGCATAGACACAGGCTACAGGTGTTAGCTTTAGACACCCCGTTACAATACGGCAGGTGTCATTTAGAATGGGGTCGATTTTGCGGGCGTGGCTAGATCTGCACCACACTGAGCTGGCATATTCAGCGGCTGAGAAGCATAGACCAAGGGCAGTCGTGCGCAGTGTTGCGGGAGCTGCACCCCACTTGCTATTTACAAGTTTACGAAGAATGTTATTCCTTGTTGACACTTTGCCTCGGAGCTTGGTGATGTGCCCCTTGTATGTTAGGGTGCGGTCAAGAGTAACCCCCAGACACACTGGGTTGGGATCATTGTCACATCTAGTTGTCGACGTGCTTCTCTGTTTTTCAGGTGGAAACTACAGAGTTGGGTTTTGGTGGGGTTGGCTTTTAGGTGATTTTCATTGTAGTATATGGACATCCCTGCCAGTGCATCTTCTATGGTTCGCTCCACATCAGAGAAGTTACTTTTCTGTGTGGTAATGCACAGATTTTCTGCGTAGATGAACCTGTTGCAGACCTCAAAGATTGGTTGGTCATTTATGTATATATTGAACTTCCCTGAGAGAGTCCGTTTCTCTGATTAAATTATCAACTGCGCTTGTCATTCAGTACGACATAGAACCTACGGTTAGATAGCAAAGAGCGGATCATGTTGCAGAATTTTGTGTCGTGAGTGAAATGGTACAGCTTGTTAATCATGAGCCGGTGTTGGACAGTGTCGTAGGCGGCACTCAGATCGACAAAAGCTGCTCCAGTTATGAGCTTCTTTTGGAAGCCGTCTTCGATTTGTTGGGTGAGTTTCAACCACTGACTTTCGCAGGACTTCCCTTGCCTGAAGCCAGCTTGGTCAAGGGTTAGTTGGAACTCTACTATTGGGCAGACTCGGGTGAGTAGTATTCTCTCAAAGAGGTTGTAGCTGATGCA